>JAOTQJ010000111.1:18758576-18770621 GCA_025642045.1 Solanum sejunctum | reverse complement strand
GACAAGTCCAAGACAAAGAACAAAATGTTCTTGTTTTTTTGGAACTAAGGGGTATTTATAGAACCCAATTTATAAAACATTGCACCACAAGGGCTCCTAGTTAGCCCATTGTTCAAGTAGGTCCCCAAACTTTTCTATTTAAATCTAATTGAGGACCCCCGACTCCAACTTAAAAATGTACGCTCCAATTATAATTAAGCACCGCGAACGAACTTAATTTAAATTATGCCATGTTCAACGCAGCTTTTCCAATTGAATGATTTACTTTGATTGAATTAATTACTGGGTTTAACACTATAAGATATCCCAAAACTGTTGATGTGCACCGGATGTTTCCTATTGCGGCTACCAAGCTCCTACCTAAGGCTTATGGCCTGTACCGGGACTTGCACCATGAGTAGATGCAGCAATGTAGGAGTGGGTACTGGTGAAAGACACCTAGTAGGCATCATCAACTGACTAAGTGAAATATAGTAAATATGGCAAGAATAAGTGTAATGCAATACTATAATGTCATTTATCTGCACACAAGTCTAAAGATAAGCATGTCCAGAGAATCACAGAACCCCAATGGAATAAACCAACCAATGTGCAATAATATTGATTGATAGGACCCAGAGGTCAAGTGTTAATTGTACCTATAGCATCAGGAGTGCTCGACTGAGCAAAACTAGGAAAACCAACTAAGCAGAACCCAATAGTGTACACCGAAACCAACTGATAAAGCCCATGCATAACCATATCAACTTGTCATACTGCCACAATATGGTATTGTACGTGGGTGTAAGGTCCTAGTATCTATACATGTATGCCAACTGAGCCATCATAAAACCAGAAGGTACACCCATGAATAACTAGGGTGTGAATAAGTGTATTCATAGAATCGGGTAAGAACAGTGTATCTCATGTCGGCTCATGGCACCTAACTTCTGGATTCTATGTCGGAACATGACACTCAGTTTTGTGTATCGTATCGATCTATGACATTAGATCTAGGTACATAGATGTATAGCAAATAAGATAAATCTCCTATCGTGACAGAACAAGTCATGCATCCAAGACTGTATGTACATTGCACCGGTCCATAATACCCAATCCTATGGGCCTCCCATATCATATTGTGTATGCATATAGTCGTATAGGCCCTAAGTAAAAGTAAGCCTTGGGCAATACTGGCTTAAGCCAAGGTTAAGGCCCATAGACAACAGGTAACTTGAAGTATCCCACATATCCAGAACCATAACGAAAACTCAGTTGATAAGCATAATACATAACAAAAGCAATAATATACGGACCAGCTGGTAAATGTAATAAGTCCCCCCAAAAAATATGAAAGGTAAATCAATTGCTCATTGCACACAAAATTCCCACAACAATAGATAACCCAGCCTAAATCATCTTGATCTATAAAGTCGGAGCTTTCCCTTTTTTCAAAATCCTAGATGGTTTGGTCTATAAACAATCAAGAAAAACATAAAATCAATAATGATGGTCTAATTTATTCAAATTATGTCAAAATCCTAACCCTTGGACACTTTTATAACTGTTTTCCCCAACTAGGGCTTTTACTCACCATTATTGCAGGTCTATATCTTTCACTACAATAATTTTTTCTAGAATCTAAGGCATAGAGATCAAATTACAAGTTAAGAAAATGATTAGCTTACTTCTAATAATGAAATAGGCGAAAAATTGAAGAGAAATAGCCCGAGGTTATTTTTGATCTCTTATGGACAAAGTGAATAAAATAAAATAAATTTGAGACTTTTCTGACTTAACATTTGCAATTGTCCTATCATGGTAGCATCGCCGTAGAGGGATCCATCTTATCGTGGTGGGTTATACAAGGAAAAAAACTTTATTACTCGCATCCCGACCCACTTTTTACAACACACTCTCAAACTAAGACATTTAATAATTTATCTTTTGCCTCGAGATTAATGTTGAGAGTTCTATTCGTGTGAATTCAGTTTTTTAAAGCCGTATTAAATCATTATCTTGGTAACTCAAATGATCAAACTTACAATTTTATTCTCAACCCATTACTGAATTTGCCTAGATATCACATGACTCAGATTTTGTTCAAAATTACTCTAAGCTCAAAATTTTCAATTCGCTACTTATAATTTTTTTAGCCTAATTTTCTTCCCCATTGTTCTACCCATAACAACGGGTAAATTACAAACTCCAGAAAGCACGTATACGTACAAGTTGTTACACCATCTCTCCTTTTGGCAAAAATCAACACTTTCTACTTATGCACATTCATTTTTTAATTAGAGTTGAACAAGGTTTTGATCTTGCTTTTTGCTAACCTCCACTACAAGAGATTATTCTGCTCTATTCTAAATGATAACTCCAAAGCCAATAAGGCAACTCCCAAATGTGCAAGTCCATGCACTTCCATAGCCAATTGTTTTTCCCCTCATCCATATGAACGGTACTACCCATAGATATCCTACTAAGAGCATCAGCAACCATATTAGCTTTACTTGGTGGTTATGAATGTTCACATCATAGTCTCTCAGCAAATCAAGCCACCTCTTTTGTCTCAAATTTTATTCTTTCCGACTAAAGACATATTGCAAACTCTTATGGTTAGTGATACATCCACATATACCTTATACAAATAATGACGTCAAATCTTGAGAGCAAATACTACCATTGTCAACTAGAAGTCATGAGTTGAATAGTTCCTATCATTAATCTTAAGTTGTCTAGAAGCATAAGCTATAACATTTTCCTTCTGCATCAATACGCAATCCAATCCAACATTGAAAGCATCATTGCAATAAATAACAAACTCATTTGTTCCCTTGAGTAAGGACAAAATTGGAGAATTAATCAATCTAGTTTTCAACTCTTGAAAACTTTTGTTACAAGCATCAGATCGTTGGAACTTAGCTTTTTTCTAAGTTAGTCAACGGAGATGATATGTGTGAAAATCCTTCAACAAACTATAATAATCAGCCAAACTAAAAAAACTTCTTATATTCACCAGAGATGTGTGGGTCTTGATGAATTCCTCATTATCTTAATTTTTTGAGCATCAACTCGAATATCTTCACTGATAAGATGTGGCCTAGAAATACCATAAAAGTATATTATAAATAGATTTATTCTATAATTTTTTTAAGAAATATTTTAACATCTCGAACCTAGTGACTTTCTAATCTCATAAAAAAAAAAACTGAGCTAATAATCAATTGAACATTTTAGAAGCCATCCATGAGACGTGGAGACAAAAGAAAGGTCACGTCATCAACCATCACAACACTTAATCAGAACATACCTAAAACAGACCGATTGCTTATCTTTTCTTGTATAAATAAAAATCTAGCAGAGATGATTGAATTAAATATTATAACTAATGTCTACTAAGTAATAACTATTCGTTATCAAGTAGGAAAAGTAGTTCACCCACATTCACGATAAACCCATCTACAAACCCTTAATTTATTTCCCCAACTTTCCCATTATATATAAACATTCTTGATTTAGCGATGAATTCTAACAATATTTAACAAAAATGGAAATATCAGCTAGAACAATATTTGCAGCAGTAGTAGCACTAGTACTATTGTTACATGTGAATGGTGAAGATTGCGAAGAGGTTATCGTTGGTTTAGCACCTTGCTTGCAATACATACAAGGAAATGCTACGAATCCATCGTCAGGATGTTGCACGCAGCTCGCTACATTAGTCAAGACGCAGCCAAGCTGCATGTGTCATGTTGTTAGTGGTGTTAATGTTAATCAGACGCTCGCTTTGGCTCTTCCTAAAGCTTGTAATGTCCATATCACTGCTCCTCTTACACCATGTACAGGTATACACCTAAGTCAAACTTGTTTTATTTTTTCACTGAAAGTTCTTTTTCGTTTCTATAAAATTATGATATGATGAACAATATTGTGTGACATGTTTGGCTCAGCTACTTCCCCAGTTGGTTCTCCACTCGCTTCGTCTACTCCTTCAGGTAACAAAATCTTGATCAACTCCACATGTTTCATCTTCTTTTTCTGCACCAAGTTGACATAAATATTTTATGTATATATAGTAGATAGATCAAAAACATGGCAAAGTGAGGATTCATCAGGAGCATACTCATCGAAGCAGCCATACTCTCGCTTTCTTATTCTTGTAATAGCCTCTTTCTCACTGTTCAACACCATCGTATTATTATAATAATAAGCGATCTAATATCACAGAAAATGCATTGCCTTCTTTTCTTGATTCCTAGAAAACTAGTGAACATACGTTGCCTATGTAACACTCTTTATTTGCATGCATTCTATATGTTGAAAAGGTTACCAAAAAGGTTCTTATTTTTCTGCTCTGTCGTTTGCCACAAAAATTAGTTTGATTGTTATTGATTTTGATTTAGTTTAATTTGATTATTCAGTTGCTAATTATACGATAAAGTAAAAGAAATGATTCATTCAAAAGGTCAAAAAAAAAAAGAAGATATATATATTATGTATACCTAATTATTTATCAATTCAATTTGATTATTTCTTTAAAACTAAATATTATCAATTTTGAAAAATACAAAATATAATCAAATTAAACAAAAATCAATTTAATTTAATTTTTTAAGATTCAAATCAATTATTATTCAACTATAAACTCCCCGCTTCTCGTTTAAGAGGCGGTTGGCCCAACTCTTTAACTTGTGAAACTCACCATGCTCTCAGTCATAAAATAGTAAAATACCACTCTAACAAGGAAAAGGAAAAGTTCACTCTAATCAAAAGTTCAATCAACTTTCCATTTTTGGTTTCTTTTTTGTCTTTCTTTTATATATAATTTCTGCTTACTGCTATTCAAGATCTCGTGTATAAAAGGTAATACTTATATGCTTAACTCTTAAGTAAACAATTTTAGGAAGATTTATCGATATTGAACTTTCATATAAATATGATTCAAATTATTATTTTTAATGAAAAGAACATTTTTTTTTCAAATGAACTTTTTACAGCATGGAGAGTGATTCTCCTACAAAGTTCCCAAACGAAAATGAGCATATAATAGGGTGTTAATAAATAGAATTGGATGTGGCATGGCACGTTCATTTTCCGGTGCAAAATGTATATATTCCTATTTTATTTTTGAGTTAATTATATTTAGTTGAATAATTTTTATGTGATAAAACTTAGCTATCATTTAGTCATAAATTTTGGATCAAATTTTGAGCTCTATTCAAATATCTATTTGATTATAAAATTTATACAATTTTGAAAATTGAATCTTCAAACATTTTCAACTAGTTTTTGAGACCTCCATTCATAAAACATCAATTCCTCTTTTAAATAAAATACATGTCTAATCAAAACTTAATTTTTAAAAAATTACAATTTTAAAATTCATTATTTCAAATTTCAGCTTCAAAATCTATAAAGATATGGTTTGATTGGACATTCCATTTTTGAGAATATGACTCAAGTTAGGTCTTAAACATGACACCGTGATTAGAACTCCGAGGACTCCAACCAAGCCTCTTAATGTTTATCGTATACATAAGATAAGTAAAGACAAATAACGAATCACAAAGCGAAAATAAGTATAAAAATAAAATCTTAAATTTAAAAGTAACTCAAAGTAAGCATATCCGAATAAACAGATTATATCGTCATATTCTAACATGCCTCTAACTAGTCTAGATAGGGGTGTAGGACAAGTACTAAGCTCACCCTAAACATAGGAAAGTAAAGTCAAGCAAGAGCATAAGAAAACTTCAAATGGTTCGTTCATGAAGCATAAGCACGCACAGATCAAGTGAACTCCAAAGGATATCGAACTAGTCACATGGATAGAATGGAGCATCTGGTCTTACATTATAATATAATGTACGTAAAAAAGGATGTATTAGTACATGAAATACACTAAGTATATGGGCATTGCGATGCATGATATGAATGTGATGATGGAATGATCAAGCTAAAAATATGTTAAAGCCCTTTAAAAACATAATTTTAAATGTAAGACATAGTCAACGTAAACCTCGTAAGAAAAGGGCATAATCAATTAATAACATAGCGAAATTTATAGTCATGGTGAGAAAATCATAAACCTTTGTGAGAGATACCATTAACCAAAATAAATTATGTGAGCTATGATATAGAGTTTGGTGTTCTACCTCACACATCAAAAAGTGAGGATACATACTTGCCAAGGTAAGGACTATATTACCCTAGTGAATCCACTAAGATACTTAAGGAATCAAGCATCTACAAACAGGTGACCCTTTCTAAGGAATCAAGCCACTAACGGGCAGATGATCCTTTCTCCTATGTTGCCATATAGTATGATAGGACAAAAAAATGTCTACTAATGTATCATGCATCTACTAGAGGGTGAGCCTATATCCCAAGGTTTACTCGATACTAAGTAAATTTTCAACGGAATAGAAATCATAACTCATTAGTCATGTCATGTAGAGAGGCAATATTTACTAACCCATCTATAATTATAATCATCGAATAGCTCTTTTCAAAGTAATTCAATCAATGTGAGAACTACCTTTCAACATTTTGAATCCATAATTTGGTGAGAAAATTATTCTCCGTCATTCATAAGTAAGAAATTCTTTCATAAGCATTCATTCTTCATGAGAATCAACATCTAAAACTCAATTCATCGCCTTCATAAAGTATGCATGAGGTTCGTGTAGAATCATGATCATGACGCATAATGAAATTTAGAGTAAAAATATGGGCTTTTAAATAACCAACTTTAAATTGAATTCATACATATAATCATGTAGAATAAAATTAATTGAAAACATAATTGGAAGAAGCCATAATGAATTTCATGATATCCTAGATGAAACTGAGAATCTATTAAATGAAAAACTTTAAAATCGTAAAATCAATGTCAACTCATGCATAAAATTAGATCATCAATAATGAAGAGCGAAGGATAATTGTAGCAACCCAATGATATATCATTAAAATCCAATTTATTACATTAAATATCATTAAAATCCAATTTATTACATTAAATATTATTAAAATCTAATTTATTACATTAAAAATTTTATGAAAAGTAGGTAATTTCTTTAGAAGTCATGGATGAAAGAAGCCCATGAATAAATACTCACATACATTGGGTAGAATCCTAGCTTGAAAGTTGAAAAGGGGACTTGAATCCTTGAAACCCTAACTCGAGCCTTGATCTTGCCTTGGAAGAACTTTTTAGACGGAGAAGTTTTGCAATAGATGACTTGTGAGGGAATGAAAGAAATTAATAAAGATTTGGGTGGTTATAGGTCTTAGGAATAGTTTCAAAACGACGTAACTTTAATATTAAAAATAGCATAATTCTCTAAAATAATCCTAAAAAATTAACTACTGATAGATTCTAGGGACACTATTTACAACCTGTAAAATGTACTAAGGTCCATAAAAGTCCTTCATAAAAATTTAAGTTTCAAGAGTTGTTCCACGAGGCACCTCTAAGAGAAAGACAATACGAACCATAGAACCCTTTCATTGAACCTCTCCCTTTTGCAAAATATATTTTCTTAAGACCTATTTTGTGGATCATATGTAACACCCTGTGAAATTATCTAAACGTCCCTAAAATGTATTATATGCGCAACACATCTTCTAAAACTCCGATGAAAAATTTGAGATTGTATTTACGACCAGCACGAAAAATCGAGTTAGAAATGATTTCGACCCGATTTAAGAGAAATCAGATCGAAAAATAAAATTCTAAAAATTCGCAAAATAGTAGCAAATCCATGCCCCTGGCATGATGCGGAAGGAGCACGGAGATTCACTTGTTTGTTTTTCTTAATTTTTGATGGAAAATTATGATTTTTGAGAAAATACGAAATTGCACTGGTCCGCACCCCTAGCACGATGCGGACCAGTGTATATTTCTTTAAAAAAATCTTTCTTTTATTATTGGAAGGGCATTTTGGTCCTTTCTAACCTATTCTTAAGTCCAAAAACGTGTTTTAAAAGTTATTTTTAGCGAAAAGGGTTCAAAACTTGTTATTTTTTAAGCTTTCAACCGGAGTTCTGAGAGAGGAGAAGAACAAAAGGTTGAGGGTTTCAGCATTCCAATGCAAATTCTTGAAGGAAAGTTAGAAATTTTCATCCCACGTGTTGACATCCTGAAGGCACAATGTTGTGGCAACTCAATATAAAAAATAATAAAATAAAAGAATTTAAAAAGAAAAATAATTTAATTTAGGAGTCGCCACCTAATTTTAAAGATAATTAGAAAACTAATTAATTATTTATAAAAATAGTCTGCGAACCAAAAATTTTGAGTAAGGGTTCAAGTTATTCCGAAGGGAAGGTATTAGCACCCTTCAGAATCTATAATTGTGGGTCCCGGCTGAAGTCATTTTTTCAAATTGAGGAGGAGATGCACAATATAACGCAAGTATGATAATTATGAAATAAACACACATAAATAATATACATAATAATAAATAAATAAATAATAAACTAAAATTGTTCCGTCCTTTTAATAGGGAGGCCTCGAAATTTGACGGATAGATCTTTCATTGGCCAAGTTTAGCAAATAATGGACTTAAACTAGAAAACTTGAATTTTAACATGTAACAAATATGAATATAAGCTAAATTTCTCCATTTTTTTGAATGGGGAAGCATCAAAATCCGACGAATAGATTCGTCACTATATTTGTTCTTAATCAATATAAATCAAATTAAGAAGAGCAACATAATATCCAAATCAGTTATAGATGGTGCAAACATACATACATAAATTAGATGGCAAAAAATAAAGAACCACCTAGACAATCGACACAAATATGAACAAATAATATAAGTGTCAAATTGGACAAATCAGACACAAAATTAAAGATAAATGCCGCTATCAAAATGAAAGAATAGTAATGCAGCAAACTAATAGTTAAATAAAAATAAAATTAAATAAAATGACATGTTATAAGAAAAGCTTTAGACAAATACATAAATAAATAAAGTAAAACCACTAAACTCAAATAATATCAAAAATTCATTGAAGCATGTTAAATAAAAAATATGCAGTATAAATGCAACAAACAATTCTTGGACCTAAAATCCACTAAAAGAGCCAACTAAATAGTAATATAAAAAATGAACATATAATAATAATAAAATCTAGAACAAGGAAGGATTACTGATTTTGGATTTGTAGCACTGCCAATATTACTTTCTCCTTCATTTGTTTCCTGGACTTATCCACCTTAGTAGTGTTCAATCCATTCCTTCAAGTTGCAAATCTTCCAACGAAATCTCGATTATGGAGCTTGGCATTCTTCCCCAAAGCTGCAGTTATGAAAATTTCTTCATTTGGGATTAATGGGGGGGTGACATTTTTGGAGTGTTTTGTGGTTGATTTTGATTGGAAAAAAAGAGGTTGTTTTAGTGGGTTTTATGGTGGTTTTCAACGGTTTTGAGGGTGATTGATTTGGGGGATTTTGGTGGTGGTTCGGGGCTGCTGGGTGGCAATTTTTTAGTGGTGGTTGGGGATGCTGGGTGGCATTTTTTTTATGGTGGTTGGGGGCTGATTTTTTAGGCTGAAAATGGGGGTTTTGGGACTACAATGGGTGATCTTTTGGGGATGAAATGGTGATGTTTCAGAGGTATCTTTGGATGATAAAAATAGTGTATTGAAGGTGGCGTTAATGGGATAAAAACAGGGTCATTTGGGGGCTGCTATGGTGGTGGTTTTGAGGTTGTTTTGGTGGACATTTTGGGGTTGTTTAGTGTGGTTGAGGGACTGATTCTGGTGAGGTTTCTCAGGTGGTTTCGTGGCTGTCATAGTGGTGGCTAGGTGAAGAAGAGGATGAGGATTTTTCGGCGAGGCGAGGGCAAGAAGAAGAAGGGTTGTCTAAGCTCCGACTAACTCTTCGTCGGAGAAGAAGATAAATAATGAAACCCCAAAAAAATCTAAAAATTATTAAATAATCTAAATGTTATTTATCCATACCTAATTATATATACATTTCATGTCAAAACCTAATGGGTTAGAAAGATAATGGGTCCAAATTGTGGACTAATAAAATATACGTGTATAAATATATCCGAGCAAGAAAAATGAATTACTAGATTATTTTAAAATTTAAAATTAAACAAATCAAATCCTAATTAATACTTTTTAAAAAATAAAAATAATTATCAAAATTAAATTAAAATCACCCAAAAAGTATTTTAAATTATTTTAAAATATCAACATAAAAAGTGAGAATTTTTGAAGTGTTGGGTCAAAATTAGGTGTCAATAGTTATCTCTTTCTTTGGATATGATTGATAAAAAAGATTGTGGACAAAGAAAATTGACAAACTCAATTTTGACCAAACACATGACCTTAATAAGAGCGAGTGTCTTGATTATGGTAGAAGTTGCTCCTCAACTCCAAAAGTTCCACATTGTTGCATCTTGATTGACCTGGTCCACACCTGTGGTTTAACTGAGAATGCATCATTTTGGATGTTCTTAAAAGAAAAAAAAATTAACACAAAACCTTATTAGTAGAGACAAAATTAAAGAAAAAAAGTGACATCACTTTCAATACTATTGTCATCCTCTTTGAATACATATTGACAACCTTCTCTGATTTCTGAAGCAAGATGTGAGTCCTTGAGGAAAACAATAAATAAGATCCATCGATAGGATATGAATACATGTCCATTGATAGAAAGAATGAAGATGATTCCTTGAATGCAATATGAATGTATGCCCATCTTGTCAATGTAAAATGAATGAATAAATGAATGAATGGCCCTCTCGACAATGCAATGAATGAATGACCCTCTCGGCGGTGCAAATGAATGAATGGCCCTCTCGACAATGCAAATGAATGAATATGCAAAATGAATGAATGGACCTCTCGGTGATGTAAATGAATGAAATATGAATGAAGAAACACTACCACCTCCGATAGTACAATGCAAAATAAATGCAAAAGACACTACCACCTCTGATAGTGCAATGTAAAATTAAATACAAATGACATTGTCACCTCCGATAGTGTAATGTAAAATAAATACAAATGACACTACCATCTGCGATAGTGCAATGTAAAATGAATGCAAATAATACTATCATCTCCGATAGTGCAATGTAAAAAAGAATGTAAATGACACTATTACTTGCGATACTGCAATGTAAAAATTAATGCAAATAACACTACTACCTGCAATAGTGCAATGTAAAATGAATGCAAATAGCACTACCATATCCGATAGTGTAATGTAAAAATGAATGAAAATGACACTACCACATCCGATAGTGTAATGTAAAAATGAATGAAAATGACACTACCACCTGCGATAATACAATATAAAATTAAATGCAAATGACACTACCACCTGCGATAATGCAACGTAAAATAAATGCAAATGACACTACCACATGCGATAATGCAACGTAAAATAAATGCAAATGACACTATCACCTTCGATAGTGCAACGTAAAAAAGAATGCAAATGACACTACCACCTGCGATAGTGCAATATAAAAAAGAATGCAAATGACACTATCACTTATTATAGTGCAATGTAAATGAATGCAAATGGCACTATCACCTCCGATAGTGCAATGTAAAAATGAATGCAAATGATACTATCACCTGCGATAGTGCAATGTAAAATGAATACAAATGACACTATCACCTCTGATAGTGCAATATAAAATAAATGCAAATGACACTACTACCTGCGATAGTGCACTGTAAAATGAATGCAAATGAAACTACCACCTGTTATAGTGTAATGTAAAATGAATATAAATGACACTACCACCTTCGATAGTGCAATGTAAAAATGAATGCAAATTGCACTATCACCTCCGATAATGCAATGTAAAAATAAATGTAAATGACACTACTACCTGCGATAGTGCAATGAAAAATGAATGCAAATGACACTACCACCTCAATAGTGCAATGTAAACATGAATGCAAATGACACTACCACCTCAATAGTGCAATGTAAACATGAATGCAAATGACACTACCACCTCCGATAGTGCAATGTAAAAATGAATGCAAATAACACTACCACCTCCGATAGTGCAATGT
>JAOTQJ010000111.1:18734663-18745289 GCA_025642045.1 Solanum sejunctum | reverse complement strand
TTATAGACTTGATTATCTAGTGCTTGTCCTATCTTTTAGACTTTATTTTCTCTTTTTTAGTATTATGTATTGAATTGAACAGGTTAGGCTAACTTGCCTTAATAGGTTAAGCGAGTGTCATCACACTCATTTTTGGATCGATACAAAAATGATTTAGAATTGAGTTAGAGACTTATCACACGAATTGCTGAAAGAACTCTCTCACATAATCTCCCTTTCAAGCTCTCAAGGTGTTGAAAATAGTGACATAATAAAAATGAAGAAGAAATCCCGAAATAAGGGATGGTTCAGCCAAAAAGAAAAAAGATTGTTGATCGCATGTTCACCACATTGATCACACATTGACTTCACTCAACTTGCATTAGCACCCTTAAAATATTTTTTTAACCCTTAAAACTCATTTGAAACCCTATAAATATGAATCAATAGTTCAAACTAATTATAAAATGTGTCTCGGAGACAATGGAATAGTTGAATTTTATTATATATATATTATGACAAAAATACTCCTACCCTCTTAAGCTTAAAAACTTTTAGCCTAAATTATAGATGAAAAACAATTTTTTAAAACTTAAAAACATTCACAAATCACAATTTTTTCCACATAAGTAAACTATTTGAGTTGTTTGGTTGGAACTTAAGTTATGATGAAATTAGTTATTTTGGTATTATTTTTAATTGAGATGAGGGTTCCTAGGAAACAATCTCTACCTCTATGAGGTAGTGGTAAGGCCAGCGTATATTTTATCCTCTCAAGACCCCACTTGTGGAATTCCACTGAATATATTGTTGTTGTTGTTGTTGATATTATTTTTAATTAATTGTTTGTTTTGTTATATTAAAATTAATAAACATTGGATACGTTCTAAGGATAAATTGTTGATTTACAAAAACAACTTCCATATTTTTAAATTTTATATATTTATTGCAAAGCTTAAGTTATTCACTTCTAAAAACCAAATCAAATGAATCTCAATTGTTTTAAGTTTGCATTCCACATAAATCAAAATTCAAAACAAGCTGGTGGAAAGCCTCTCCTCTTCACTATCTTAAGCAAATGCCTAGATTAATTCAAATAAATCAAAATTGGAGCAAAAAATGTTAGAAAAATAATTTGATATCTCAAACGAAAGTATCCATATTAAGTGTTTACATTCATTCTTTGACCATCATTCAAAAGAGTGTTATTTTTCTAATTGAATAGACCCTTAATTAGTCATTTTATAGTTCTTAATATTCATAATGGTTGAACCGTTACATTTCTATTCATTTGTCATAATATTTATAATCATATTTTCTCTATTAATTTCTTAATTAAAAGGAGTCATTATGGATATAAATTACCGTTGCTTGGCTATGTTGGAGCCAAAAATTTGTTGTTAGTTCTCTTATATATAAAAATTCCAACTCCTTTTCTTTTGGAGGGATAGAAAGGAACAAAAAGTTAATCACTCATATTCTGTTGGTGTGTTGAGTTTTCTTCTTTAATCTTTGTTAAATTCTAGCTCTTAGTTTTATACTAGAAGAATTTGTTGAAATCTTGAGGGATACATCCATATCGGGTGAAATATCCTTGAGGACAGTGTCTTTTGACATGTCTCAAGCGACGTGAATTTCCTACAAGTTTTCGTGATAAAATGTTTATGTCCGTGATGATATTCGTATTTGTGAAGATGAAGAATTTTCCATAAAAATTTTCAACAAAAACTACATCAAAACTACAGCCTAAATGGACAAAACTTACATCAAAATAATCACAAAAAAAATTGGACCCAAACTCCATCAAAAACTGCATCAAGTTAGTAGCAAAAAATTTACCAAAATGCATCAAACCAGTAGCTAAAACTGCATCTAAAGAACCAACAAAATTGGGCTAAAACGCTTATCACAAGTAAGAAAATTTGCAGCATTAGCTCCTCCAAAACTGCAGCAATATCTACACTCAACCAACAATTAAAACTGGCTAAAATTGCAGATACTAACACAAAGTGACGATAAAAAGGGCTTGAAGGACATTTTTGCCATTTAATTCTTTTATCCCAAAATAAACTATCCTGGCATTATTATTATTTCACGAAGAGGAGGGATAATTTATGTATTATTTATTAATCCTAAAACAAGTTACGTCATACTTTATAACTAAACAAAAATAAAGAAGCACTAAAAATTTACTCCGTGACTATTTTCTCTTCTTTATCTCACAAAGTGGTCCCTAAGGCCTTTAGGGCGTTCGATTTGAAAATAAATTACAATGGAATTAATTATTGATCTAGTATTATGTTTTGATACAAATTTACTCTTAATTTTAATAGAAAAACACGTATTAACTATAGAATAAATGATCTATCATCAATTTTATATACTCAATTTCTTTAGAAATTGAGCTATTTAACCCGATCAATCCCTTCCTTTGCATCTCATAATCAGAACTTCAGCTTCTTGCATTATTTCAGCCTTGCAGAAACCATTTATCAAAGCTTTGTACATTTAATCATAGCTTAATTTTATACATGATCCAGCATTCTCCAGTAAGAAGAGAGAGTGATGAAAGAAAAGAAAATGGTTAAGTAGAGTTGGGCACAATGACGTACGCCGAATTTTTCATTTTTTAAAAGGAGAAACAATTCATAAGCAATATATATAACTTTTCTAGATTAGGTTTTTTTAAAATGTATTCAAAATAACTTTAATAGCACTAAATATTTTTCATTGAAAACACCAAATGATCACAAAGAACCTTTTATTCATAATCAAAGAAGAGCAATGAAAAAAACATTTTAAAAGTGTATCAAAATGAAAGTCAATGGAAAAAAAAATTAAAATGTATCCAAACGAAGGTCAATGAAAAAAAAAGGGTTTAAACTGACAACCTAATGTCCTGACCTATGAATTTCTATCACCAAACCACTTTGTTCCAAAGAGTATCACCTTATGTTATATATCTTTTATCATTGGTTTTTTAATTTCCTTTTGACTATATAGCATATTTAATAAAAAAATTTGACAGAGCAATGTTACGTGACACTTCTATAACACTTTTTAAATTTGACCCTAGTTAAGCAAGTGGATTTCTAAAGAAATTAGGTATTTAAAATTGGAATGGGTTATTTGATTTTAAAATTGACACATATTTTTTTATTAAAATTAAGAATAAATTTATGTCAAAGTATAATGAAAGGGTATATTTAAATCTAAAATATAACAAGTAAAAATATATTTGAATTGAAAAATATAATGAGGGACATATTTAAAATATTTCTGATAGTACAGAATTATATATGATCTTTTTCTGAAAATTGCACGGAATATGAAAAGTGATGTATAAAAGGGTTTGAGGGGCGGTATTTTTGTTACTTAGAAGTATTTTATCTAAAAATAAATTATCTAAGACTATTACTCCATCCAAAAATAAAAAATTATTTATCTTAATATTAATTATTAATCTTGAAATAAGTTCTTCCAACTTTATAATAAAAAAGGAGTTAGAGATAGTAAAAATTTATCACAAAATTATATTTTTATTATCCAAAAAATGTTAATTATCCTACTCTTAACTGCCGTTTGTTTTCAGGAGGAAAGGACTCCTTCCATAGGTTTGATTTTAAAATGCACATGTGTTGAGGGAAAAAAAAATACTTTTTCTTGCATTAACCTGGTCAACAATGAGATTGAAGATTTTGGATAAGGAAGAAAAGAATGCATGATTTCTAAAAGAAATTGTTAAGTGTGACAATATCTTTTTGGATTTTTCATCTTTTTGACGTGTCGATTGATCATTAAAAATCCGTTTCTCTCCCATCAAATAAAAAAATTAACAACTAATTACATCGTTTCAGGTGTCAATTCGCCGAAAAAGATCCCGATCAGGTTAAAAATGTTTTGTAATCAACTGTAGTATAAATAAATATGATAAAGTCCGAACAAGTTGGATTGACTTATTTTATAGGTTTTCAGATCACCTTTTTCCTTTTAATCGGAGAACACTGGATTATATATATGTATATGTGTTGTTTTATTTTAATTTTTAATATATTACACATGATAAAAATGATCCTTAAAGTATTACTACAAAAGAGGTTTATTATGGTCTTTCACTCTAAATTTATCAAATTTGTTAAAAAATATATATATTATATTTAACGCTGAACTTCATATGGCTTATAAATTATACCATTATTATCTTTTTTTTAGCTTCAAAATAAAATATTATTTTATCTTTCAAGTTCTAAATCACAATTCTCTATTTTCATTTGTACATAGTGAAATTCATGTGTACATATGATAGTAGCTTTGAGGGATGTCTTATCTTACTGGAGATCATTTTATGGTGTTCTCTATTAGATGATCTAGCAATTTTCTCATTATCATGAACAATTAGGGAAATTTTTGTATCAAGTTATTATTTTGGACTTATTTAATTCGTAAAGCTTTGAGCAAACTGTCAAATATAACATCATAAGGAGTTAATTTAACAGCTAAATATTAAAAAAGAGAAAATAATGAATTTTATTAAAAAAAATTAAAGGAAATAATGGTAGTTATGAAACTCCTTTGAAACTAACAAAGAAGATAATAATGTTAGTCATTTATGGGACTCAATGTTAAATATGACACTTTTTTTGACATATTTATTAGATTTAATTTAAAATAAAATGAACACTTTTTTAATGTATTAAGGGCCATTTTGATCATGTTCTCAAGTTGAACATGTAAAATATAACTAGGAAATTCATTTATGCATGTTGATACTAAAAAATTGACGTGTCAATTCTTAGTGGGACATTTTTCTAGTTAAAGTGAAATGGATAAACACAACGGATGACGAACAAAGCATTCTAACCACTTCGAATCAATTTGAGTTGGTGTTTTATCATAGATTTTTTTCAAAAAATATCTTTATATGTTTCACCATGAAACTTATTTGGTCAAAAAATGTTTATACAGCTCCACCACAGCATGCACCAGCTAATTGACTAATAAAATGGTAAATTGCAACATCTTCTGTCCTTTTCTCAAAATCAAAGGCAACAGAGTTTTCACTCTATTGAAACAAAACTTAGGGATATATAACTACATCCAGGGAAGGTACAATCTGGTAATGCAAATAATAAAGCAACTACTACTGTCTATATCCTTCATACAAAGGCAAAAGCAGACTTCACGGAACGAAGATCAAAACAAAACATATCTAGATAATCATGGCATAGTATCAGTTTTGCAAGTAATAAGAGAATCCCAACTAGAGACGACAAAATCACACAGAATGCTACCAACTAGAAAACATGGAGAACAGCCAATTCAACAATCTTCCTTGAACTCCAAACAAGGTCCTGTACACAAAACAGCAACCGAAATTTATTAGTAAGACACAGAACATGAGTTAGATACAGAACTTAAAAAGAACAAGGAAGTCCCTTAGAAAAGAGAAATGGTTTACCTTGTCAACAGCCAGGTATGATCAACAATCTCCAGAGGCAAAATGAAACTTTTAGCAGAAAAACAAGAGGAACAACCACCTGGGAGGAACTAATTAGACTCATAGGAGGGAATGCTCAATAGGCAACTTACCTAAGAGCAGGAGCAGAAAAAGATAGAACTAAACAGTTACGTCCCACTTACCAATTTTCATTCCAAAAAACAGAAAATGGTGAAGCGGAAAACAACTTTCAGAGGATAAAAGTATGAGTTAGATCCTATTCAACGAAAACAAAAAACAACAACACAGATGAAATGAACGCTGACCAGCCAATTCAGGCATCACGGATTTGTGAGTAAGAGGTACCTAATACTCTATACAGTAGAGGTTTTGATATTGAATTGCAAGGAAATAGAGAAAAGGATCCTAAATTCGAGATCAGAGGGCCAAGAATTTGATCAGTGTAGAAAACATAAGTCTGAAAGATAGCTGTCCACCTAATTTGATCGGAGCTCTAGTATATGTACAATATGTTTGACAAACTCAAAAGCTAACTGACTATGAAGAGACAAAGAGGAAAACAACCTATTAAGAAGAGTAATCAAGATCTTTGAGCAACCAATCCTACAGGCTCAGCAAAGAACTGCCAATATACCAAATACTGCAATAGTTTCGTTCTTCCATTAACCTCCTCTAGAACACACCTCCATGTAGTTGCACCACTACTGAATTTATCCACGTCTGCACATAAGACTAATCAACTTTGAATCTACCAGGAAATGTTGATCAACCTGCCATTCTTCATCTCTTATAACCTTAACCAACTATAACAACTATTGTAGCTCTTCCACCATTGAACAAAGCTGCTCTCCACCACAACAAAAGCTAAAAAACTATAACCACGTCAAGCTAAAGACTGATTTATTCACCTATATACAATCTACTACAAAGATACTTGCAAACTAGATAACTGCCTTATTTAATCTTCTTTACTAGCCCCTCCCCAAACATTCATCAATCCATAATTTCAAGATTGAGAATGCGACGGAGAGTCTGTGTTGCAGAGTCAGTATTGTCAGATAAACCTCCTGGAGATGGGCTGCGCTCTCGTGTCGGGGATGCAGGTGCAGATTTAGCAAAGGGAGGCAAATCAATATCAGATGGTGAAGTAGGCAGGTCAAGAGAAACCGTCCTTTTGGGCTTAACAGAAAATTTTGGGATTGGCAAAGAACTAGGTGGAGGTGAGTTTGAATATGCTGGACCAGCCCAGAGTTCAGAATAAGCAAATTCATCATTCAAAGGCCCCTCCTTTCTCGAATCAGCACCCGCTTTGATGTCAACTGGTATTGAAATCGCACTACTCGGGGCTGATTTTTTCGACTTCTTTTGGCCTTCAGAGCGAGAACTACCAAGGATTGATGATGGAGGTGAGGGTGTTCTGGAACAAAATGAGGGGGAACAAGCCTTTCTAGTGATTGGTTTGGGTGATGCCCTTAATGGGGTAGGAAGTATACCGGCACCTGATTCAAAAGCCCGGCAATTTATCTCTTTGAAACCTACAGAAGGAGGTGACCCAAAGGATCCAAATCGAATAGGGGCTTGACCCTTACTTCTATCATGGTAGTGATTCTTATGCTGAGCAGCCACAACAAGCGTCTCCATTTCTAAATTAAAAAATAACTGATTCAACTGATTACTTAAATCAAAAAAAAAACTGAAGATCTAACAAGTACAGCAGTCTAAATCTCGAATCCAGTAAAAAAGGGTCTGTTTGGAGGTTTACAAAAGCGCAGAAATGATAGATCTTCTCCACAACCACCAGAATACGAGCACATCAAAATACAGTTCACTGAATCCAAACAATCCTTCCACTTATCAACGATTACCACTTCACTCTTCAGTTTTTCTTCAGATCTATCAGCACGAAAACAAGAAGAATCGAAAAAACAAATAAGCAATCACGAAATACAATTAACCCAAAATCTAAACACAAAAACCCATAACGAAAAGTCAATCAAAACTCAACAATCAACAAAAACAAGAACTTAGATTTACCTGATAACTCCAGCATTCTTTCCACTGCAGTTTTGTTAGAGATTTAGCTTAAAGCCCTAACCTCTCTATATTTACTGTGTGAATGTTAAAGAAGATAATTGGTCAGTACTAAATTGCTATGAGAGTTTGTGCTGCTCTTCGTATATCACACCTCCATTGGAAGTTCAGCCATTGGTCTTTTTGAAACGTTAATAGAATCTGCGGAATCGAAATGTCCATTAATAGTATTTAAATTCTCATCTCACGTCCGAAGATTCTATTACAGAATTAGCCTCCTAGCGTGATCGAAATTACAAAATGCCACTACTCTTATTTTTACATTTATATATTAGTCCCAAAGACCCGTGTCAATATAAATTATTTTTTAATCTCAATTTATAGAATATCAATAGATTTTTTTATATATTTTCAAATATATTATAAAATTATAATTGAATCAGCTAGAGAAATATTATGAAATCGTTGAATCAGACACGTCAATATATAGTTGTTTTGAAAAAATTAAACTAAAAAGCTCATAAATTATTTTTTGTTGGCTCACGAAAAGCCACAATATAAATCTTTTTTAGTCTCAATTTATGTAACATTGATTAGATTTTTTCTATATATTTTAGAAGATATTATAAAACTATAATTGAAATAACTAATGAAATATTATAAAGTCGTTAAAGCAGACATGTTCATACACGGCTGCTCTGAAAAGATTAAACTAAAAAATTCATAAATTATTTTTTGTTAGCTCAACGGAGGTTGCAATATAAATTATTTTTTAGTCTCGATTTATGTAACATCAGTAATTTTTTATCTACATTTCAAAAATTATTATAAAATCATAATTGAAACAGCTAAAGAAATATTATGAAATAATTTAAGCTGACACGTCAATATACAGCTCCCTTGAAAAGATTAAATTTAAAAAGTCTACAAAATATTTTTTATTGGTCTCATATACTAAAAGCGAAAAAGCAGACAACTGAAGCAGACAGAACAATCGAAAGCTGCTCAAGAAGGCAGATATTCCAGTTTTATCACTATAAAATATAGTATTCTCTGTCCTATTTTAATTAAATTTACAAAGTAATGCACACATATTAAAAAAAATATTCAAAGATAAAATTTATATCATACTTTTCACTAGTATTTTTTATAAAATCATAAATATATAATATAATTTATCTCTTAAAAAATATAAAAATTTAATAAATAAAAAAATAAAAAAAAATTCTAAACATTCACCTACAAAATTTTTAAAAATATAATCTAAGATACTACATGCCTACATGGAGCTGAAATGGCATGTCGGATATAGAAATTAAATTAAAGCCAATTCATTGGTAGCTCAACTATTCATTTCATCGATTGAATTAGTTCACCAAACTACTTTTTTTAAAATAAAAAAATTAATTATGATGGCTTTCGAACAATTTGTCTGCACCATAACCATTTCATTATATATTTACTATTTATAATCAATATTTAAATGTGTTCAGAATATACATTTTGATTTATCTAATGAAACTCAATATGTTCATACAATGCACCTTGGATGTCTCAAGTTGATATATAATGATACTTATTATAATTTTAAATATTTTTTTACATTGTAAGCATCAAAAAATAATATTATATTTGAAAAAATCTAATATCTCAAAGCTCAATCTGTACTTGAGATTTGACGATACATTTACTATAGATTTTGTTTCACTTCTTTATATTTTGGGATACAAATTTGTGACTCATCATAAAAGTTCTTCAATGAATAGTGAAGAAGAAATAAATTAATATTAAATTTATAAAATATAAATGATATATATAAAGAACCTAATACAAGCATAAGAACGAGAATGGAAAACATAAAAGAATTTTCCATTATAATAACATCGGGGATTAATATTGAATTAACCTCAACTTATTTATTTTAATTATATAGAGATAAATATCAATACAATGTGAATTATCAACATATTTGTTATTTGTTGTTGATAATGTGTTAATTGATGAAATCAGCGAAGGTGTCAAACAAAAGGTTAGATCATGGAAAAGCATTTTAAAGCATAAGAGTTTTAAAATGACAAAAAGCGGACTTTATATATACATTGCAAATTTACTCAAAATCCATGTAAAGAGTAAAATTGAAATGAGACTGATAGTGTGAAAATAAAATTGTTAAAATATTTAGGCTCTTCATTTTAATAGAATGGAAGATAGTTGAAATTGTTGCCCATGGAATCAAAATTACATGGTTAACTATATTTCTGTTTTTTCTAAAAATAATTTTTTCATAATATGACTTTTGAAATACAAATTATATATTTAAAGTAAATGTTAACTTTAAATCAATATCTACAGAAATTAATAATTTAAAGTTGATGTCCACATAACTATAATATTTTACATAGCCAATTCTACTTATTTATAATAAACGCGTAGTTATATTATAATATTCCAATTGGATAGTAATTTTAAAAGAGATGGGTGGGGAGAAGTTGAAAATGACAAGAATGGGGTTGGTGCATAGGGCTTAAAAGTGCCAAAGGACAAGGTCATGAGTTGTGGACAGATAAAAAGAAAAAGAATAGGGCGCCTATGTGTCGGTTGTTGAGAGCTCATCCAACGAATTGTGTAATCAGAAAATCTTGCTTCGGGAATTGGGCTTCTTTTCTTTGATGCCTTACAAAGGTTAGGCCATTTAATTTATTATAAATTAATAATAATAAAAAATTAATTTAATTGTTTATAATATAGATATGCTAATAGTTTTAAAATATGAAAAATAATAATTTAGAGTTGAATAGTTAGATATTAACAATTAATTGTTTTTCTATTTTGGATGTGCTCCATTATCTTCCAAAGTGCTCAATTACTTTCACAGTGTTCCATTTTTTGTTTTAGAGCTCCAAATGCTCCACTTTGGAGCCTCTATATAAGAAGCTTACATTGTGCGAGGAAAAAAAACAAGCGAGATATATACATATATAAATTTATATACTACATAATATTATTTGAGAGTTTTCATTAGCTGAAGGGAGGTGTTTTATCGTGTAGAGCTTCGACAATCTTATTCATGTAAGTTGCTCTTATTTTCTAAATATTTTATAATAAGATATTTTCGTATATATGTATAGATAAAATATATTATTCTCTACTAGTAGACA
>JAOTQJ010000111.1:18698428-18710217 GCA_025642045.1 Solanum sejunctum | reverse complement strand
GAGCCCCCCCCCCCCCCCAAAAAATAAAAATAAAAATAATAATAATAAGTGATGAAGAGAAAAATTTATAGGCCGAAAATTAGGATTTTTAATTTTAATTTGAAATTCAAAATCTGAACGTTGGGAAAAAAATTTATTGTCAGCTTTTGCTGAAAATTTTTTGGTCATTTGTGTGTGTGTGGTCTCATGTTGCAAAGGGTGAAGAAGAAAGAGGGACACGTGAATCCCATAAAAGAAAAAGAAAGTCAAAAAAGAGAAAAAATATATTAAAGTAAGAAAAAGAGAACGAAAAAGTAGAAAAGGGGAAAGCACGTGAGGTCGAAAAAATGCGGATTGAATTTAAATATTGACAAATTAAATTAGAACAATTAATGAATTTTTGAAATATCAAAATAAAATAATTAATTTTAAAATAATTTATAATTAAATTAAGATAGTTAATAAGAAAATAAAATCTTTTTTTAGAATCATTTTTGAATAAATATAACTCTAAAATAATATATATTTTTTTGAAGATAATTATTTCATATTGTTAAAAATTGAAGAAACTCAATAATTAATTTAAAATATGGAGGGTTAAAATTGGGTGTCAATAACATTCACTTTGTCGAATCGTTCCTTGAGATTTGTCAATACCTTATGCTCATTTGAGAAATACACAATTTCATTAACTAAGTTTTTCGACACTGAGCTCATGATCCAAGATAGGACAATTGTGTTCACTCACTCCCATTGTTATGTCATCTGACCTTCATACATGTCCTTCCATGCAAGTTCCATCCACAAAATCAATCTTATTCTCTCCCAACAACGCAATGCGCATTGATTTACTCCATAAAGTGTAATTTTCCATTCTAGTGAGCATACAATGAGCCAGATTCACTCCTGGAATATTAGAATTCTGCAAATACAGCAGATCGAGGAAATCAAAATTTGAATTCGAACTTCGATTGTTTCCACTCCTAACTTCATTAGCTTCCGATAGTTCTGTCTCATTCGTCATTGATGAGAATCTCAATGACACGATCGTCACCAGAAAGTAAAAGAAGAAAAGAAGAATCAACAGAGGAAGAAAAAGCTAAAACTCAAACATTACAATCAGATCGCCATCGTTGGCTCTGATACCATGTTAGCAGATAAAGCTTGAATTTGTATGAATGGAAAGGAAACAAGCCATCGTTGGCTCTGATACCATGTTAACAGATAAAGCTTGAATTTGTATGAATGGAAAGGAAACAAACTTGAGAGAAAAAAACTAGATAGAAGATCAATTGTTATTGATTCATTCAACTAACACAATACAAACTTATCAGCTATATATACACAACTACACAATCTAACTGATATATACACAACTACACAATCTAACTTTCACTCTAACTCCTAACAGATTAGTAACTAACTTAAAGTTAGTTATAACAACTTTTTCAGGCTGGAATTATGGCCAACATCTTGTTTGTCCTTTTGTTCTTGATAAATCACATATCTCCATGGTTTTAATATAAATAAATATTATGATTATAAATTTTTAAATACACATAATTTTATAAAGATCATTCCATCAATCTCGGATGGAGTCAAAGATTGACTATTTTTTAGCTTTGGAGTATGATGGAATAAAGCAAAATGGCTCTTTAAACTGTCTGCGCTTCTTTCATTTGTGAAGTAGCAGTTGGTCAATGCAACTTTCGACGCTCCTCATGGGTCATCTGGAACCAGCCGCTTTATGTTTTTAAACATAGGGGTTAGGCTGCGTACATCCGACCCCCTCTCATCCCGCAATGAGCGGGAGCCTTTCGAGGCACTGGGGTATGTTGTTGTTGATGATGATGATGATAATTTTATAAAGATCGTCTATTGATCAACAATGTTACTAATTAGTTATTTGTTTATATAATTCTTTTTCAACTGATATAAATAATCTCTTTCACATCGAATATAAATTTGTTTTTTGTTTTGCAAATTGAAATAATCGATTTTATTTTTTAAAATATAATTCTATGAGTCAAATTATAAATTTTAAAAAGTTGAAATCATATAATTTTTTTAAAAAAAAACTTTTTGAAAATTTTAAAATATAAAATCATGTTACTAAATCACATCTTCAAACTTCATATGCTAATTTAAAATTATAATTTCATATGGCAATGTTGAAAGGCAAGCTTAGAACCCATATGGCCATAACATTTATCTATTTAAAATCAAATCTCAAAATCGACTAAAACTTGGTTGAATTTTTTTTGACAGATTTTACCAAATGCTAGCATAGTACATTACTTCTCCCTCTTTTTTCTCTTATTTTCTTTTATTTTAGAGAAAAGACTGAAAATATTTAAAATAAGCTATCCGCTAGTTTTTTGATGAAAGACTGAAAAAGTTTTAACTTTTCATGTGTGAACAATCACTCCTAATACTCAAAAACATACTGGTGGAGTACTAATTTTTTATCCTAAAAGCTTAATTAAACACCACAATTAATCTCTAAAATAAAGGAGTACTTTTAAAAATTAACGTTATTAATTTCTCAGAACAAACTAAAAGGAAGTGGTTTAGGAAAACTGGATTTTTTTATTATTTTTTTTTGGAGTAATTAAAGATTTTTCTTCTTTAGATTTGCCCTTTTTGTCCAACTATATTTACGGACACAAAATAAAGCAGACATAATCCTTCTCGGAATTTACAGCGATTCATCAAATCAACTTTTAAGATTCCATTCAAGTAGCATACAAAGCAACATGGGAGATTTGTTGCATTGGACTCTCCGATTTATATTAATACTAATATATTCATAAATTTATTTTTTAATTTTTCTAATTAAATATTATTAAATTTTTTCATTACGTATAAAATTAATATTGATTAAATTTTACATTTAATAATTAAGTGATTTCAAATGTGTATATATATATTCTACGATTTTCTTTTTGACATAAATATAATTATCAAAAGATATTTGAATAGTTATTTAATTTTATTTGTTCAATTTAAAGAGAAATTTATTTTATCTTAATTTTTCTATTTGCTTAACTTAAAATAATTGATCGGAGTTATATAGCGAAATCATAATTGAAGCCGTTGAGAAAATTATTTATTAAGGTAATATTGTAAAATCATAGTTGAAGTAAGCAACTACTTTAAAAAAATTCATGAAATATTTTTATGGACTTAACATAGTGTATAAGGGAAAGAAGGCAGCTCAAGCAAGCACATCAGCGAAGAACTGCCCCTTGCTACCCCAACTCCCACCTATTATATAAGAGAATTCGATCTCTATTAATTTATATATTTTCTACAAAATTTTATAAAAAAATATATTTTATCAAATTAATCATGCTAATGATGCTTTAAAATTTTAAATTTAAATAATAATTTTATTTTATTTAATTATTTAGTACTCTACCCTACAGTTCAAATTTTGAGATTCAAATAAAAGTATTTGACTGCAAATTATCCATGTGCCCTTTATATTTTTTATTCTTATGACTTATAACATTCTTTATATGATTTTTAAATATATAAGTTATATTTTAAAAAACTTACAAATTGTATATCCAAATAGAATTTTGATTGTTAAAACTTGAGTTAAGTCATATAAATTAGTATGGAGGGAGTATTAGGATGGTATGAAAAAAGAAGTAATAGCACTATCAGTACGGCTGGCAAAATAGATATATATGGGTATCCATTTATTTTTATCCAGATTGAATACTTAATACTTTTTAAATGAGTAAAAAATGAGTCAAACTCATATGAATACGGGTACTTAACTGGGTAACAGCCCTAATTACTAGGGTAGAAATTTGAAACCTTTTACCAACATCTCAGCTTCGTCCTCCGACTTCCATCAACCAACATCATCTTCCATTGGAAAGTTTAAAAGTTCCGGCGACTTCTCCGTTAAGTTTATCTCCTTCATCTTTACTTCTCTATCCTTTTGTTGTTGTTGCGATATTGGAGTATCTTTGCGTTGCTACTTCTCATACTAACACTTATAGATGACGTTTCTCAATTTACAGTATATATTTTTCTTATTAATTTAGATTTGAATTGGGGAAAAACACTAGATATTCGGTTGAAAAGATTAAAGAATCCAGATATTTGGGTCGGAAATCATCACAAACGAACAATCCAATTTCAAAAATTAAGCTAAAATGCCAAGAAATGATAGCAGCTATCGGTGGAAAATTTACCAAAAATAAGCCCTGAATTCTGCAACAAACCATCCCGCGACGATCCTCACAAAAAAATCACCCAAAATAGAGCCAAGAATTCCTGAAAACGGATAGGATAGACACAACCCAGTAAATCAACACTCAAAGTTGCCCCAAAAGTCATTTTGAAAATGCACAGAATCAGCAGGCATATTGTGAATTTTACCTGAAACGGAGCCATAACTCAACTTCCCGAGGTCATCAATGCGTTCTCCACGAAATTTCCTTGAGTCACCAATTTTCGCCTTAAAGTGTTCAATTTATCATCTTGGAAAGCATGCAATATGGTCTGAAAATCGACCGAGTCCAAGCTTAAAAAGACCCTCGAGCATCGCCATAGTAACCATTTGGTTTGCTATTGCGACCCCTCCCAAAAGGGCAGGCGTCGTTATAGCGACGGAACCAAGTATCAACTGAGTTAGTTGATCTCCCCCCCAACTTCAATTCCCAATCTCGTAAATGTAAATAAACTATGCTACTCTACCAAAAATTTGCATTTCAAATTCGATGGCGTAGTCAGAATTTTCATACAAGTTGTGAAAGCCTCGAGACCCGAACAAAGGATCGTTCCAAATCAAATTTAACATTCCAAAATTAACTGTGCTATTAGAATTTTCATTCAAGTACATTTTTCAAGAATGTTGTCCTAAGTCAATTGTTGATCAATTGAAAAGGTTAAAATGCAAAATTGAACACAAACTCACCGAAAACCTTGATTCTCGAGTTGACCATGCTTCTAACCTAATTTGACCATTCCAAAGTAAATGGAACTATCAGAATTCCATTCTAAGATCGTCCATTCACCCATTTTTTGCACAAAATCAAATTTCTAAGGCTTAGGTCTTTCAAAACATGAAAAACTACACAACTCTCTGACGAACGACTAAGACCGCGCTACCTGTGCCAATAGGTCATAAATGACCTAGGATCAATATAGAAACGCTCTAATGATGGAAAATAACACGATAAGGGCAAAATGACCTAGAAGGGCATTACAAAGCACGATTCAAAATTTATGAAACAGAAGATCACAGGCACATCGTACCTAAATAATTAATACAGAAGTTGAATTGAACTTTTACCATTCATTTGTTAAGAATTTGAATATCCACAATACTAACTAGGGAATTTGGCAAATGATGTTTTGTAGGAACCATTAAATAAGCCCAAGATATAGAACAAGTTTAGAGTGTATATTTGGTAGGAAGGCGTCAAGCAAGCTCCACGCAACGAATAAATTTATAGTACATAGAACAAGTTTATTGGGTAGGATCTATAAAACAAGCTTAGGGTGACATTTGGTAGAAACTGTCGAACAAGCCCCATACGTGTAGAATGTACATAGGTAGGAATTGTTAAACAAGGCCCGAGTTGCAGCGTACTTGTCATAAAACTAAACCTCACATGTGAGCAACAAGATTACAAATTCACATTGTTATTGTAGCAGGTGAGCAAAATTCAAGTACACGCAGGTGAAAGAAGATTATCTATCCTCAATTCTACCTTAGTTCAGTTGGCTAGATGCTTATATGCAGAAAGAAAACATAACTCAAACATCAAATACATGCACGTTGCTTATCAAGTGCATTCTTGCATTGGTACCTGTTCCAAATCCTAAACAGCATATTTACTTGTGTTCCTTCTCCAAAATACCCACTACTCTCTTCTTCTCATACCCCTAGAGCAATAATGCAGCCCACAGTTATTCACTCTACTCATACATGATATTGGTCTAAATGACCAATGGCAACTCCTCGATTATATGACCAACATTACTGCAAGATTTCTCCCGCAAGAAATTACAAATGGGAGACAAAAAAGAGCAAAGCAGTAACTTATCAGAACCAAAATGGGTAAAGGGAAAATATGCAATGGAATGAAAATATTACCATGCAAATGATACTGCAGAGAGGGAATGGAGTCATCGTTCAATAAGTTGTGAAAGGTGGTTAATGCGACCAAGAGCTTTAGAGCGACATGAAATACATACCTCTTAAAAAGCCTACATCTATACCTAGCTATACACATCCCAATCCAATCTGTAGGTCAGATTATACTTTTATCAATACCAATTCATCACTGCTGCCATGTAGGAACCATCTACGACTTCAGCCAAAAAAGAGCTACTCAAAAACCATAGCACCGAATATGTTCATGTCAGTAAATATATGGAGGAATATACACTTGGCTCTGTCAGATGTTGCTCAAGTAAAGATCAAATCTAGCATATTACATCTTCAAAAATCTACAGAAAGTACCTGCAAGAGAAACAGAACTTCAGAGCTCAACAGAAAACTTCAAAAATCAATACATCTGTTGGAACAACAGACTAGGCAATACAAAACTGAACGACCATGACACACACACACGAGCAAGTACAACCATAACCTGCCATGTTCAGACAAGCACATAGCAACAATAGCCTAAATATTAACAATAATCTGGGCAACAAGTAAAATAAATATCTTAAACTTTGGTTTTATATGGCCACAGCCCTTCACTATTAGTCTGGACATTTGCCGACAACCAGAGATTTTTTAGTAGCTTCTATCAAATCATTTCATTCTTAAATTATAGAAGTTGCTTCATGTCAATTGCTAAAAACTACTTTTGAAGAAAGTACTATGCAACTATCGGGAACAAGAGGAGCCAATAGAGATTTAGACATTGTGACCCAAGACATCATGTGGACCACTAGGAGGGAGAGAAACTAAAGAGCCATGCATGCCGTAGAGAGATCTATCTTACATATTCCAATAACTATGCCATAAGAAGTATACAGATATTCCAACAAGGTATATAATTGGATCACTGCAGAAAATAACTCATCTTTGTAGAGCTCTTTCTGTATAAACTTTGTACATGGTTTGTAACAAGTTAAATAGCTGAAAGTTTAAACAATATAGCTAAACTGAAAGCAAACAATGCAAAACCACAAAGACCCCTTAAAACAGGAAAAGGAGACAAATTGAAAAAAACTAAACAAATCATACACAACTGGCTGCTTCACAAAACCAAGTATCACTTTTGAGGGAAGGGAAAGTCTGAAGCCAATAGAAATGAACTTACATATCGAGCACCCTTCTATTAGCACCACAGGAGCATCGCAGGAACTCATACTGCCTCAGGGTTCAAAACTAGACAAACTACTAATATGAACAAGACTCCAGTTCCTCATTGGATTTTGCAGACAACTGAACTACGTCATGTAGAGACTTTGAATCAATGGACAAAACATGAACATCCACAGAAACTTCCTTATGGTCATTGATGTTACTTCTCATGACTTCACGAGAAGTTTCTTGACTTGCCAAAGGAGAGTTCAAGCAAGACATCTCTGACGTAGATGTTTTATCACAAATATAGCCATTAGGAACAGGTAGATCTAGACAATCCGTAACTTTTTCTATCTGATGGGAGGCCTTGGAAGTAGCTTTTTCCGAACAAGAGGAATCACACATCAAATCAGAAGTCATATCACTTGAAGCAATTGTTTCCTTTCCTGCAGGAACTTCAAGTGTGTGACATTCATTTCTATCTCGCCATTGTATAGGGGATGTCTGCTGGCAAACCTTGTCAAGGGAATCGGAGTCCGTATTCAGACATTCAACTTCTCGTTTTAGCAGACAATTGGCAGCTTCTTTATTATCTTCCATACTGTGAATGGCTTTCTCCTCATGAAGTGTTGAGATAGGTGCCACGGGAGAAGTAATTAATGTTTCGTCTTCCATTCCACCTACGCAATGCCGATATATCTTCATCTGATGTTGCTCAACTGTTACATCAGAGGGGATAGTTCCAAAACCAGGTTGTGCAGAGGAGAAATCAGCTATCCTTGCAGTTTGATGAGCATCAGGTTCAGAAGCATTACAAGGAAGACTGTTCCGGCAATCCGACGTAACATTCAAGATGTCATCAGCTACATCAAGACTTGATTCTACAGGGAAGATAGCACCTTTATCATCCTGATTAAGTTTGACTTCAGAGGAAGCATCAGCATTGGACCCTGAAAAATAGCTTATTACTTTACTAATTCCAGCTCTCCAGCACATATTAAAGTTGATTTATTAGTTCGATTTGATAAGGCATCATGAGAAGCAAAGAGCTTGATAAAAGAGATAGCATATGGATAAACAAGTATAGTATCAATATATATCAGACACCTGTTGAAGTAACTTGGCCTTCACTGAACTGATCCTTCAATAGAGGCTTCTCTAACATATCCGTGCCAGGGAACACTATCATACTCATGTACTTCATTTCCTGTCTCTTTGATTTTTCAAGGGATTTGAAACCAAAAACCTTTGTCCATGTTTCATTGAGTTCTGTTATCGCAGGTATAACCAGCTTCTCAACACCAAGAGAACAAAGAGCCTGACAAGAGTTTCAAGAAGAAAAGACTTCAGGTAGCTGCTGAAGAGCAAATAAATACTTTATTGGCTCCAGAGCACTAGAATATACATGTAGATTAATCAACTCCACAATTCCATACAAATAGCATAGCCTTCCATGCAGGATAACACTAGTAAAATCTCATGCTGTCACAAATATAGCTGCTTCACCTCTTTTTACTCTACCTAATAACATAATCTGTATTCTAATCCAGATTATATTTTGGCCTTAGTGACTAAGACAGATTATGCACAAGGGAGGAAGAAGGAGAGAGATAAAGATGGTATTATGGGTGTGGATGTGTGGTACCTTCACCATGTTCGAGAGGGTCTTACAGATCGACTCAAAGCTTTGCAAGAATAGGTCACAAAGTAGAACCCAGACCCATACACTGGTAAAAAGAGCACTGCTAATGTTAAGAAGTTCGAATTGTAAAATCAATCAGCTCGATAGGAGAAGGTTTTGCTGCAAGGACTCATTGAACGGTAAATAGAGACACAAGAACCATTATATGTTCTAATGAAGTTTGGATTTCAGAACGTACAGCAGCATACTATAACTGGACTTAATTTTAGGCCTAACTCCAATATTAGCTGTAAACAATTATATATGCAAGACTTAAAGGATTAATTACATTGACCACCCTTGAAGTCCGCACAAATCACAGACATCTCCCCTTTAGTTTTCAGGTGTTGCATACATCTCCCCTGTTATCATACTTCTATAACACTAGTCTTGACCAAATGATGGACCTATATGCCAGCAACTGATTGTTTACCAAACGTGAGATCCTAAACATTAAAGATAAGTTGCATCCAGCGTTTTAAATAGTGGGGGCATGAGGTGAGGTGAGACAAAACGCCTCAATTGATACAAAAGAAGATGTAAGTTCCAAGGCATACACCTCAGGTTCTTTAAATATTTTAATTCATAAATCAACTAAATGGCATAATGACACAAGAAAATATGAAAAATACATTAAATGATCAAGAAAATTGGAAGGAATTAGAAAAGCACCTAAAAAATCAAAAAATCTAGCACGCATATACAAGTATAAATGATGCAGTTGTATTAAAGTTATCATGAGAAACAAATCAACAATAACATCTTAACTTTCAAATGGCAAAAAATCACAAATTGTCAAATAATATCTTGCCGATCATAGTTTTTACACTTTTCTAAACCTAAAGAACTAATATCAATATTATAATTTAAAACATTACTCTTTCAGGAGAAGTTAGGGGTGACAGTTATGGCTGATAAGATGAGGGAAGCAAGATTTCAGTGGTTTGGGCATATGCAAAGAAGAAGTACCGATGCACCGGTTAGATGCCAAAGGTTGGACTTAGGGGTTACACGTAGGGATAGAGGTAGACCGAAAAAGTATTGGGGAGAGATGATTAGATAGGATATGGTGAAATTTCATCTCACCGAGGACATGATCTTAGATAGAAAGGAATGGAGGTCACGTATTAGGATAGTAAATTAATAAGCTAGTAGGGCTAGGATGATGTTTGGCCTTGTGTTATAGTGGGTTAGTAGGATTAGTCATGTCTTTATATCTTGTGTTGCCACTTTTACTTTTGTTTTATTGATAATACCATTTGTTTTCCACTTTAGTCGTTCTTCTCTTCCTTTCTTTTCCCTTTTTTTCATATCTAGTATCTTCTACTTATGGGGCGTGATATTTTTAGATGAGGGTCCTCCAGAAACAACCCCCTACTTCTATGAGACAGTGGTAAGGTCGTGTACATTTTACCCTTCCCAGACCCCACTTATGGGATTTCACTGGGTATGTTGTTTGTTTGTTTTTACTATGTTAGGAAGAAATTATAGGTAGCTTCCATATAGCAAAAAACAAAAGCTTGTTAATGTGGAGAGAGAAAGAACTAAGACATGAAAATCAATAGCAAACTAAATTGCTCGAATTCGGTGAGGGTGTCGGATAAAGGTGCAGATCTAGGGGGTCAGATTCTTTATAATAAGAATCGGGGTTACCACGACCAATTTGGGGATTCAACTAAAAACAATTCATATTTATAGAAAGTGTTATATGTCTAAATTATGATCTGGAAAAATTGTAAGGTATTTTATGGAAAAGATACTAATCAAGAGGAGAATCCCAAAGGTGATATAAGGAAAGGATGAATATAGAAATTTATATATACAAGGTACTTCATTTTCTTCAATTTCACCTAAGATTTTGTTTTGATTACAATAACCATTGCATCTGTCCCGAATTTCTCCATTGATTTCGGTCAAAGTATGATACTATAAGCATCCAAATTCAGTTGACCAAATTCAATATGGATGCCACACCCACATCATATCGTGTCGACGAGTGCGATACCATAAGTGAAGAGTCCGAGCAACATAGATCGCAAGTGAATGTATAAAATTCACCCATCTATATCAATCATAAAATATCCTATATTATGACTCATTATTTGAGTTATCTAAATTTTCATATCTCTATAGATGATAAGAAATTTTTTAGTAATGTTGTATTGAAGAATTAGAGGGTGCTAATTAGGGACTTCTACACATGATCTGATAAGAACTATTAAGTGCATCATGACCCCATGCTAAAGGCGCACACGTAAGCGCATGGGTATAAGCCTCACAGAACAAAACCCATACATGTACCCTCGAGGTGTTTTACAAGTGCCCAGTGCCCCAGTCAAAGGGAGAGCCACAACTAAGTCCCAAAAAAATCTTTTACACCTTGTTTGGATGGTTGTTCTCCATTGTATTACATTTTGTTGTTAATTCAAATACAATGTTTTGATTATAACTTAAATTTTATTGCAACGTATTATCTGAACTCATTGTATGGTAACGATTTGAGTAACGACCCATTTGGTGTGATGTCATTACCTTAATATTTCCTTCTCATTTTATTTAATAATTCAATTTTATTATTTACCCTACCTTTTCATAGTAGCTCTACCCTGTACTCTACTTTTTCTTGTGGATTTATCATTTAAATTATGGATGTGTAACATTATATTATGATGGAGAATGTTAGAATTTATCCAAACATCATCATCAACATACCCCAGTGCCTCGAAAGGCTCCCGCTCATTGCGAAGTGAGGGGGGGTCGGATGTACGCAGCCTAACCCCTATGTTTAAAAACATAAAGCAGTTGTTTCCAGATGACCCATGAGGAGCGTCAAAAGTTGCA
>JAOTQJ010000111.1:18681335-18698328 GCA_025642045.1 Solanum sejunctum | reverse complement strand
ACAGTTTAAAGAGCCATTTTGTTTTATTCCATCATACTCCAAAGCCAAAAATAGTCAATCTTTGACTCCATCCGAGATTGATGGAACACAATACAATACAATAGAACACAATACAATACATTATAAAACAATATGTAAACAACCACCCTCCGAACAAAGTTTTAGAACGCTGGTTATAGCATTAGAATGAAAAAATGTTAAAAGATTTATTATTCCTAAAATCTTGCCTTGAATAGGTTTTTAAGGAGGATTAAGTGTCAAAAAACTATATGACGTTTAATTTATAGAAATCATGTTTAAAAAAAACATAAACTCTACACAAATTTGTCATGAAAAATCTGCCTCCAATGGGAAAAAAGAATTGAATAAAAGGCTTTACTAAATAAAAGTCTTTCAAAATTCTCAATCTATTTTAGTATATACTTTGTTTAAAACTCAAAACCATCATAGTTGAATACATTTTTTGAATAATGAATTTGCCAAGTTACCAACTTCTTTTCAAGCACATCAGATAAGTTCAAGTCAATACATTTAGTATTTAGTATTTAGTATACTCCATCCATTATAAAAAATAAAGGTGGGTTCTAAATATAGGGGTCAACATATCCAATTTTCAAAATAAAATTGATTTCTAAGTCTTTTGAAAAGCTTGCACATTTGAAAAATACATATCAATTTTACAAAATGCTTGAAATATCATCATCAAAAAGAATTGTCTGACTCCCCTAAAAGTAATATGTCATTCTTTTTTTTAACGGATGGGGTAATATTTTTCAAATAGAAGCTCTAGGTCCTAAAAGAATAAAACCATTTAGAAACAAGAAGAAAAATTTAAGACAACCTTGTAAACAAATATATATATAAAAACTTGTTATATATAATTGTGGGGGTGAAACAGTTGAATAGGAGTAATTGAATAAAACGTCCACCCTCTCTCATAATTGATAAACAGCACTCCCTTGATAAATACTTCGATTAGGGGAGAGAACTATAATGCAATTCTTTTTACAAGGACAAGTAGAACGCCACTTTAAATAAGCCAGAGGCATCAAACTAGCTTATTACATAATCATACCGTTTCAATTGCTGAGAGAAGCCGACTGCACATTCTTTGACGGCGATACATATATCGTGTTCCAATAAATGGCATCTCAGCAACTTGATTCCCGTGAATCCTACATACATAGTAGAATCATTTTGAGTTGTTATGATCACAAGCCTTTAATAAGAGATAGAGTCCAACTCAAATAATACAAGATACCACTACAACAGATTTCTCCAGAATCCATTGAGCACAAGAGGAGAAGTAGTCAACAACAACAACATACCTAGTAAAATCCCACAAGTGGGGTCTAGGGAGGGTAGAATGTATGCAGACCTTACCACTACCTCATACCACTACCTCATAGAGGTAGAGAGGTTGTTCCTGGGAACCCTTGTCTCAAAAACCATAAGCAGAATAAACTAGATATGAAAAATAAAGGAAGAGGAGAAGTAGCCCAAAAAAGAAAAAAAATTAAACACACTAAGAGGTTGCCACATCACCAAACGTCAATTTAGAACATGTACGTCAATATTCAAAAGTAGTATATTACATCACTTTATGGAATACTTGTATCACTTGTGCCCAGCTCTATATTCTGGGCTAGACAAGTATGCCACACTGTCAACCAGTTCAGCCCAACATTTTCAGATATGAATTTAGATTATTGCCACAAATAGTTCAGCAAGAGCAAATGATCCTTCACACATACTTAATTGCCAAGTAAACCAACTAGATGTTCACCAAAGTGGGGCAAACATATACTGCCTCCATTTTAATTTATTTGTCTTAGTTTCTTTCTTAGTCCATTATGGCATATTTAAGAAAACATGATTAAAGGGTATTTTTGTACATTTAACAATGTTCAATTTAGAATCACAAGATTCAAAAGTCTTCTTTATTTTCTCAAACTTCATGTCAAGTCAAAACCAGACAATCAAATTAAAACAAGAGTAGCCTATACTTCTTCTGTCTCATTTTTTGTGGCACTCTTTCTCTTTTGGTCTGTCTCGAAAAAAATGTCATCTTACTATAATTAGAAACAATTTCAATTTAAAATTCTCCTTTTATCCTTAATGAAATGATTTACAACCACACAAATATCTAAAGATTGTTTTAGACGACAAGTTTTGAAAGTCCTCCTTTCTTAAACATCGTAAAAAGTCAAATGGTGCAACATAAAATGGAATGGAGGGAATAGTATAAAAGATTATGATACTCTTTCCTGCCATCTACCAAAGACAAAGATATCACAAAATATAACTATTACTTGTGGTCAACTTTTCAATTCACCTGGGATAGTAGTCAAATGTCAAGTAGAATAAACTAGGTAGTTTAGCAATTTGGATCATTTTTAAGTTCACCTACATCAGTCACAATCTTGTGGTAAAACCAATAGGACTGATTCTACATTGAGTCATGACTATTCAAGAATTGGTTATATTACAGCTGCAAAATATCCATTCAAGTGCCTCCAGATTGCTAGCTAAGCAAAAGTAGTATTTCAATTTATCACAACCACCTAGCAGAAACAAACCAAATACAGTAATCAAGTAATCTGCAGCAAGGATGGTTTCAATCATATTATCAGAAAGTATTACTACTGAAACCGTTCATCTGGAAAGAAGTAGAACTGCTCTGGTATTGATCTAACTATTTTTGGACATCGAAGCGCCGAGGCTCCCGGTTTCTGTCTATTAATATGCACACAAGTAGAGGCATCCACTTTTGAGCATTGAGACATCAAGTTCTGGAACTTAGGATGCTCCGAGCTAGCAACGTCCAGCTTTTCAGTTAGGAATATTGCAGGTTTCAGGATAACAGATTCAGTTGCAGTGATTCACTTGATTCTTCAGCTCACAAAAAGTGCCATCACAATCCAGGTTTGCATCTTCACTGTTTATATAGTGGAAGGGAACCTTAACTTCCAACATGAGGTTAGGGGATGCAGTCACTATGGGGGCAAACGTGAGATAGAGCCACTGTTGACTCCTGGACAAGGGATTCCCGGTGGGCGAGAGAAACAATATGGCTTAGTCATGAAGCACTTAGACACAATACAGAATCATGATCACTATGAGTAGGAAATACTCCAACCAAGACTAAAAATCTCAACTAACACTCACCTTATGGATGCAGCGCAGATGAGTTCATCGCCCTTCTCCAGAACAACAGTATAGAACCCATTGTAGTTCAGCCGCTTAAAGTTTGACCTGGTAGCAGAAGAGGAAAATAAGGATAAATCTTTAAATCAACTTATTGACTTAAGATAAGTGCCTCAATCATCAACCATGTACACCATCACTGGAATCATTAAGCGTACAACTGTAGTATTAAAAACAAGGACAAATTTTTAGAAGAGCCATAGTACAAAAAAGAATCAAAATTTAGAATCCAATGAAAAGGTAAGGGTAGCATTTTCAGTGCAAACAAATTAAAAAATAATCTACATCAATACAGTTAAAATGACATGATGATTTCAGATAACAGGAAAAAAGAAAATTATTAGTCGTGTTTTTTATCATGTGATGTCATTATCTATTGTATATGTGTTAGTTTTATCGTATTTACATACTGTCATGTGCTTTTCATTATTAGTCATTTTTTCCTTTCCCTTTCCTTTTTGTCATATCTAGTTTTTTCTGCTTATGGGTTTTGAGATGCAAGTTCCCAGGAAACAGCCTCTCTACTTCTATGAGGTAGTGGTAATAAGGCCTGCGTACATTCTACTCTCCCTAGACCCCACTTGTGGGATTTCACTGGGTATGTTGTTGTTGTTCTTGTTGTCATTGTAGGAAAAAAGAAAATTAAAAGGTATTAGCTTGAGCAGGGGCATTACTAGTAGTTCTAATGCCATTTGGACAATAGACTCAGTAATCCAAAAATCAACAAACATTTTCCACACTTCATATCTAGAACTAACAGAAGAAACAATCTCTATATAGAACTCTTCAAAGGGCATTACTTAAATAGACAAAGCATGACTAGACAGGTATGGAAAAGCTCATAATAGCAACAAATTGATTATGCAGCCGCTTTAGTATAAATTCATGAGAAGATATTATCACAGTTTTCAGAGATGCTCACCCGCAGTTATAAACAACACTCTGAATTATATTAATTTTACTTCGCTGGTCAACAATGGGCACAAAACACTCATTCATAATGGAGAAAGCAACAGCTAACTTGCAATTGCATTCAATGTCTACTAGATCGTCAGTCAAATTTGTATCCCTGCCAAAATCACGACGTTGAAGAAGTCTCCAACAAAATCCTTCATCCAAGTCATGCTTTACACCAAGAAGCACCTGCAGGCCCTCAAAGATCTGTTGAAGAACATGTGAGATTATTTCACTGCATAAAGAGACATATATATGTGTGTATACAAATTGTATAGATAGAGTCTACTCTAAATCTGGGGAAGTAAGTTCTAGATCATATTCCAGCTCATAGCCTGGTCTTGGATCAAGTGAGACCTCATTCACTGTGGGATAAACATTACTCTCTCCATCCAAGCCGCGTGACTTAAAAGTACTTTTTACAAGCCGCATGATTTAACAATTTAAAATATTTAAAGGGCATACAAACAAATTGCAGTCAAAGCTCTTCTTGTTTGACGCTCAAAATCTAAATTATGTCATATAACTTGGGACAGAGGGAGTATATTTGTTATAATGTACTTCACACTAGAATGCATCAGAGGATTGGAATGCGATTTTGAAACTTCTCTCTTCTTTTTCAACAGATTTCAGTAAGCGCATGTGACAGACAAAAGAACTGAATAACTTCTTCAAGATAGAAACAAAGTGATCTATAAGTTGCAAAAAGTGCAATATGTAATTAGACAAGTACAATACCTTCTGGCATCCCTTTCCGCAAAACGATAGATCTTTAGAATTAAAATCCAGAGCACTGTCACCAGGGACACAAGGCAAATGAACTGCAAAAGTCAAAGCAGATACATTTATCGAGTTCATCCAATTCATTTTACAAATTTAGAGCCAAAAATTATCTAATAAAAGAGGATTCAAGATATACATTTTCCCTCACACATATGGCATGTTAACAATTCAGAGACTGGCATGCCATCCTGAACATCAATCTCTGATGAGCTTCTGACAACCGTCCCACAGAATTTGCATGAACAATAAACACATCTCCAGTCTCCAGAAGGTAACTTCTGCAAAACATTCGAAACAGTAAGACATACTTCTGCTCAACAATTTTAGAAGTAAGAGCCTGTTTGGGTTGGCTTATATTAGGTACTTTTAAAGCATTTTTGTAGTGTGTTCGAGTAATATAAAAAGGTGCTTTTAAGCACTTGTTTCCAAGCCAAGAATACATATAACAAAAACAAGTGAAAAGTCAGAAGTTCGGATTCCTAATCTATGGCTTTTGACTTATAAGCCCATCCCAACATACTCTAAGTTGGGAGAGTATGAGATATTACAATTTGAAATGACCAACAACTGTTGTAGACAGCCATCTAATAGGGGGTCCAAAACTCTACTTTTCTCATTCTTACAACCAACATCCATTACTTTTAGAGTACAGCTCGAACTGAGGCAATACTTAAAGAGTATAGCTCGAATTGACACAATATTTTTTTCTTTTGATAAATAATATGAAATCCAGATTGTAGCTGCTGAACAAACATTCAAGCCATAGGTTGAATACTTTTTTTTTTATTTGCACCGGGTGTCTGAGTCTCTTGGAGCCCCGACTAATCTCGGGGGTGCACAGGCCCTCGGCAAGGAGTTTCCCGCAAGTGCGCCACGGTTAATTCAGGTTTTACCCAGTCCGATAGCCCTCGAAAATTGTTTGCACCCAGTGGATTTCGATTTTGAGACCTTGAAAGGGAGCAAACCCCAAGGCTCAAGTCTATTACCACCAGGCCAACCCCTGAGGGTTCCATAGGTTGAATACTAAAATTACTATCTTCTTGAACAAAGAAAAAATATGCAATATATTCCCATGAATAGACCCCATTCTTTCTACTGCTTACGCTTCTATTTTTTATCTTTCTTTACATGGTAAACCTTTCTATACTATCAAGAGCCAAACAGTGGATTTTCCACTTTGCTTCATCGGTGAGTCAACCTCCAGCCTCACAGAGGGAGGTGTAGGGTCTATCTCACTAAGCTCTCTATCCGTGTCTTCGAACTGCTTACAAGAAATCTTATACTTGCCTATAAGAAGTAGCAAAAAGAGAGATTCACAATAACTTTTTTTTGTGGATGAATTCACAATAACTTATTATTACAACAGGCTCTCAGCAGCAGGGATGATCAAGTCAAACACGGAACCAACTTACTGGCTGCCATATTGATAGCTAAGATACCTGCCAAATGGTGAATACTCTACGATAGGTAAGACAAGTTTTTTATCTTTAGGTGTGGTGTGGTATGATTCCATCATATGTCCATTACCAAATAAAAAATTGGCATACATACTTTTAGGCTTTTAGCTTCTGTATGTGTGTAGAATATACAACAAAGTGTAAGTTTTAAAAAGGAAAAGATATCACACTCTTCCACATATCATGTATCATATTCTAAAGTACTCCAGAATCCAGACAGAGAAATGTACAAGTTTCAGATAATAATTATTAGTTGGATAGAAGAATTTTAAGCACTAAAAATCCTAAAAGTCTGTTCATGAGACTACAGAATGCCAACGACTTTATTTTCAATGAAAATTTGTCGGATTCTTCTGTATTCTCAACATTGCATTTCAGGTACACTTAAACCCTGAAGTAAGTCATTAGTTGACTGGCACTTTCTACTTATTGGGTTTGTCTTGATTAAATAAAACCAGCCAACTAAATGTTTTTTCTAAGTTTGATAATTAAGCATAGATTATCTATCCATATGTGAGTTTTTGCCTTAAAGAAGGGTGACACTAAATATTAAATATAGCAACACCACTATATATTGATTGTTAAGGAAATTATATAGGATGAACACATTAGTCAAAGTTACAAAATTTTAATTAAAAAAACTAGTAACTACATTTGTATTAAATTCGACAAGGCAATTAAAATAACAGTCTTAACATATTATCTTACAATTCCGAGTCAATAATAATGTGAATACACCATATCTGCAACATGCTAGTACTCAATAAGAGTATAATACTGCACAAAATGCAACTCAAAGCTCATAGTGTCTCCTCAAAAGAGACTTAGGGGGCGTTTGGATTGGCTTTTAAGAAGTCACTAATAAGCGAAAAACCATAAATTGGGGATACCCAACTTCTGGCTTTTGGCTTTTTTCTTTATTTTTTTCAGCCTTATAAAGTTGCTTTTGAGCACTTTTTGTTGTTCCCAAACACTTCCAAAATTACAAAATAGCTTAAAAGCCAAAAGCCACTTAAAATAAGCTTCATCCAAACACCCACTAACCAACTGGACAGCTAAGTGAATCAGATAATTGTTGGTTGCTTTTTGCAAAATCTCACAAGACACTGCTCCAGATGAAATAGATTAAATAAAATTCTTGGATACATGTACAATAATACTTCAAGAAGACATGATATAATCCCCATCATACAAATTAAGCAGGCAGTCCTACTGCAGCTATGGGATACCTTCATTAACAGGTTACACCATATCTCATCCGACTAAAAAACATGGAAAGAATGTTATTCCAAAATGCAAAACTCTTAAGTTTTAGGTAAAAATAAGCTGTATATAGGTTTGAAGAACTATAAGGCTCTCTGTTTATTTTTAAGCCCAAATCAAACCTGGATGCAGTATGGCACAAACCTACACAAAATCTATACTAGGAAACCAATTAATAGAGTGATCCTACATATATGACCTAAAGTATTGATAAAAAACGAAAGCATTGTACTCTTTTCAGGATTAACAGAAGTGAGGAGAATACTATTATATTCTTTGAAAATAGACTGAAGTAAAACTAAGACAATACAAAGGAAAGGAAACAAGGAAATAAAAGGGTAGAAGAAGATGTGTCTTACTTGAATATCCAAGCAGCTCTGGTGGAAAGTTGAGGGGCAACTATCACAACATATCAAGTCACCACCATCTCCACAAATGTTGCATGTATCATCATTGGGATCATCACCAATAATATCCACAGAATGAAATGCAATATGATCAATTTCTTTTTGCTTATTCCATGAGTCCACTAGACATTGCAAAAGAGACTGTCCTGACTGCAGAATCACATTTTCAAATGGCCTACCCAGCTTACTTCCAGCATGAGATTCAAAATCAGCAAGCTTCAGTATCTCACCACAACAGCCACAACAAATTCCATCTCCCTTGATCTTTCCTGCATGCTTCACTTTTTTCCTTCCACCATAAATGTAGTGCACCTCAGCATCACATTGAATAACCCCTAGATCAATCATCCACGCTAAAAGAGTTCGCTTCCCATCATACAGTATAAACTCATCACCATCTGAATCACTCCCTCCCTGAGAGTTACGTGCCAATAGAGCACAGGGCTTTCTTCGTTGTCCATCTTCTGTATTTGGTCCCAACTTTTTCCTCTGCACTGCCACATTTGAGTTGTGTCCTGTTTTGGGGCCAATACTTCCTTTATAGTCTGAGCGACCTAAGTTGTTTTTTGCAGTTCGCCTCTTAAATAGCCTCTTCGTGATCATTTTCTTGCGCATTTTACTTCCAATATCTTTTATCTTCTTTTTTCCCTTTTCCTCTTTGTCTTTCCTAACTCTGAACAATGTGCTGAATACCTCCTCCGGGATAGGAGTAAATGCAGAAATGGTTTTATCGTCAGCATCTCCAGCTTCAACTTTCTGTTTGAGCTTCTTGTACGCCAAGGTGACTGACCAATGTTGCCTTCCTTCAGGATCATAAAAAATTGCATCACTATACTTTCTCGTTAGTCTGGGCCTGTACTCAATATTCCAACCTGCCTTCACAAGCATATCGATTATCTGATTTCTAATTGCCTGTTTTTGTTCCCTAAGACCCGATTCCATCACCTCAGGCTTGCTTCCTTTCAATTTAGTTTTCTTCTCATGATATGTGCCACTGCTGAGCCTTTTATTTTGACCATCTCCAGGATCCTCATAATTAGCTTCAGCATTTGCTTGATCAGTGTCTTTCTCATGGCCAAAAGCCATCTCGTTGGCCACCTCTTCCACAGCATTTGCCAGACTCGCCTTTAGATGTTTTGAACCCCTAACAGAACCATCCTCTTTTTCATAATTCATGCCTCTCTTGGGACCCCTGAGTTTATCTTTCTGCCTACTCGTCAGACTGGAAATTTCATTTCTTCCTTTCATCTTTGGAGGTCTTCCACGACGGCCCTTCAACTTTGTCTCCTTCAGCCTTGGCCTTCCCCTCTTTTTTGGGGTTGCATTATCATTTGCCCTTACCTTAGGTAATTTGTCAGAAGAACCAATTTTGTTTTCTATTTTTGGACTGGACACACCTTCATCCTTCACTCCATCAATGACTGCCACTGTCTGGGACCTCAAGACCCTTTTAAACTGACCCATAGTGTTCACCTTCTGTCTTTTCACTTGATTGTCATCATCCAGACAATCACTACCCTCCACTTTTATTCTTTTCCTCCCTCTGCCTCTCCTTCGAGGCTTAATCTCGCACTGATCAGGACAGGCAACAATGTCATCTTCATCAGTGAAGTCGTCTTCATGCAATTCGGAATAATCCACTTTAGGTCTTTTCCTTCCACTACCTCTCCTGCCCGGGATATCCTGACCTTTAACATTGCTTTCATCAACTTGCACTTGGGTACTGGCATTAATAGTATCCTCCACAATCTTGTTTGTTTCAAGACCTACCATATCATCCCTTCCTTTCTCAGTTTGTCCTCCTGGTGAAGAAGCAACCAACTCCTTCTTTTTCCTCCCTCTCCGCCCTTTGCCCTTCATGGCATCACCCTTGCCATGTGGCTCACCAGCTACATTGTCCTCAATTTGATCCTTTTTGTCATTTCCGTTATCAATTCCCTTGCCACGACTTCTTTCAGCTGAAGGACTCAACTCACTTGACATAGAAGACAAACCCTTCTTCTCAAGCTCCAACTGAGTTGAATCCACCACCTTCTTCGGCCTCCCTCGCCGCTTCTTAACAACAACTTCCACTTGATTCGCCTCCAGACCCTTCGGCTGGAGCTCCTCCCCAACTTCACCAACACCCAGCTCAACCTTAACAGAATCATCAACATCAGCAATGACGCTTTTAGCTTCACCATCATTTTCACATACCTCTCCAATAGACTCATTCAAATCAAGATCTTGCCTAGAAACTAAGTCAATCGCAGTCAAATTAGACTCCATTTGCTCAGACGGATCCCTATTCAAATCCAACCCATGTTTCTCTACACTACCACTATTCAACCCCTCTTCCATTTTTCTTGATTTCTTTCTAGCTACTAAAAAAGATTAGAGTTTTTATACAGAACCCATGAAATACATAACTACAGAAACCCCTAAAACAGTACCTCCAAATGATTCAAACAGCAAAAAAAAGAGTTCATCTCACCAAGACAGATGATTAAAATCCTGAATTTCGTAAAGCAGCAAGAAGATTCGAGCGGTGATTAAAGGGGCGATACGATTTGGGGTTTTAGTGAGAGAAAGAAATTGTGGGTTTTAGGAGAAATAGCAGAGAAGCAAGGTGGGTTTTCTTGTATTTTAGTTTAGTAGTACAAAGTTTTGAGACCATTTTTTTCTTTTACGTTTTCGAGGTAAGAAGCTGAGTAGACTAATTGTAATTTTGGAGGGAGACCAAATTTATTTTCGCCTTAATTTCATTTTCCCTCCAATTGCTTACTATTTCCTAAAATAAATATTCAATCCAAAATATTTTACTTATTACTTTGGGAGAAAAAAGACAAGTAAAAAAAGAATATTTCATTGAAAAAGGTCGGAGGTGTTTAATCATGAAAATGTTCTCCAAATTAAATTTTAAATTCATATATCTGTGATTTTCAACTTGATGTTGAATTATAGAATTTTTAAAATTTTTAAAAAATATTTTCACTTTTTTGCTCTAAATTATTAACAAAGAATTAAAAACAACTTTAATATATATTCATGATCAAACAGACAAATACAATTTATAATTTTTAAATTTTATGTTTTCACTTTAAAAATAAAAACTATCTTTTCTAAATTTTATAACGAAACATAGTTAAACACTCGTTAAATAAGAAACAAACTGAATGTTCTAACTCGAGATATTAACATTCTTAAAACTAGTGAACTTATTCCGCTTTGCACGATACATTACTAAATTAGTATTCATATATTTTAGTCACAAAAAAGATATAAGTATATATAAAATTTTTGCCTCGAACAGTTTTTTCTTTTTAAAGATAAGTAGAAAAAGTAATGTGAAAGAAAAAAAAAGTAACAAATTGCTAAATTAAAATAACTCTTAATGTTATATATAAACTAAAAGTAAAAACACTTTAAAAATTTATAATCTAATTAAATTTTAAATTTTATTTAAATTGTGTTTAGGAAAATACAATATAAAAGTTAAGAAAAGGGAACGAAGAGATTTATTCGTTATGAACTATCGTAATCTAATATTTATTGTATTTTGCTTAAAGAAGAGGGAAAATTTTTGAATGTGTTCAACAGGTTTGCATTTTTATATTATATTATCAATTATAAAGAAACATTAAAAAAAGTTCATTTGTAACTTCTTACGGGAACATAAATATAAAATTCTTATTTTATGGAATAAAGGTTGTCATCACGAGATATACAACAAAAGTGTAAATATTTAATAAAACTGGAGGAAATACATCCAAAACCAGGGGTAAGCCCCTAGTTGCTAGTAATAAATCTATTTATTGTTTCTAATTTTATGTGATTTATTTTTTATTTTTTGAAAAAGATATTTATTTTATGTTTAGTAAGTTTAATTTTAATATTTTCTATAGCATGTTTAAAATTTTTAAATATATATATATATGTTAATATATGACAGAAATATTTAATTTAGAATTAAAAATTTAAAAGTTTCATAATATTTTAAATATTTTGTATCATCTATCTAAACTGAGATACATCTATATTTATATTTCTATCTATCTATCTTTATATATATATACTATATTAAAAGTGTGAAGGTCTTTTGAAATGTTATTGAAATTTTTTCTCCTTTATTAAAATTTTTTTTTTAGATAAAATAGTCTTTTTAATAGTATTTTTTAATTTATTATTTTATTAATTTTTAAATTTATTTTTACATTAGAATTTCTTTTTTCACATTATTCAAAAATATATATTTAAGCTATTTATATGTTTTTTCTATAATATACAAAATAAATATATTTGATATTAATAAAAATAACATATACTTATTTTAAGAAAAAAATAAAGTTTATAATTCTTTTCTCATGGTTGACCATGGAAATATTAATAATTAAAGTTACTAATTATTAGATGTAAATGAATTTAATTTTTAAGCTAAAAGACAAATATGTCCAAGAAAAAGTATTTTACCATTTTGGCCAAATTTTTTGGTCAAAGGCTTTTCCCTATAAAGTTCATGACAAAAATTGCCACGTGTTGTGAAATGTTTTTGTTGAAACATTTGTTTTCAACACGTGCCTGCAATACATTAGGATGTGTTATTTTTTGACTTTTCCTCTCAAAATAAGAAAATGTGCCGCATTTTTGTTTGATCATAATCCCAAAAATCTAGAAAACTTATAAAAATGGTACCTGTGGTCGAAGGAGTGTTTACAATGGGGACAAAATTCAAATAAATTTTATTTAATTTTAGTTTCTGATTAAATTCTTTAAGAAATTGATAGTATTTCATTTATTTTATTTAAATTAATTAAAATATTAAATTAGATAGATATATTATATCCATAAATTTTTTACTTTTATTTATAGGCTAATGAATTTATACCTTAAACTTATTTTATTTATATTTTTTTTGGTAGAACAAAGACGTTAATATTAAATAGTAATAGTTGTTGTTAAGGAACCAGCTAGCTATGTGAGTCAGAGGTAACATTATTTAGTACACAGTCTGTCAAGGTCACATTCCGATCAGCATAGAAAAATTTTCTAGGAAAATATATATTAGAGTTATCTCGACGTAGTTTTAATTGTACATTAAGGGGAGGAATTTCAAAAACTTTTACTTCTCTAGAGGGTGTCAGTTGTGTCCCTTCTTTAGCCATCGTATTTGCCAACTGATTATGTTCACGGAACACGTGGTGAAGCTCTCATCCCTCCAACCTGCGCAACAGCGACCTGCAATCAAAATGTTATCAAAAAAATCCATACCTGATTTGATGCCTTGCAGTGCCTCCATCGCATATGTTTCAATGTGTAACTTGAGGAAGTTAAGTTGAATTGAAAGTTCAAGTCCACATTTGATGGCTTTTAGTTCCATCTCCAAAGGTGTCGTGTGGCTAAATGGGCAGCAGTACCCCAGCAGCCAATCCCCATTACTATCACGAAGTATGCCTTCTATCCCTCATTTTCCAAGAGTGTTAGTAACTGAAGCATTCATGTTTAACTTGATCAAGCCCACCCCAGGTGGGTGCCATTTGACTTGGAGGGTGCTTGTTAATGGCTTTGTTGTTGTGTTATTTCCAGTAAGTATGATAAATTCACCTGCCAAGGCAGAGGCTATTCAAAATTTGCTCCAGTCAACTATCGTTGGAAAACGTTATTGTTTCTTTTTTCCATAGGTACCACAAGCAGTAACACAAGAACATTACCTAGTCGAGGAAGTGGGTAGCAACTATTTTTTTTGCATTGTTCCATTGATGTAACCGTGTTAGTCAGTAAGAGTGTTGCTCTTAGATAGGTTATCCTATGGGTCTTTTATGATGGGCTTCCTCCCAAAAAGAATTTGTTATGGGGCACTGAAAGAGAACATGGGTAATATCCTCTTTTGGATATCCACAAATCTGACAAAAGAGGCTAACTGGGAGACCCGTGGAGTGAAGTCTGTGATTTGTAGGGGTTCTTTCATAGAGGAGTATCTAAAAGAAGCACTTAATTTTGATCAGGATACAAGCCTTCAAAATGATTTTGAAGTCAACAACAGGATGAGGAGTGCCACTCTTATTGTTGTGGATATGGGTATACGCAGTGGAAGTGGAGAATTTGCCATTGTCGAGAAGTCTCCATATTCGTTTGTCATCCCTGGGGACGTTATCGATGATAGCGATTTCTTGGATAATACTTATAAGATCATCAGGAAGATGGAAGGAAATATTAGTAAAGGCCCTATTATTGCCTTCCCTGAGATCTGCCACAGTCATGTTCTCTTCGTGCCAGCTAATTGGGCCACAAGTCAACTATCTGAGGGAGGGTAGATCTATCCACTTGTCATTAAAAAGATTAATCTTATTTCCTTTATGGATTACCCATCTAGTGGCGTCAAAGATACCCTTCCAAGCATTTTGAATGTTCCTCCAAGTACGAGAGACAATTTTGTGAGTAGAGGTACCTAGAGAGTGGTTCCTATACTTATTTTTGAGAAAGGTGGCCCAAAAACTCTCATTTTGCTGGATGAGCCTCCAAGATAAGCCCCCAAGGATGGCTTTATTTCTGATTGTAGTTTTTTGTAGTTCCAATCCGCCCTGCTCCTTATGTTGTGTTACCATGTCCCATTTTAATAGATACAACTTCTTCTTCTCCCTGTTGGCTCCCAAAGTGAAGTCTTTAATTATTTTGTCAATTTTTTTAGGACTCCTTCAGAGAGTTTAATGTAGCTCATGACATGGGAGGGGATTCCACTAAGGGAAGTCTTGGCTAGGATATTCTTACTCGCCATATTGAGGGTAGAAGTCTTGCAGCCCATCAGTTTCTTTCTCATGTTGTCAATGAGGTACTGAAAGTCTCCGTTGGTAGGTCGCTTGTTAAAGATAGAGAAACTAAGGTACTTGCCAAAGCTAAATTTTTTCTCTATACCCAAAGCGAAGGTACAAAGCTCTTTTGTTTGGCTAGTGTAGTTCTTGGAGAAAATGACTCTTGATTTAGCATGGTTAACCTTCTGTCCCGAGTCCTTCCAGAACCAATGAAGGATTTAGCTAATGATAGCACAATTCTCAGTGTTGGCTTAAGCAAAGAGGGTGAAAATCATCTATAAATAATAAATGGAAAAGGTTTGGGCCTCTTCTGCAAATATGGATAAGGTTCCATTCTTTGGCCTCAACAGAGTGTTGAATTGTTTTGGAGAGTCGTTCCATGCACGCGATGAACAGGTAAGGGGACATAGGGTCCCCTTGCCTAATTTCCCTAGACAGGAGGAAAGTATTTGTTTTCCTGTTGTGATCAAGACTTGGATAGAGCTGGAGGAGACACAGGACATGATGAGCTTGGCAAAATTATGGGGGAAATTGAAGAAAGTCTGGGTATCTTTTATGTAGGATCATTCGATTTTATCAAAGGTCTTTTCTAGGTCAATTTTCAGTGTCATACACCTTATTTTTCCTTTCATTTTGCCAAAGTGAGACATAACTTCCTGTACCACAAAGGCATGGTCGGAAGCCCTTCTGTTAGCAATGAAGCTCGCTTGACTGGGCCCAATGATGGATTGAATAAAAGGCTTGATCCTATTGGTTATGATTTTGGTGATAATTTTATAGATGGTGTTGCAGAGGCTTCCAATTTCCAAAAAAAAAAATTACCAATTTTGTAATAGGCCTATTTCTTCTATTATACATAAACGTCTACAAAAGTAGCTGAAGCAGACAACTGTCAAACGACATGCCTGTTTTAGCAAGCAACTGTCCATCGGCGAGCCTGCTTCAGCTGCCTGATTTTAAAATTTTTTATTATTAAAATTAATCTATCGACTTAATAAAGAAGCTATGTAAAAATTATCAAGTATAAAAAATATATTATAACCTGTCTGAAGCTACGATAAAAATTACCTCTAAATCATGATATTTGACAACTTCAAATTTTTTAAATATAAAATTTAATTGATTATTGAAATTAAGCTATCAGCGTCACATAAAAGGGGACAAAAAGAAAATAACATGTAATATTTAATTAGAAAACTACGTAAAAATTGTCATAAATCCATTGATTTTAAAAAATACAAAGCCTCTGAAGCAGGCAGCTGATTGACGACATGCCTGCTCCAGCTGCTTGCCTAAGCAGGCAACTGTCTATTATGTGCCAGCTTCAGCTGCTTGATTTTAAAATTTTTTATTATTGAAATTAATCTATCGGCGTAATTAAGAAATTGTGTAAAATTATCAAGTATAAAAAATTACACTATAAATCATGTTATTTGTCTGAAGCTATGATAAAAATTTTCATGAATCTAAATAAGTATAAAAAAAAATACACTAAATCATAATATTTGACAATTTCAAAATTTTTAAATATAAAATTTAATTGATTATTGAAACTAATCTATCGGCATCATATAAAAGGGGGCAAAAAAATAGCATGTATTATTTAATTAGGAAACTACGTAAAAATTACTATAAATCTATTGATTTTAAGAAAATTTTAAAATTAATTATAAAAGGAGATAAAAGAAATAACATGTATTATTTAATTAGAAAACTACGTAAAAATTACCATAAATTTGCATAATTAACACAGTATCTAATTGAAAAATTATATTAAAAAATTCAATTAACTTTCTAAATTATATTTATATCACAAAAATTAAAATATAAAAAATAATAAATATTAGGCCCGCTAATATGGGTGTCGACATCTAGTTTTTTAATAAAAAAGTATGATTTTAAACTCATTTGCTTATCGAATAACATAATTATTAGAATGATTGATATTTTTCTTTTTTCATGTCTTATCAAGTTTACTTGCTCAAGTAAGGGTTGTACTAATCTAAGATAAAATTTTTCATAACTCAAAACAAAATATTATTGCTATCACAATAAAAGATTACTATTTTTTGGTCTCTATTTTCTTTTTGGCTTCTGCAATCTTTTCCTTCTACCCCCCCACCCCCCCCCCCCCCCC
>JAOTQJ010000111.1:18667588-18677901 GCA_025642045.1 Solanum sejunctum | reverse complement strand
CATATTCCTTTGTTGCTGGAAGTCTAATGTATGCAATGGTATGCACTAGACCTGATATTGCTCATATAGTTGGTGTTGTAAGTAGATTTCTCGATAACCCTGGAAAAGAGCATTGGGAAGCTGTGAACTGGATACTTAGGTATTTGAGAGGAAGCTCAGATGTATGTTTATGTTTTGGAGGCTCTAGTCTAATATTAAAGGGCTATACAGATGCTAATATGGCTGGTGATCTTGATAATCGAAAATCCACTACTGGATATTTGTTTACTTTTTCAGGGGGAGCTATATCATGGCAATCAAAGTTGCAAAAGTGCATTGCATTATCTCAACTGAAGCTGAGTATATTGCTGCTACTGAAGCTAGCAAAGGGATGATATGGCTTAAGAAATTCCTTCAGGAGCTTGGGTTGAAGCAGATAGAGTATGTCGTCTATTACGATAGTAAAAGTGCAATAGACTTGAGCAAGAACTAGATGTACCATGCAAGGACAAAACACATAGATGTGAGATACCACTGGATTTGGGAAAAGATAGAGAATAAATCTGTGCAGGTTGAAAAGATCTCTACAAATAAAAACAATGTAGATATGCTAACCAAGGTTGTGACGAGAGACAAGTTTGAATTATGTAAAGGACTTGTCGGCATAAGCTCCCTCTGAAAGGATGGAAGTACCTTCTTCCTATGAATGGGTCTGAAGAGGGAGATTGATAGGGTCCCACACCCATTCAACAAAGTGAAGAAAATTGATCAAAAAGGCATTTTAAAATGGAAGAATGCAACTTGCTAATGAGCTGTAAGCAATATGCAAATTTTCTTCCAAATGAGCTCTAAGCAATATGTTGTAAGAAAACTTATTTTGCCTCTTCTTTGATTGGTCAAGAGAAGAGGTGGAAACTTTTTCTCACACTATAAATAGAGGGCTTCGGCTCTCATTTTAAACACACCAACAAAGAGAGTCATAAAAGAAAATACATTGAGTTATTTTTCTTGTGAGGTATACCGTAAGCTATTTAAGAAAAATAGAGTGTGAGCGATATTTTTAGTAAGGTGAAAAATTAAAAGAGAGTATTTCTTTTGTGTGCGTAGAAGTTTTTGGGAGTATTGTACTCGTGCCTACACGGTGTAAAATTTCTTACTATAATAATATCAGTTGCTCCTCTTGACCCGTGGTTTTTTTCTTTATTTAAAAGGATTTTCACGTAAAATTCTTGGTGTCATTATTTTCTCATTTTTCATATTATTGTGTCATATTTATTTTGTGTTAGTCCTTATTTTTCCCAACAATATCATCAGTGCTATTAATTTTTGGTTATCTTGGAATTCCCGGGGCATGATGCCTTGTATCTTCACAGTCATCTCAGTTTATGATTCAATTGTTTGGTTTATCCTTTATATAGGTTCTTGTGATTCTATAGCTTTCCATTGCTCACCTTTTTAAGCTCACCTGTTTAAACTGATATATAGGCTGAGTTGAAAGAGAAATTGGCAAGGATGTATGAAGTGAAAGATCCAAATGCCATCTTTGTGTTCAAGTTCAGAACCCACTTTGGAGGAGGCAAATCTACTGGCTTTGGTTTGATCTGTGACTCTGTTGAGAATGCAAAGCAGTAAGAGCCAAAGTACAGGCTGATCAGGGTAACGTGCCTTCTTATTTTTACACTTGTGCATGTGTTTATGTGCTTCAGACCTACAATTGTCAAAGTTGATTCTTTTATTCAAAAATCTTTATGCTATCTTATCAAAAAATAAAAGTAAATTAAAAAAAATCAAGAATCTCTGTTAATTTCTAGTGTTGCGAGCTTAGATCTTTGGTCCATCGTGTAGTTTGAAACCAAGCAGGAAGACCTATTTGTTATACTGTCACACTGCAACATTGATGTTAAGATGGATGTGTGGACATATTAGGAGTGATAAGATTGGGAATGAGATCATTAGAGAGAAGTTAGAGGTGGCCCCTATGGCTGACAAGATGAGGGAAGCGAGACTGCATTGGTTTGGACATTGCAGATAAGAGGTATCAATGCTCTGGTTAAGAGGTGCGAAAGGCTGAAGTTAGGGGTTACAAGGAGGGGTAGAGGTAGACCGAAGAAATACCGGAGGAGGTGACAAACAAGATATGACGAAATTTCATCTCACCGGGGACATGACCTTAGACAGAAAGGAGTGGATGTCGCATATTAGGATAACAAACTAATAGGCTAGTAAGGCTAGATTAATGTTTGGCCTTGTGTTATAATAGGTTGATAGAAGTAGTCGTGTTTTTATATCCTGTGTTATCTTTATTCGTTTTATATTTATTACTTTTTTCGTATTTACATACTATCATTTGTTTTTCATTATTAGTCGTTCTTTTTTTCCCCTTTTATTCTATATAGTGGTGGCAATTGCCAATTGAGAGGGGTTGAGTTAAATTTGAGCGGGTTATAATGGCTCAAGACAATAAACGGATCAAGACCTAACCCAACCCAAATTTGTTTGGGTCAAAACGGGTTGAGTAACGGTTATAGAGTGGGTAAGATCCAACCCGACCCAATTTTTACTAAAGTTTACTTTATTATTTGTTCTTTTCAATATTTTAGTACTTAATTAAATTAAATTTTTCTTTATTATAGCTATATAAAATATATCAAACTAAAAAAGATGTTTTAAAAATATTTTAGTAAGATCTCTCTCAGGTCAATTCGGGTTGTATATCGACCCAATTTTAAATGGATTGGGTTGAGATGGATTGAGTTAATAATTGGACGGCTTATTAATCCGTCGAAACTTCAATGGGTTGAGTAGGGTTGGACTTAATTTTGTCACCTCTAATTTCATATCTAGTATATTCTGCTTATGGGGCTTGATTCTTGAGATAAGGGTTTCACTGAAGCAACCTCTCTATCTCTATAAGGTAGTGGTAAGGCCTTTGTGCATTTTATCCTCCCTAGACACCACTTGTGGAATTCCACTGGTATGTTGTTGTTGTTATAATATTTATTATGTAATGTTATTAGTGATTTCACTTTTATTTGAATTGTACATTAATATATATAATATATAATATTTTCTTTTAAAATTAAAATATATAATATATAATATTTGCATTTAATTTATTTTAAATATGATTTTATCTTAAATAAAGAAATTTGAAAAGAATAAAATTTTATAATACATGAAGATTATATAGAGTGATTATTTGGGAATAAAAAAAAATTATATTATGAATAAAAATAATATTATTATAGGGAGGATAGAAAAAAAATATTATTTTTGAAAGAATAAAATAGAGAATTGAGTTGGAGTTGATTGTCTCTAAAATAATTTCTATTCCCAGTATTTGAGGAGTAAACAAAGAGCGAGTTGGAAATGGTTTAAACAAAAATTTAGATACAAGAACTCAACGGCATTCTTCCATCGTTTAGTTTTAGTTGTCAGAAATTGCCAGATTTGACACACTTAATAAGAAAATAATTATTGATATAATAAATTTATTGTTATATTGCTATTAATTGATAGGGTCCTAACAAGTAAAAATAAAAATCAAATTAGGAAAATTTGGACAACTAAAAGTGAATGGAAGAACTATTTTTAGAGGCACGGTAATCAATGGCTCCTTGATCAAATTGTACCTAACCAAAATTTTACTAACAAATTACTATTATTCGGGTTATACACCCTTCTGCTTTCCCCGCATAATATAAGCAGAGGGAAAGTTTAAAACTCCTAGTTAATCACACCTAGAACATAAATCACATATCGTATTTACAATCTTGAATTTCCAAACACATCGCACTTTCATTCAAATCAAAATTTTCATTCCATCAACTCATTCCAATCTTTAAGGAAGAGATGGACGATCCCTTCTCTTATCCCATTCAGAAAGTCTTCTCCAAATAAGATAATACTTCTCACTAAGCCAAATCAACAATAGCTCTTTACTCATCGTAAGTAAAGAGTACAAAGTTACTGCTTGGGCCAATCGAAGTGAGGGGTTGAAGATGGTTAAATGGTTAACGGCTAGAACAAAACAAGGGGTAGAGTAGATGGCAGGTTCCAGTATATTCCCAACACTCCTTTTGTTGTCAACAAAGAGAATAGTTTGGTAACATTAGAAGAGACTAATATTCTATCATCCATTCAATCTAATAGTACTTGAACAAGCAAAATCTACTGGAGTAACCCCAGCAGAATTGAAAAAGAGTCTACAAAAAGATCCCATACAAACATAAATGATATGGCATGTCTAGGCAAAATGCTTCTCCTGCTTCCTCTACAATTACTAACACATCATTTCTTCTTGGCATCTCCAGCCTTTGTCTGCAAGTTTCATGAAACAGTATCGTTAGCATCAGAAAGAACAATTCTATGAAGTATGAACCAAAAAAAAAACCAACACAACAGTAATTATCTTTCATTCATAGGCAGCAAATACAGATATGAAATGAAGATCACAGCCTCTACCTTCTTAACACCACGAATTTTCTTGGCTCTGTTCTTCCTCTCCTTCATTTGCTTCCTGGACTTCTCCACCTTAGTGTCCAATCCATTCTGTGGAAGTTGTTAAATAAATTTATTAGAGACCATGACAGGTTGATTCAGTCATTTAAGCACGATTGCTTCAAAGTAGTATAAGTTGCACCCAACATAGCAGTCCTTGATTTTCCTATAACTGGTATTATGATATAGAAGGATATCTTTTATCATTGGAGGAAGTTTTAAGGCAAGTGACGTTAAACAACTCCATCATAACACAAAATAACAACTTGTGGCTACTCTTATCTGCAACACAGCAACTCAGAATACACATTGGCCACACTACAGAAAACAGGGAAAGCTAGCTCAGGATACATTTTCAATAAAGCAACAGTCTCAAATGCATATTGGGATTTACAAAACACTGAGCAGGGTTAAAGGAAAGACATTTAAGTGCTTCAATTGCAATCCTGCAGGTTACAATTGGTTTTAGATATCAGATGAGCAAAGGTTACAATGCAGACATCCAATAAACTACTGAAAGGGTAGAAAGTACTGCATGTGACTATTTCAAATATCAATTCTACAACAGTATCTAACTGAATTAGCACAAGAGCTATAGATACAAGATTAGATTTACCTGAGAAGAACATTAAGAATTGAACATACATGAAATGACCAGTGACTACTATATATTCCCAACTTCTCTAGTTCCAGCATCATTAGTGCAGTGTGAACAAGCAGACACAACACAATCCACTAAACTAGATTATAGAAAGGTATATTGGACATCTCTTAAAAGTCTAGGGAAAAATAAAGAAGACTTTTTTGGGTATTTTGAACCATTAGACCAAATACAGAAAAATATCTTTGTCTAGAGTTTCTATTCATTCAAAAATATCCCTGTTCAAAGCATAATAAGAAATAAAAATGAAAACCAATGTTGCAATGTGACAGTATAACAAATATGCCTTGCTGGTTGGTGTCAAACTACACAATGGACCAAAGAATATAAGCTGCAACACGAGAAAATAACAGATACATGATTTTTTTGATAAGGTGACATAACGATTCTTGAATAAAAGAAACAACTTTAACAATTGCAGGTCTTTGAAGCACAGAAACATGTGGACAAGTGTAAAAATAAGATGGCGCCTTACCCTGATCAGCCTGTACTTCGGCTCGTACTTCTTTGCATTCTCAACAGAGTCATAGATCAAACCAAAGCCAGTAGACTTGCCTCCTCCAAAGTGGGTTCTGAACTTGAACACAAAGATGGCATTTGGATCTTTCACTTCATACATCCTAGCCAATTTCTCTTTCAACTCAGCCTATATATCAGTTTAAACAGGTGAGCTTTAAAACGGCGAGCAACGTAAAGCTACAGAATCACAAGAACCCTATATAAAGGACAAACCAAACAATTGGAGCACAAACTGAGAATGACTGTGAAAATACAAGGCATCATGCTGTGGGGATTACAAGATAACCAAAAATCAATAGCATTGATGATATGTATGATTAAAAGTTTTTTTTAACATTTGAGAAGAGACCATCTAGGATTCAGCACAAATCATAAATAAACTCCACTAGAGATCCTCAAGTAGATCAGTTCACTTGACAAGTAGTTAACCTAAGTACTATCAATCTATCAACTCTTTCAATCCTAAACTAGAACTCTGTTTCAATCCTAAACTAGTTGAGGTTACCTATACAAATATCTACATTAATTTTGCTTTATTCGAGCACAATGAATAAACATTAAAAGAAACACAAACAACGCCCGGCGTGCTACCTAGATAGTTATTGGCACTCTCACTCCTATAACTGAAAATCTCCGAATGATAAACACAAACAAGGAAAGCTATTAGCGAAGAGGACAAAAAGAATTGACCTTGGAAACATTAGCTCTTCCAGGATGCAAGACATCGATAATCTGAAAAAAAAAAAACCGCAACACCCATTTGAATCTCAAAAAATCGAAAGGGGATAACAAAAAACAGCTTCTTAGAACAATCAAAGAACTCACGAATTGTTTCCTTGAAAGTAGCCTGTTGGTCATGAACTTCCTAGTTCTGATAGTCACTGCCTTGTCCGCCATTTTTGTCCTGTAAGCCAAAAAAGGAACTTTCAATACAATCTACCAATCAAACATTCCCTAACAGAAGTACAAAAATCAATACTTGCCTAACTCAGATTGCTGCTCCGGCGACTCTCTGTCTCTCTCTCTCTCTGCACGGCGCCTCCGTTCTGAGTTCTGTTTTCTATCTCGTTAGCTATACTTTAGGGTTTTAATAAAAAGGCTTCCCTAATTCTTTTCGTTTATTTTGGGCCATGGGCTTGGAGAAGGGGCAAGTGCACAGAGAGCCAATTTCGGTACTCTTATTAAACTATGGCCTAAATTCAACGGGGAAGGAATCATTTTTGTAGTAAAAAAGGCTATGACCCTTTGCTTATTGGAAGCTATATTTTGGTTATTTTCGACTCAACTTCAGACATAAAAATAATAACATACTCAATAGAATTTTACAAGTGAAATTTACATAGGTAATATGTACATAGATCTTACCACTGTCTCATAGAGATAGAAAGATTATTTTCGAAAAACCCTCGTATTTCCAAAAGAAGAAGACTAGATATAAAAAAAGAAATCGACTAAAGAGAAAAATCAATGATTGAAATTGAAAAGGTTTGTAGACGAAGTCACCGAGTGTATATATACATGTCTAAAAGTTGGCATATATATATACACACTGTTGTATATTTATGACTGAACCTTAAATATTTATGTTTGAATATCATATATTTATGTCTAATTTATCGGGTGAAGTAAAAGTCAACATTTTATTAAGACATTAATGTATGACTTTCAGTTACATCAAGTGAGATTGATAATGATCTTTTCCAGATAATCTAAACGTAAAGGTGATTATTTTATCGAATCAATAACGACAAAGATCAGTCAAACAAAATGAACACATAATTAAAAATTAAAGAAGAGATGAAACGAATAAATGAACAATAACGTTATACGCTACAAGTCCTATTGAAATCACTCTTTCATTTCAACTATAATATTTTAGCATTTATGACACGTAAGGTAATCTTGATTACTTTCCTCTTTCGTATCTTAATATTATTAGCAGTGATTTGTCCGCTTTCAACAATACTGAATACATTGGTAAATTTAAGAAAATACAGTTTATAAATTTGATCATGATAAAATAATTTCATATATGTACTTTTATAAATTACTAGGTTTACGACACGTGCGTTGCACGTGAATGTCGAGTCATGTAGAACACATATTTGAAAATTAATATCATTAATGAAAATTTTTGTTTGATATCATTACTAAATTTATGACACGTGAGTTTATGTATGCATATCTAAAAGTTGGCGTGTATATATATTGTTGTATATTTAAGATTGAACCTTAAATGTTTATATTGGAATATCATATATTTATGTCTAATTTATTTGGTGAAACAAAAATCAAAATATTTTATCGAGACATTAATGTATGACTTTCACTTACATCAAATCACATTGTTAATGATTTTTTAAGATAATCTAAACGTGAAGATGATTTTCTTATTAAATCAATAAAGACACAGACTAGTCAAACAAAATGAATGCATAATTGAAAAATAAACAAGAGGTGAAATGAGTAAAAATAAAATAAAATAAAATAAAATAGCACAAACAAAACATGAAATGAACAATAATTACGTTATAAGTCCTATTCAAATGACGTTTTAATTTCAACTATAATATTTTAGCATTTATGACATGTAAGATAATCTTGATTATTTTCTTCTTTTGAATCTTAATATTAATAGTAGTGATTAGTCCGCTTTCAGCAACGATGAGACAAATTAGTAAATTTAAGAAATTATAGTTTATAAATTTGATCATGATAAAATAATTTCATGTGTACTTTTATAAATTACTAAGGTTATAGCACGTGCGTTGTACATGAATGTCAAGTCATGTAGAACATGTATTTGAAAATTAATATCATTAATGTAAAATAAAATTTTGATATTATTACTAAGTTTACGGCACGTGAGTTTATGTATGCATGTTTAAAAGTTGGCATATATATATACACATTGATGTATATTTATGATTGAACCTTAACTATTTATGTTCGAATATCATATATTTATGTCTAATTTATCTGGTGAAATAAAAGTCAAATTTTTTTTCTAGATGTTAATGTATGACTTTCAGTTACATCAAATCACATTGTTAACTATCTTTTTAGATAATCTAAACGTGAAGATAATTTTCTTATCGAATCAATAAAGACAAAGATCAATTAAATAAAATGAACACATAATTGACAATTTAAGAAGAGATAAAATGAGTAAAAGTAAAATAACACAAACAAAATATGAAATGAACATTAACGTTATACGTTACAAGTCCTATTCAAATCACTCTTTAATTTCAATTATAATATTTAGCATTTAAATTTATGACATGTAAGATAATCTTGTTACTTTTCTCTTTTGAATTTTAATATTAATACTAGTGATTGTCCACTTTCAACAATGATGAGACACATTGGTAAATTTAAGAAATTATAGTTATAAATTTGATCATGATAAAATGATTTCATATATGTACTTTTGTAAATTATTTCTATGAGTTGATCAAAATAGAGATGTAAGCATTGATTAGCTTAAATGACTTTCAATCTCATATTGTAAATTTGTGCTTCAAGCACCATGCGTATTAAAACTGTAATATTTCAAACATCTATAGTGAGAATTAATATATAAAAATTTGATGTGTATATCTTATCAATTACTAGCTTTTTAAATTTCTAGAAAATGAAATTTTTTGAGTAATTAGTTGTAATAAAATTGGTAACTGTAGTGAAATTTTGTTGAGAAAAAGAATATGAGAATTCACTACTAGATAGGAGATTGAAGAGGAAAGCAAGTTAAGTCAGTGTGTTGGCAAGATTTAAGAGTCAAACCTCAAATCTATTAGGTCGGCATCTTCTTTTTACCTTGTGTTGTTCATATATATAAAAGTTTGCTATGAAATACAATTGATTATGCAATTGTCATAGAATTAGCAATTTCTCTGTGCAAATATAATATAACTGATAAAATAATGTGGATAGATGTAATTGTTAAAAACATTTTATTGCTAAAATTGTCACGACCCAAAACGGGTCGTGAGTGACACCCACACTTATCCTCCTAGGTAGGCGAACCAACATATAAATCTCAATCTATACTAACAATTCACTTATGAAAGCAGAATAACAAAACCTATAATTTCTATTACACAACATTTCCCAAAATTTGAAAGTCATCACAACAAAGACACTAATTTCAAATACCAAATCTAAGAAAATCAACACCAAAATAAATGAATAAAATAGTTTATGTCCAAAAGTAAGGATATTATTTCATGATCGAGAGATTCTGATATGAACTGGGAGGATAGCTCACCTTAGAATCTGATGTGCTGATGACTGGCTAGAGTTGAGGGTGAATCGAAATCAATGGAACACTAGTTGCACTCCACAAAAGAAAAGCAAAGAAAATAAAAGTAGAAGTCAGTACGAGTCACATGTACTGAGTAGGTAACATCGACCGACTCCAAATAAAAATTAATATGCATAAAATAATAGCTAGAAATCAACCATAACAGTTAACAGGTAGCAACTGTAACAGCCCGGACCTCACACGTGCATATATTGTCCGGTTTGCCAGCCATGGGTCGCCCATGCACCAGCGCATGGTTTTGTTTCTCCCGGGTTTCCCCGGGAAAAGGCCTATGCACATGTAAGTTCCAAGCCCCTTCAAATAGCCCAGTAACTCCCTCTCTATAGC
>JAOTQJ010000111.1:18638573-18667488 GCA_025642045.1 Solanum sejunctum | reverse complement strand
TGGAATCAAGTAAGGTGTAGAGGTAGTTGTCACAATTCTCCAATACACAAATCAACTTCTTTTCATAAATCAAACAAACTTCTTATACTACCTATGTTCTATGCATCACAACATCTTTCGAATCCATGATACACAACAAATTCATTTTCAAGGTGATCAAGCTTAAAAATGAAAATTTAAAAAGTATAAGAACAATCACAACTCATTCATCAATGTAAAAATTCACAACTAAAACATTGTCTAAGTTACAAGCCCAGAAAATGATGAGTTTAACTACTCATCTCAAGATTACAAACCAAAACTATATTCAAACTCATAATCACAATTAGAATTTGAAAGATATAACTAATCAAAGGTTGATGAACTTGATTTTTCTTCTCCCTTCAATGATTTTCGTCCATCCAACACTCACCTAGAACAAAATTATGATTTACAACACATGTGGGATCTCTTATAGTACTAGAAATCCCTGAAAATTTGGCTTTTCCCAACTTTTGTTTAAGTCCGCATTGCAGACTTGATTTATTTTTGCCCACTTGCTATTTTTGTCGGCTGACTTAGAAAGCAGCACTTTAACACTGGTCCACGACACGGACCTGGGCGTGGACCAAGTGTTAAACATTTTTTTCTTAAATTTGCACCTTATTGAAGTCTCCACTTGGTTCTTGTATCATTTCGAAACAATGTTTTCTAGTACACATTCATGAAAACCACAATAACTTGGTGTAGTTGGCCTAACATTAGCAAAATACATAAAATAATTATAAAAAGACCTAAAACTTATGATTTGTCCCTTGAATGTCACTTTATTTATGGGATTTTTGACTAATTAAGCGTATAAATACATGTAAGATCATAGGTCTTCTTTTGAACTCTCCACAGCGAATATACATCGAGTAAGTTTCAAGAATATAAGGGTTAATAATCTAACAAAATGATTAGAAGAGTGATGAGGTTGTTACATATCGTATTAGGTGGGTGAAATAGAGACTCACAGTTCGTGTCATATGTGAAAGTATCTGCTAGAAAACCTTACATATACATTTTATAAAGTGATGATCGGATTACTATATTATATGAGATAAAGAGTTAGTTGATCAGGAAGTTGCATGTACAAAAGATATAAGTAGCGAAAATGAGAAAGTTGAGATTAGTGTGTGGGCATATTAGGATAGAAAAGATTAGGAAACAAGATATCCAAGATAAGCTAAGACTGACTTCCATGGTGGATAAAATGAGAAAGGTGACATTGAAATGCTTCGGACATATAAAGAGAAGAAAATATGCGCCTGAGGAGGTCTGAGAGGTTGACCACTGTAGGTGCAAATAGAGGTAGAGGCAGATCAAAGAAGTTTTAAAAATACATCATTAAACAAAATATGACACACCTGCAACTTATTGAAGATATGATCCTAAATAGAAAGATAAAAGTCGAGGATTAAAAATGAGGAATAATAGCTACCGAGTATTGTCTACTTTCCTTACCAATATTGCTTTTATACTCTCAAGTTATCATATTCTTCGATTTCATTTTTTCCTTGTTGTTGATTATTATATATTTATCGTTGTTACTATTATCTTTGATTATTTTTAATATGAAAGTTTCTACTTCTATATTTACTTTTCATACCTGACTTTTTATGTATTTTGTTTGAGCCAAGAATATATAAAAAATAATTTCTTTATCTTCTCAAGATATGAGTAAAAATACATACACATCATCCTTCGCATATTTCACTTTATTAAATATATTAATTATTATTTTATAAATACTCTTCATATTATCTATTTATATTCATCTATTAGAACAAGTGCCATTTCTTATTATCAAGATTTCAAATTCCATAGTTCAAAGAAATTTATCCGTAAATATCTTTTGCATGAAATATATAACCGCCGGGAAATAGTATAGCAATATATAACCGCTCCGTCAACCGTCTTTCTAAGAAAACCCATTGAGCTTTCAAGAATTCATCAATGGCGTCCACTGCTAATCTCTTCATTTTCCTTATCTCCATTTTCATCTGCACCGCAAACCCAATGTTCTGTTCAACATCAGAGTCTCTTCGTCACCTTCTGCAAACTCCATCTCCACCACAACCTTCGTTGGCCGTCATTCTCTCAAATCTTGGATTCAATGACCTCGCTGATGCTTCTCTCAATTCCACCATCTCCACCATTAATTTCCCAATTACCATTTTTGCCCCTACTGATTCCTCCCTCCTCACTTGCCCTTCTTGCTCCCTTCCCCTTCTCCTTCAAGAACACTCTGTTCTTGGTCTATACTCATTTCACTTCCTCCGGAGTCTACCATTTGGTACCAAGATTGAAACTTTAGCCCCAACTCGATGTCTCACGATTACCCCATCCAGATCCAGAAATTCCTCAAAGGCAGTGTTCGTTAATGGGGTAGAAATTACTAAACAGGACATCTACAACAATGGGTTCATAATTGTTCACGGTATACAGGGGTACATCGCCCATCTCTCTCCAATTTCTTGTAGAATTGAGCGTTTGACTACTTTATCCTTCCCATTTCTTCCACCACCCACGGCGGCGTTTGCTGCCACGCGCTCGATGTTAAAAGATGCCATAGGTCGTTTGCGTACTGGTGGTTATACTATGGTGGCACTTGCTATGAGGGTTAAGTTCCCTGACTTAGCAGATTTAAAGTCCATGACTATTTTTGCAATGGATGATGTGTCCATATTTGGTACTGGAATTGGGCATGAGTATGTAGCAAATTTTGGGTTTCATGTTGTGCCTAATAGGCTTTTAATGGCGTCTGAGTTGGTGGAATTGGTTCCTAATACAGAGCTGATGACAATGGATGAAGGGAGGAAATTGGTGGTGACTACGGCAGGTGGAAATGCTCCTTTAATTCCAATGAGGATCAATTATGTTAAAGTCAAGAACTTGGATATTTTTTACAATAAGAGGATTGTGGTTCATGGACTCTCAGCACCGTTCCAGCGGATTCGTCTTCATGATCAAGCTGATGAATCCACAAGGTAGATACTGTGAAAAGATCAGGTGTCATCCTACTATACTCAACTGTCCTTTGAAGCATTTTTTTTTGTCAGTTCTTGCTGAGGCATGTAACATGTAGAAAAGAAGAGGAGGAAATATTGTTGTATAGATTTTTACTTGCATTTTAGAGAAACATAATGGCCAATTTGTTGTTCTTATCTTATTTGCTGTCTATTCTTTCTTTCTTGTTGTTGATTGATTCATATGTATAAATTTATAATCTAGTAAAGTAAAAGAAGTAGATCCCAAATCAAATCCGGGCTCCGCCTATGCTATTGCGCCTAATTAACTTATAATTTCTCACAAAAATTAAGTGACTGACTCAATTTTGAAGAAAGTTCTCAATGATAATAATTCACTCCATCTTAGTTAGAAAAGTTAGCTTAGAGGAAATTGACTTGTATAGAGAAGGATTCATAACTTTATACATTTGTCCATACATGTAGAGATGTAAAGTACTAAATCAATTACAAACTGAAAAAACAACTAAGAGTTCCAAAGTGAACACTCCATCGATATAGATAATATGCCCTAGTCAATATCCATTATTTCCAACTTTGTGTAGCAGTAAAAACTATCAAGATAACCCCTTACCTCTCCCACTTAACGATTGACTACACTCTATTGTCTACTAATCTTCAATGCCATATGGGGTCATGTCCTTATTAATTTAAATTGACATGTTATAGCATCAACTTGTTCCAACTTTAAAGCGCATCTAAAAATGATGTCTAAAAATTGAGGATTAGGTCTTGGCACTTACCTTTCCGGTTTTGTGGTCACAGCAATGAACAGAATGCTGCAGTGTAAAGAGATTATCCAAATCAATTTGGTAATTCAGTATCTTATGATCATAATATTCCATCATTAATGTTGATATTATGCACTCTGCCTGTGGCCTTTTAGTTCTAAATTAAAGCGGGCTCACAAAAGGCTATTTATATCTGACTATACAGTAATTATACAATACAACTTGTCAAAAATCATTGAAATTATACTTTGATTATACAATATAGATTACTTGTGTACATGAGTCATACATTGAATATACATTATGATACGCACTTAAAAACTAAGTATGGCTTAGCTATACATGAAAAAGACACTGATGGTAAATGATTATACAACTAATGCCCATCTCAAAAACTAAATAGTTTGATTATACATGAAATAGATATTGACTCTACATGACCAACAACAAATGACCATTTCTTTTATAATTACTTTGATCGAATAAGCATCTATTATAGTATCCCAATAAAATAGCCATTTGAATATGAAAATGAGGATTCTTTTAAAAAACAATTTTTGTGAAAAATTATAATTACAAATTGAATTAAATTCTATACAAAAATAAAAAAAATATTCATGATCAAACGACCGTTATGTTGTTGCATTATGCTTTCACTACTATAAAATGTTCAAACCACTGTAGAAATTGTACCAAAACAATACTCCTGGTGATTTTTCCCTCGATCCCTTATTTTTTTTTTCTTTTTCTTTTTGTAAAAATTTGATAGTAGTCGTCAATCGTTATATTTAGATGGAGAAAAAGATCAAAAAATCTTTTATCTTTGGTTTAAAATTTAAAGTTGTTTTAAATTTTTATATGGATCATTATTAATTTCTTATGTTCGTAGTATTGGACACTTTTGATTATATTTTATTCTTTTGTCTATTTTTTTAACATTAATTTTGTTTAAAATTTTATATATAGAATGTTCAATTTATATATATATATAGTATGGATAATAGCTTCATACGAGAGAAGGTGAGAAGATGAACATCTTATTTTTTTTATCGAAATATTATTGCAGTTAAAATCAAGAGGTACATTAAATCAATTTTAAATAAAATAGTACAAATTTTCTCTTTTTGCAACGCCATATGTCAACATGTTCTTAGTTTAACTACAATAATATTTCTATTAAATAAAATAAGGTATTCTTCTCACCTTCTTTCACATAAAATTATTATTTCTACTAAATATATAAAACATAATTAAATATTTTATACATAAAATTATGGACAAAATCAATATAAAAAAATAAATAAAAATTTGTGAGTGAACTAGAAGTGCACCAATATTATAAATTGAGAAGGCGAGAAGCTATAGTGCTCTATATGAAAATTTAATAATAATTAAATTTTTTTAACCCAAAAATAGGGAATATTTTGAGCTTTTTCTCTATTAAGACATGCACTGGTAGACAAACTTTATACTACATTTTTACCTGGTTTTATCCCTGAAGTATGATAAGTTAATAATGTAACTTATTATTACTGCTTGTTTCGAAGATTCTATGCTATGCAGGAGTTCAATATGTGTTATTAACTAAATAATATTAAATTATTTTATTAAGAGTAAAATAAATATTTGATAAACATTATTAATATTGATATTTAAGTGATATTGATTAAATAATTTTAATATATATTTGGTAAATTAACTTTTTCTTTCATGCAAATTTAATGTGAATTGATCCTTAACTTTTTACCTAAAATATACACATATACTATCAACATTCAAAATAATAAAGTTATAACCAAAAGATATAAATTTAACATTAAAAGTCATAGCTAAAGCAGGTCCCATAATTTTAATAAAATTATATAACTAACTAAAGTAAAATAAAATTAAAATAAAATATTTTTTTAACTTTTTTAATAAAAGTGCCTCTTCTGAAGGAGACACGTCAATGGAGACGTGCCTGCTTCACCCTTCAACTCTCTCGTATATAATAAGAGAATTGGTTGCAAATAAGTAATTTTAGATAAATCAATTATTTAAAATAAAATTTTTTTATTAGTAGCTTAGTTTTGAAACTTAATAGGTCAAAATAGTCACAGTTTAAATAATTACAATTCATAACTGTAATTATAACAATTGTGTACATATTTATTTGTATAATTCATCATCAATATATATATTCATGTGTATAATTCACTGCCAATATATAAATATGATAAACATATACAAATTCTATATTTATATGTTTAAAAACTTTTTAAAATTTTTCAAATTAAAATATATCAACATGATAATTATACACAAATTAGGATAAACATTATACAAAACTATAAAATTATACTATTAGAAAATTCTAAATTTTATATAAATAAATTTTAAATTTATATAATTGAGAGCTTAATAATACATATTCCAAATATAAATCTTTAACAACTCAAATAAAAAACTAATGTGGAATGATAATATTATAGTCACGTAATTTTATCTATCATAAATTAGAGCGCTTTTAGCAGTTTTGCCAACACAAAATGGAAGCGCCCAAGTGAGTAAAATTTGGGGCAAGCCCAAATAGAAAAATACCCGATTTTGTCAGGAGTGGATAGAGCTGAGGAAAAAAAAAGGATGATGACAGGTCAGAGTCTCTCCTCCTCCGTTCTACTGCCGCTACTTTGCCCTGCACCGCCGGTTCACCGTCGTTCCCAACTTTCCGGGTTTGAGTTCTACCCTAAACTTCCATCAACTACTTTCCTTTCCTCTTCCAAATTTTGTAAACGTTCAAGGATTCGTGGAATCAATTCCAATGACCCAAAAGAGTCGGCCTACTTCGATGAAAATGGCGTCGTTAAGGATATGGATAACTATCTCAATTATCTTTCCCTCGAGTATGATTCTGTCTGGGACACCAAGCCCTCCTGGTAATTCCTTTCCCTTTCTAAAACATTTGCATTTGCCTGAAGTATGTTTTTGGTGCGTCATGAACTATTACAAATTATTTTGTTAAAACATATCGTACCTATTAGTTGTTCACTTTTACTATCTAAAATATCACCGACGGTTAGAAAAAATGAACAATCGTACACTTGATAATAATTTAGGTACGAAAATCAAAGAGACTGGGAGACCTGCTATCAAAGAAATGCTGTTTCATTGTTTGGAATGAATACTCAAACCTGAAGTTTCTCTATCTAATTTTAACTTTATAGTGAAAGCCCTTACATATATTTTTATTTAAATTTTGCATTAGAATAAACAGGCTACGCTTCTTTGCTGGGAACCTCATTTGTATAACTTTAGTTGGAAGAACAAACTGGTTTTGCTAGCCAAATTGCTTCTAAGTTGAATGTGAGTGAGCAGTGACAATAATAATCTACAAGTTTTGCTATTGAAGGAGGCAGATTATGATTTTGTCAGTAGGAATGCACATCCACTGCATTCCAGCTTCACTTCGCTGTGACTATAGGTCAAATGGAAGGCAGTGAGTAAGCAAACTGTTATGAATAGGGATAATACACCACTCACTCTTAGGCGCAGTAGCAGGCCAAAAGCTGCACCCAAATATTTGGAAGAATACTCCACTACAGGCAAGGGGACAATTGCGTCAGAAATGCCAAAAGGCATAACACAGGTCACTACATAGAAGGCCTCTCCAAGTTACAGAGACTATAAATAGAAGAGAGATACAAGGCTAATGGATAAGCATATCCTGAGAGATATTTTCTTTTCTTAGTTTTCCCTTTCAGTTGTTTTCCCCTTTAGTTTTTATTTTTCTAGCAAGTTTTGATTCCAAAAAAAAAGCTTGTATTCACTATCTGTTTATTAATACAAGTTGGTTCATATCATTTGGTGCTTTCATTGACCCTCCTCTACAAATGGGTGATGGCACACATAATACTCGGCTCAAAAAATTGGATGAAGCTCTGAAACAGGTCCAAGAACAAGTGGCTTCTCATAACAAGAGCATTGAATCCATGGCTGCTACGATTCAAAGTCATACCTCCATGTTTCATAAGATTCTTTCTCAGCTCTCCACACTACAACCTAACCAGTCAGGACACCAACAAGCCAAAAGCCCTATTTCCACTGTTCCGTCTTCACCCACTATGCCACCTCCACAAACCTCCTACCACCAACATACCAACCCCATTCTCTCCCCTTCTCCTCCACAAACCCAATTTCCACCACAGCCCCAGTTCCCACCACAAATCCATTTTCCTCTTCCTTCCCCTCCGAACTCGTATGCCCTGTTTCGTTGTGATAAACCAGCCCCAATTGATTTGCCTAAATTTGATGGAGATCATGTTGAGAGCTGGGTGTTTCAAGCTAATCAATACTTCAATGTTTATGGGGTTTCTGATGAACAACGCCTCACACTCGCTGCTTTTTATCTTGAGGGCGATGCTCGTGACTGGTTTTAATAGATGTACAAAAATCATCAGTTGATTGGCTGGGAGCATTTCACCAAAGCTTTGGTGACTCGTTTTGGTGCAAAAACACTGGAGGCTCTTAAAAGGGTTCTAGCTAAACTCCAAATGACCTCATCTGTATGCGAATACCTTTCTCAGCTCGATAAGATTGCAAATCGGACGTCGGGTGTGGCTCCGCACCAGCTGCTGCACACATTTATTTCGGGGCTCTGACACGATATAAAATTTGAGGTATTAGCTTTTCGCCCTATTGACCTTAATGATGCTATTGGGCTAACCTATTTACAAGAGCAAAAGTTATCGGGCTCGGCTAAGCCCAATGCCCGAACTACTTCCCATTATCCAGGCCCTAAATTTTCAAGTCATCCCAACATCCCTTCCTTTTCTCTGACCTCTTCCACACTAATTTCACCGTCGTCATCCCATAGCCCTTCGGCGTCTCTACCTAGTGTGGATTGTGTTCCTTATAAAAAGCTTACTCTGGCTGAAATGCAACGAAAACGAGATCTCAATCTCTGTTATCATTGTGATGAGAAATGGCACAAGAACCATCGTTGCTCTTCTACCCCCCAACTCTTCTCGTATCCAAAGATGATGTTGTGGAACACCCACCTTCTGAATCGGACTCAATCACTGAGGAGACTCTTACTCTTTGTTCTGAGGAGACACCAGCTCCGGCCATTAGCTATTCTCTTTGTCCTGCGGCCTACATCCCACTGCTCTTCGTTTCTCCGGTACTGTCAAGGGATCTCCGGTTTAAGTTCTTCTTGATGGGGCCAACACTCATAACTTTATACATCCTCGTGTGGCCAATTTTCTCAATCTACCAATTGAGACCTCCTCCCAATTTTCAGTTCTTGTGGGTAGTGGTCATACACTAAGATGTTTGGGGGTAGTTCGTCAGGGGTTTACTCTTTGCACAGATTTTCTTGTCATAGAATTTCATGGGTCTGATATGGTTCTTAGGATAGTTCGGTTGCGTACTTTGGGTAGAACTATCTCTGACTATGCTAGTCTCCTCTTTGAATTCTCTTTTGCGGGAAAAACCATCCAGTGGGTTGGGGATCCTGCTCCTTCTATGGACCAGGTTCAATTTTCCTCGCTTTGTCGTTTAACCGCTACTGATTCAGTCGCCTGCTTCTATCGCTTGGATCTTATTGCTCCAAACTCTTAACCGTCACAAGATCTTTCCCCTGATTTGACCTCTATGCTGTCCTCCTCCTCAGATATCTTTGAAAAACCCTCTGTTTTACCGCCTTCCAGACCTCAAGATCATCGCATTCCTTTGCTGCCTAATTCGAAGCCAGTGAATGTTCGCCCATATCGTTACCCCCATTTTCAGAAATCTGAGATCGAAAGGTTGGTCTCGAAAATGATCAAAGATGGTGTGATTCGCCCCAGTTACAACCCTTACTCTTCTCCTGTTCTTCTTGTTAGAAAGAAAGATGGCACTTGGTGGTTTTGTATTGATTATCGTGCTCTTAACCGTATTACAGTTAAAGATCGTTTTCAAATTCCCACTATTGATGAGCTTTTTGATGAACTCCATAGGGCTTGCTTCTTTTCTAAGTTGAATTTGCTCGTTGGGTACCACCAAATTTGGATTCATCCATCGGATATCGAAAAGACGGCATTCGGAACTCATGAATGGCACTATGAGTTGTTGTGATGCCTTTTGGTCTTTCTAATGCCCCCTCAACCTTTCTGGCGACTATGAACTCAGTGTTTAAGTCATTCCTCCGCCAATTTGTTTTGGTCTTCTTTGATGATATCTTGGTCTATAGCCAATCCTGGCCTGACCACCTGGACCATTTACGAAAGGTTTTTGAGGTTTTACGTCAACACTCTTTTGTGGTTAAACATTCCAAGTGTCAATTTGGTCGGTCTTCCATTGAGTATCTTGGCCACATTATCTCTTCCATCGGACTCCAAGTGGATCCTTATAAGATACATGCTATTGTCTCTTGGCCTCCACCTTTGACAGTGAAGGATATATGAGCTTTTCTCGGACTTACTGGCTATATCGTCGCTTTGTCAAATCATTGCTGATATTGCTTCACCTCTCACTGATTTATTTAAAAAGAAAGCCTTTTGTTGGACTGATTTGGAAGCTGCTGACTTTCTTCAACTCAAAGAGGCTCTTAGTAATGTCCCTGTCCTTTGCCTCCCTGACTTTCAAAAGATATTCACTGTTGAAACGGATGCATCGGGGGATGGTAATGGGGCAGTTCTTTCTCAGGATGGGCATCCCATTGTGTTCTTCAGCTTAAAGCTTTCTTCTCGAATGCATGTCTTTTCTACTTATTATAGAGAGATGTTTGCTATTACAACGGCTGTTCAGAAGTGGCATCTATATTTATTGGGCAGAAATTTTCTTATTCTCACAGACCAACAACCTCTCAAGTCTCTGACCACTCAGGTAATCTAAACGCCTGAACAATAGAAGTGTTTAACCAAGTTAATTGGTTATGACTTTGAGATCTTGTATAGACCGGGAAAATTAAACTCTGCTGCTCATGCCCTTTCCCGTGTGCCTGCTCTTTATTCTCTTACAATGGCAGTGACTGAATTTGACTTGGTGTCAAAATTACGGGATCTTAACAAACATGACGTCGCCTTAGTTGCTTTTCGCCAACAACTTCAGGATGATCCTGCCTCTATGCTGGGTTACTCTTTCCAAGGTGGCTTACTGTTGTTTTGCAATCGTCTTGTCATTCCCGCTGATCCAACACTTCGTAAGTTGTTGCAAGAATTTCATGCTTCCACCACAGGGGGACATGCTGGAATAGCCAGAACTTTTCATCGGCTTTCCTCAAATTTTTATTGGCAAAGCATGCGTTCTGATGTCAAGGACTTTGTTTCTCGCTATCAAGTTTGCCAACAAATGAAGGATACTCAATTAAAGCCAGCAGGACTTCTTCAACCTCTTCCAGTTCCTACTGCTATTTTTGAGAAAATCTCCATGGATTTTATCACAGGGCTCCCTCCACACAGCCGAACTGCTATCTTGGTGATTGTGGACCATCTTTCGGAATATGGACATTTTGTTGCCTTACCCCCTTTCACCAGTCAAAAAGTGGCTGCTCTTTCTGTTCAAGAGTACATCAAATTGCATGGTTTTCCTACTAAGATTATCACTGATAGAGATCCTTTTTTTGGTCTGATTTTTGGATCGAAATCAATCGCCTACAGGGTACTCACTTAGTGAAAAGCTCAGCTTACCATCCCCAAACCGATGGTCAAACTGAGGCTCTCATCAAGTGCTTAGAAATGTATTTGAGGTGCTTTACTGCTGATTCTCCAGCTGACTGGTTCAAACTCCTTCCATGGGCTGAGCTATGGTATAATACGGCTTATCAATCTAGTTCCCAAATGACTCCCTTTGAGGTTGTCTATGGTAGACCTCCTCCGACAATTTCTCGTTATGTTATGGATGGCTCCCATAATCCTGTTGTTGCAGCTGCCTTCATACAAAGTGATGAAACTCTGTCTCAGTTGCGTACAAATCTACTCAGGTCTCAAGAACGCATGAAATCTTTTGCTGATAAAGGGCGACGGGAAGTTAACTTCAATGTTGGTGATTGGGTTTACGTTCGTTTGCGACCTTACCATCAACTGTTAATGCGCCTTCAAAAATAGAACAAGCTTAGTCGTCGGTACTTTGGTCCATTCCAAGTTCTCAAACACATTGGTGAAGTTGCGCACAAACTGGACTTGCCCGCCTCTCCCCGTATTCATCCTACTTTTCATGTTTCAGTTCTTTAGAAGTGTATCTGCACACCTGACCAACAGGTTACGCCTCTGGAATTATTGGATCAATCTTCTGCTTTAGTTTTAACGCCCAAATGATTCTCCAGCAACAAGTGTTGAACAAGGCTGATGGTCCTCTGGTCCAATGGCTTATTAAGTGGTCTGGCTTGCCTGATTCGGAGGCCACTTGGGAAGCCAAGTCAACTATCCTTCAGCAATTTCCTAGTTGAACCTTGACGACAAGGTTCCTCTTCAAGGGGATGGCAATTATATAAATAGGGGTAATAATCCACTCACTCTTAGGCACAGTAGTAGGCCAAAAGCTACACCCAAATATTTGGAAGAATACTCCACTACAGACAAGGGGACAATTGTGTCGGAAATGCTAAAAGGCATTACACAGGTCACTACATAGAAGGCCTCTCCAAGTAACAGAGACTATAAATAGAAGAGAGATACAACGCTAATGGATAAACATATTTTGAGAGATATGTTCTTTTTTTAATTTTTCCTTTCAGTTGTTTTCACCTTTAGTTTTTATTTTTCCAGCAAGTTTTGATTCCAGAAAACAGCTTATATTCACTATCTGTTTATCAATACAAGTTGGTTCATATCACAAACACTTACTTCCACCGTTTACATCAGCTACTACAATAGGTTATCAAAGGTGAAAAGCGGCTAAAAAGCACTGGGATAGGTTGGGAGGGGGACTCGAAGTGCAAAAGGCTAGTAAAGCATGTGCTTTGATAAAGGATAACATAACAACACCACCACCACACCCAGTGGAATCCCACAAGTGGGGTCTGGGGAGAGTAGAATGTACGCAGACCTTACCACTTCCTCACAAAGGTAGAGAGTGTTTCTTGGGAACCCTCGTCTCAAATACCCATAAGTAGAATAAACTAGATATGAAAGAGGTTGGCGTAAATAGGAAAAAAATAGAATATATTTATATACATACATATACTAAAGGTATGTACATTATGTGTCCTGATAATTAATTAATTAATAAATAAATATACATTATGTGTATAACTGGGACTGAAACACAGCCCAAATTCCTATGGGAGGCAGCTGTGGAAAATTTTCACAATGGGCGAAAGCATGATGGAACAGAAGTTTTACACAAAGGTGCCTTGAACAGGCAAGGAAAAGATGTTTCGATATCTTTTTGGAATAGGAAGAGAAGGTAGACTCATTACATTCATAAAAAAAGATATGAAGATTTACCTTAAGTAATTAAGTTATTGAGCGAGGGAGGCAAATCATATTTAATATATGTTTAAAAAGAAAATATATAATTAGGTGAAACTTATTCTTTAGTGCTCTATATTTCAAGAAACAGCCCAGAGGCGATTGGAAGCACACCTTGGCGACAGACTGCATAAACAAGACAAAAATCTCACAACCTTTTGAAATCTAGTTTCAGGGTTGAATTGAGTCTTTGACAACAATGCAGTTGAAGATGGATCTTTTTGTTTTTTTTCACATGTTTAATTCCAATGCCTGATGAACAATCAGACTTCTCTGCAGCTACAATGCTTTCTGCAAATTTTGAAGTACTTCTTTCATGGCAGGTGTCAACCTTGGACAATAACTCTCACTGGAGCAGTGATAATTAGCTTGAGCTGGCTGATTCTGCACTCGGCTATAGCCACTGCAATAGTAATGACTATAATTGGGGCATGGTGGTACATCTTTCTTTATTCTTACCCCAAGGTAAACCATTTTTAATATGTATTATCTGATATCAGATTTGACTAACTCGATGTTGCGATGACTACATGGTACGCAACTAAATATGCTAAATTCGTTGATGCTTTTCCTCCCCTCAGTGCCCTATGTTTGGAAGCTACTATGAATAAGGGTTAGTGTAAGGAGTCATCATTGTAGTCTATGCTGCCCATTTGCAGTAGTAATTTAATGATACAGTCAGCCCAACTTTCTAGTATTACAACTTTCAACTTGCACCGGGTGTGAACTACTGGTCACTAGTAAATGAAATGGGAATAGACATTGGAAACCAAGATTAAAATCCTATTAGAAACAGAACACTAGGTAAGTTCTTTCAGGTCCTTAGTCTAAGTGGATAGCTACCTGGTAAGGTAGCAGGTATCTACTGAATAAGCCAAGATGTGTGCAAGCTAACCTGGATGGCTGGATCCACTGATGTGAAGAAAAAAAAGATGGTGCTATTCTCTTCTTGTGGACTAAAATACGATACAATATGTGATTCTTTCACATTTCTGTACACCTATCTGAAGGATTTTGCGTTTGTTCGTTATATAATTGGTATTGGATATATGCTGCAAAGGCTATGGAATGGCTAATTTTGAATTGTTACTGAGAATGAAAAGAGATCTGAATTTCTAAATGCACCCACTATGAGGTGGTAATTAACGTTTGTTCCGTAACATACTTCCGCATCCTCTTATGTCTTCCTCAATATCTTTTCCTAGAGGTGAGGCTCAATAAGTCTGGAGATGTACTTGGGCAACAAAACTCTGTTAAGAGCAGTGTGTCAATAAGTTTGGAGATGTGCTTGGCCAACAATACCCCGTTAAGACTTGAGAGCAGTGTGGGGATGGTTCTTATATCCATTGTTGTTTTGCGCTATATGTTTATAATCCCAGTCATGTGTAGGATGTGATTATGTATTTAACTTTCTTTTAAAAAAATTGCAGTGGATCAATCTTACACTATCCGTGATACTTCTAAGCGATTACTTTTGAATTTTGGCAGTGTACGATCTTAGATTACTTATATTCTTAAGTGGAGAAAGCGGAGGTGTCATTTGGACTTTAATTGCAGTCGACGCCTTCGCTATAGCCGTAACTAAGATGTCTGTGAAACCAGGCTGCGGGCAGTACAGATATACCAAGTTGCTTTGGCTTCAAGGGAATTGATTGTTAATACTCTGCAGGCATATTCAGATATGATTGAGGAGAGAAGAAAGGTGGCAAATGGTCTAGAAGATACATATGGAGAGAGAAAAAGCCAGTAGTAATGGAAGGAACAGAAACAACACTGGAGAGTGGCATGCATCCTGGAGAGTAATACGCATACGCATACTGAGGAGCAATATGCATGTGCATATCGAGGTAACGATTCATTTCACAGTTTTTGCATTTCTAAACTTTGAATCCAAGGACACAGTAGGGATTAATGTTCATTTATGACTAGTTTGAAATTTTGCCCTTGCTGTAAATGTCAGACCCCTGGAGAACTCTTCATACGAATGAAACATCTTCTATTCATATATTTTAACTTTTAACTTATCTAACTTAAATGCTTAACTTCAGTATCCTGGAGGAATGGCACCATCTTGTTTCTCACATATTATTAAAAAAGAAGATACGGTAGCCAGGTTTTTTGCAACTTGATAACACAAAATCTTCTGGCATCAATTTTCAGAGTATGGAGATAACTGCACTATTCATAACCACAAACTTGAGGGGTTACTGCCATCTGTTATGCCCCTCCAGGACAGCCAAGTAACACAAAGTAGCTAATTCAAGCAAATCTCCTTGGGCAAAACCTATAAATTAAGTAAACCATGTGAGACCGCTGGAAAAATCTTGAATGATGAACCTTCAGAGAAATGAAACTAGAGAAAATTGACGTATAGATACACCACCTTTTGTATATTGTAAAATTATTTTACTTACATAGAAAGAAGAAAAGAGTGCAATTGAATGGATGACTCTTTCCATTACATTCAACTCAATCTACTAGATAAAGGACCACTTTGGATTCGAAGGCTGCCAAGATATTGGGAAAGCCAAAGTCAACAAGTGAAAAGTATACAAATGACATGTGATTTAAGCACCAAAACAATCAACAAAAAGTTGCTTCCTGTTACTAAACACTCACATGTTAATAAGATTCTGATGTTCCAATCTCCAAAGCTAATAGAAATTTTAAGTACATAAAGATTGTGTATTTGTAGGATAGAATGAACCTACCACAGTTGAGGACATCCATTAGTCTTGGACCCAAACCCGCAATGTCCTGTCATTATCCAGTCCAGCTGAGACAATCATGTTTTCTATAGGGTGGCAAGTCACTGAAATGACAGTGTCAGTATGTCCTTCAAGTTTCTGCAGCAAATTTTTCCCTTGCAAATCCCATATGTAGACACACTGATCCTCTGAGCCACTCACAATATACTTCCCACTTGTGACTGAAAACGTAGAAGTTATGCAGTACACTCTGTTCACATGGCCTGCGTAACTTTTTATGAATTTTCCAGTAGAATAGTTCCACAGCTTCTGTACTCGGGGACAATAAAAAAAAGCGCAAGTTACTAGTCAGTCGTGCAGGAGAAGTGATATAATGGAACCATGTTGTGGTTTTTATGCTTAAAAGGAAATGTCTCACCAAATGGTGCTTCAAAAGGCACTGAATTTTTTTGAGTTGTTCAATATGACTAAACAAATATCAACGCGTCAATTCCAAACTAGCTTGGACTTGCTATACAAAAACAACATACCTAGTCTAATCATGTTAATGTGTATGCAGACCTAACCCTTAACTTGGAAGATAGAGATGCCGTTTCTGATAGACTTTGAGCAAAAGCAATACAACATAGTATGGAAGAAAGAAAACCACGAGAGTGAAGAACTCAAGACAAAATGCTAAAAGAAGCATGACAAAGCATACTAAAAAGGGTAACATACACTATATGAAAATAGCTTTATTCATATCCATTTAATTCTAATACTTGTAACTGATTTGTGTTTGTCTGTTAGGCGTTACAGGTCATCATAACCTAGAAGATCTCTAAATCTCACACTTATCCAAAACCTAATGTAAGTGTAAGAAAAGGCAACTAAGCCTTAAGTTGTTTGAATTTTTTGCTTCTGTTTATGTTCTGTTCTTAACAAAGTCCCAGTCCACATTGAGCTGCTGTTCAATCTTTATGACAAGTATAATTAAAAAAATTCCTTTGAGCCCGACAAATCAAGCCAAATGAATAGAGCAGAACTTGAAAGAGTAAATATTTCTGAATACTTACAAGAGTATTATCAAGCGTGGCAACAAGAATAAACTTGCCATTAGGTGAAAACTTGGCGAAGGAAACTGCTGGAACCTTATCATCAATAAGGGTCTTTAGGCAAGCCCCAGAAGCCGTATCCCATATCTTACAAGACCCATCATGACTACCCGAAACAATCAAGGACCCATCTTTGTTGAAATGAACTGAAGTCACCGGCATAGAATGAGCCCGAATCACGTGGTTGGGCTTGCCCGTTTTCACATCCCAGACCCGAATAGTCTCATCAAACGAACCCGAAACTATGAGATTGGACTGAGGATTAAAATTGACGCAGAAGACAAAGCCAGTATGTCCCCGGAGAGTTTTAACAGACTCAGCGGCACGTGCATCCCATATACGGAGCGTGCGATCGTCGGAGGCGGAGCAGATGTAACTGGAATCAGACGACCATGCTAGGTCGGAGACGCCTTCGGAATGGCCGACGAGACGTGAGAGCTGGGTTAGTGTTTGGGTGGACCAGACAATTAGGGTTTTGTCCAAGGAGGCGGAGGCGCAGAGTTGTCCGTTATTGGAGAACTTCACGCAAGAGACGGCGCGTGTGTGTCCGGTGAGAACTTTTTTCTGGCGGTAAGGAAGGTACGGTGGCGTCGGAGGCGGTGGCGTCGGTTGGTTGTTATTGCTCGACATCAGAAATTGAGACTCTTCCGGCAACACCACTACGCAACCCTTCGCCGCCCTCAACTCCTGCTATACTTTATTCTTTATATATGCTTTCCGATAACTCCCAGGTTTGTTATGAGATTCTGTTACGACTATGAGTAGGAAAATGGTTTAAATGTTGCACAAAAGCTTGCAGGACTTAATATAGGTTGAAAAAAAAATATATCAAAGGGTCCTTAATATATTTGGATTACTTTATTTTGATCCTTAGGCTCTGTTTGGACGGTGATTTGCCCTATATGATATAGATGATAGAGTAAAGTATTATATAATATTTAGGTAGATTGTATAGGTTGTCATTGTTTAATTATAATTTGTTATTTAATTTGATTATATGATACGATATAAATTTACAAAAATTTCTATAATTATTATAAATATTAAATTTATTAATTTTTTAAAAATAAATATATAGAATCAATGTTGAAAATATACAAATTAATATATCTCAAATCTATATAAACAAAACAAGAAAATAAAAAAGTAAGAACTTTTAAGAAAACGAATCTCAAAAAATAGACTAAAACTTGAAAAAAAAATGTAAGGGGGAAGAGAAATTTTAAAAATTGATGCAACGGAAATAAGTAATACAAAAACAGTAGATATATTAGGATAAAGTTTAATAAAGAATACAGGATAAATTAAAACTATTTAAATTTAAATAAGGGTATAATTGAAAGGAAAAAAAAAAAAAGAAACCATGGGATTCAAAACGTGAGGATTTTTATGGTTTTATAGAACCATGAAACCAAATCATACCATATCATATCATATAATTAATGAAATAATCAAAACAAACATGGTTTTCTTACTAATTATACCACCATCCAAACAAGTTATTAATGTATCATGATTGAAATAATTCATCTATATAAAAATGTTCATTTTAATTTTTTATCCTAAACCTAATGAATATGAAAAAAAAAGTATTATATTTAACGGTGGCTTCCACAAATGACTAACAAAATAAAGTAAAGGTGTCAAAATAAGCTTAAATATAGATAATCCGTCCAATTCGTCCAAATTTTTAAGGGTGGGCTCAAGATAATTTGAAGAAAAAGTTACAAAATAACTATAGTTTAAGGGTTACCATATTTCTTTAGCTATAGTTATGATAATTACCAAACATAGCTACATGTCTTATGAAAAATACACTATATTATGTAAATTAAATTTGTTCTATTTAAGCATTATATACATTACCTATTTTGTGGCTAAAGAAACGACAAAAACCATTTCTTAATAACAACAATTATTTAAGTTATACCCATTTTGAATTGTCAATCTTCCCATTATTATTATTAAACAAAAAATCAACTAAAATTACTCCAACAACTAGTATGCTGATGTTTTCCTATCTTCCAAAAATGACCACTATTTCTTTATGAGTTTTGATACAGGTAATGTCAAGTTCTAGTTTAGCGAAATTTGTTATGTTTATTATATTGATTAATTGTTAGTCTAATATCATTAATTGTTTATTTTTGAATTATTAAATAGAAAAAATAATGATAACCATAGCATTTTTAATCAGACACTCGAAAAAGTGAAACGAAAATAATTGCTACATCGAATACAATGTAGATGGAATTGTGTTGAAGGAATATGCTTTGTATGATGATTTGGTTAGTATAATTTGAAATTACTTAAGTATTGATTTGAGTACAAAATGCATAAAAATCAAAGACACTATTGATGGTAGCAATACGCCTATAGAAATACACAATGACATGAGGTGTTCGGGTGTATGTTCAGTTAAAGGAGTAGAAGATGGAATTTTGAGTATATCTCTTGTGTATAACAATTGTTGATGAGGATGTAGGCTACTTTGTTAATGGAGAAAGTGTAATTCAAGAAGATGTATTGCAACTTAAATACAATCGTGAATTACGTGATACAATTGATATAGTTCAGTACTTGGATACGGTTGCTCTTGAGCCAGAGGATGTCTCAAACGACGTCAATGCTTTTATTATCAATAATCGAAATCTAAAGGAAGTAACGGTTGATTAGATATATGTAGACAAGTCAACATTAAAAATTTTCATCAATAAGTATGTAATCGATAATTAATTTCAGGTCTTGGTTTAGAAGTCCAACACTATTAGGTAAGATTTACTTAAGCAATATGTATTTGTATTCAAAATGTGAGTTTGTATTTAATTAAATGTTTGGATGCGTACATATTCAAATAAAGAAAATTCCTGAAAATTATTTTTCATATCTTTTTATGTTATTGTATGCTTTTATAAAAAAGTTCGATTATTGTAGATTAATTGTGGGTGTGGATGATAGCCACCTCAGAAGGGCATACACTGGTGCTTTCGTCGCAGCTGGCATTTCAGACGGAGCAGTGATACATGAATACATTCTTATGTGCTAATACTTCATAACTTTATTCATACATAAAATTTATCTTATTATTGTATACATATTTATGAGCAGGGAATATTTTATCACTAGCTTACGGAGCTATTGATTATGAGAATGATGCTATTTAGTCGTGATTTACTGCACAATTTAAGAAAATATTTGAAGAAAAAAGAGAATATGTGTGTTGTATCTGATAGAAATAAAAGTATTATAAAAGTTATTTCTAAAATATACAATAATGTATCGCATTACGCATGCATATAGCATCTATGGAACAATGTATGCAAAAATTATAAAAAGCCAAATAAGCTTTTAGGTGAGATATTCTACATTATGGCAAAGGCATACACACAAGTTTCTTTTGATATGTTGATGGATAAGGTCAATATTAGAGTACGAAAATACTTGGAGTTGGCAGGTTATGAGAAGTGGGCAAGTTGTATGCATTGGTTAATCGAGGTTGGATTATGGCATTAAATATTGCAGATTTTATTAATTATACACTCGTAAAAGCTATGAAATTACACATATTTGATTTTCTAGACCAAGTAAGGTTGCCTGTTGCTAGATGGAACTGCATCGACAAAATGTATCTTTCACATTCAAACTATTTGGGAACAAATTTTAGGAGATACTCGCATATAATGAAAAACAGTGTACACGTATGATAGTAGGTATCTATAATGCATTTAGTTTACTAAAGAAGCATTTTATATCAATATGTATTACTCCTTCTGTCCCATTTTATGTGACACCCTTTCCTTTTTGGTTCGTCCCAAAAAGAATGTCACTTTACTTTAATTGGAAACAATTTAATTTTAAAATTCCCCTTTTATCCTTAATAAAATGATTCTCAACTACACAAATATCTTAGAATGATTTTAGACCACAAGTTTCAAAAGTCTTGCTTTTTTTTTAAACACCGTACCAAATCAAAGAATGCCACATAAAATGGGACGAAGAGAGTACATGTGATTTATGTGATGTATTTGTATTCGTTGTAGTATTGTATTATATTTGTTTATTTTAAATTGTTTCATCAAGTGATCACATTTATTCTTTGAGTGATGAAGGAAAACAATATATAGTATGCCTTTAAAATAAAAAATATAATTGTAGAAGATTTCAAGTGGATGAAATTCCATGTACACTTGTTTGGACAATATTGAAAAGCAAAAATATTTACCAAATGAATATTGTTTTGACTTGTATAAGCCAAAAATAATTTTAAAGATATATGAGGTGCCTGTGTATCTTCTTCCAATTATAACAAAGTGGAATGTATTTGAACATATAGCTCAAGAAGTAGTATTGCCGCCGAAGTAGATGACCTCCTGAAAGATGAAGGAAATAATGTGATAAGTCATACAAAGAGATGAAGGGAAAAAAGAGTAGTAATTTTTATAGTATTGTAGATGTTTTAGTCATAATAGACGTTCTTATAGAGCTACACCTCATAATAGTAAGTATTGTGTGTTGTATATGTGATTTGCTAAAAAATATTGTTATGTAATACCCTGAATGTCTCTTCAATTGTTCGATTCACATTGATAACATTCATAACATTTTTTAAATTTTCAAGTATAAACAATCACAATTCCTTGAATTGGCAGACACCTAAACATATAGTAACAAGATACAAAGATATTTAAACCAATATAAAGTATAGCTAAATTTAAAACAAAATTGTTTATCGATCCTTTAACTTGACAAGATCTTCCTTCAATTTCACAATTTCATCAGCATTACTGCTCGGTTATTTCTCTGTCAATACAATTACTGGTTTTTCAATAGTCATGTCATTGTTGATAGATTTTTTGGGTTGCTTTTGCAAGTTTTGGATTGAAACATGAGTATTTGGCATGGTGTACAACAGGAGAGTCTAGAGAAATCTTTTCAATAAAAGATACATCAACGTGTTGTCTTTGATTTTTTTTAATCGTAATGATAATATATTGACTTTTTTCTTTCCTCTCTTTTTTTTTAACATTTATATTTGGAGGGATCAAAGTAAAAATATCATCCTCATCTTTATCAACTTCTATTTCCGAGAAAGTTGTGTCACCTGCACCCTTTTCTGATGGAATTTGAAGAAATCCAATCTCCTTAAGCGTAGATGATATATTTTAATAAGTTAACTATGAAGAAAACATAATCACATACATTAGTATACTAATTTCAAAAGATTATATATATGTACGCATATGAATATTATTATTACTAGTTTAGTGAGAATCAAAAATTTACTTATACAAGATAGATAAATATAATAAATCATCAAATTCTTATTAACTCTGAACATATCTTCCATTAGGTACTCATAGTGTGATCGTTTATCTATGATCCTCTAATTTAGCAACTTGAAAATTCAAGTTGACTCTTTGATAGTAATTTTTGAGTCAACCAATGAACAATAATATAAATTAGAAGTCTGTTTTGTATTTACTCTTGTACTTATCAATATGCTGTAATTTTCCTTATAAATACTGAAATACGGAATGAGAAAAGCTCACGGTTTACCTTTCACTTTGTCTCTTTCATTTTGGTATCAGAAGCCTAAACAGATTGTTTCCATGGATCCACAAAGTTCCTCATCCCAAACCACTTTTCTTCTCAAACCTCCTTGAATTAGTCTTCTCTTGGTCTTCCAACTCCCGCTCCGGTAATTTCTAATATCAAAGATTTTGTTCCTATTGAATTGACATATGCCAACTATCTCACCTGGAAGAAAGTTTTTTTCAGAGTCCTTAAAAGTAACAATATTCTTCCCCTAGTATATGGAACCATTCCATGTCCTCCACCCGAGCACGTAGATTCCAAGCTATGGATTCAATGTGATACTATTGTATTAAGTTGGATTAATGTTACTCTTTCCTCTGTTGTTCTTGACACACTTTTAAACTATGCTTGTGAGACATCTAAATAGGCTTGGGACACCTTAGCCTCCCTATATTTAGATCAAGTGTCTTCCTCTATTATTCACCTCAAGTCCAAATTTCAAAATTTCAAAAAGGATTTTCTTTTCATGGAAGATTACCTCCAGCAACTTCACTCTATTGTCTGTTCTCTTAGGAAAATTGATAAACCTGTAACTGATGATGATTTATTTACTCAAGCTTTAAAAGGATTACCTCTATCCTATTGGACTTTTGTGTCTGAATTAAATGCTACCGGCATGCTTTCTTCCTTCATTGTATTACGACCTCTTCTTCTCACTGAAGAAGCTCGCATTAATGCACATATTTTTGAAGAGTCAAATTTGCAAACTGCTTTGCTGGCATCTGCTCCAGCGAAGAGCACTACTAACTTCTCGCCATCCATTAGCGGCAATCAATCTGCAAAAAGATACTCCAATGAACAAGGCTATGGCAGAAAAAACAAGGGTCAATATGGTAGAGTTAGAGGATACCAGAACTCTTCAGGGTTTGGTTTCCAACATCAGTCTAGGCCTCCTTCCCCTGGTAACGGTATTCTGGGTAAAGCTCCCTTCACCCTTGCTAAATAATGTCAGATTTATTTTCAGCATAATCACACTGCCTTGGAATGTAGAAACAGGTTCAATCATTCCCTTGTGGTTAATAACATTCATCAATCATTTCTTACAATGAATTTGGAGGAGGTTCAACTAACAATTTGGTACCCAGACTCTGGGGCTTCTGCACACATGACTCATGATTCTTCATTTCTTACTACTCACTATGGTTGGAGATGGTATTCTTCTTCCTATTAAATATATTGATTCATCTACGTTTTCAATAACTTCAAAGCCTCTTCTCTTAAAGAACGTTTTATATGTCCCTTCCCTTACTAAAAATTTACTTTTTATTCAACACTGATGTGCCGATAATAATTATTTTATTCACTTTACTGACTCTGATTTTTTTGTTAAGGACATGAAGACCGGAACAACATTGCTCCAATGTAACAATTCTGGGTCTATTTATCCTTTACGTGTCACTCCATCAGGCTCCTCTAACTTTGGTCTCTTTGCCAAAATTTTGCCTGCTTCGCTTTGACACTAACGTCTCAGACATCCTGCCCTAGAGTCTCTTAGCTCTTTAGTTGCTAGAAAATTGATTAGTAGTACTTCATCTCTTAGCAATAGTTCTTGTAATGTTTTTCATTTGGGAAAATAAACTCGAATGTCTTTTCCATTATCAAGTAATAATGCAAGTTCTCCTTTCGTTCTAATTCATTATGATGTAGGGAATAGTCCTATTATCTCTAATTCTGGTTATCGTTATTATATTTTATTCCTTGATGATTATACCAAATTCTCTTGGGCTTATTTGATGCGCGAAAAATATGAATCTTTTGACAAATTCAAAGAATTTTATACAATGGTTAATAATATTTTTCAAACCTCTTTTCTTATTTTCAGTCCGATGGAGGTAGTGAATATGTCAATAATAATTTTAGTTCATTTCTCAAACAACATGGCATAGTCCATCGTCTTTCGTGTCCTCACACTTCTGCTCAAAATGGTAGTGCTGAGCGAAAACATAGACATATTGAGAATGTCCTACGTTGTCTTATTTTTCAAGCTTCTATGTCTTTTAAATTATGGGCTAATGCTTGCTTGTATGTTGTCTCCCTGATTAATGTTACTCTACTTCCAGTGTTGTGTTTTAAATTCCCCTTTGAACAACTCTATTGTTGTGTGCCTGATTATAATTTTGATTCATGTATTTGGATGTCTCTGTTATCCCTTTGTGGCAGTTGGTTCTTGCTCTAAGTTCCAACCTCGTGCAAAGCCTTGTTTATTCCTCGGTTCATTTGTTAAACACAAAGGCTTCAAGTATCTGGATCCTAGTTCAAATAGAGTTATCATCTCTCGTCATGTTAATTTTGTTGAAGACTCTTTCCCCTTTCCATCCTTCTTTCCTACTGCGACACCATCCTCATTCAGATCTACCTCATTGGTCACTATTTTAGATAACTCATCTACATCTTCTCACTTCCCACTCCATATCACACGTCATCTATATATTTTGTATTTACTCTTGTACTTACCAATATGTTGTAATTTCTCTTATAAATACTGAAATATAAAATGAGAAAAGCTCATGATTGACCCTTCACTTTGTCTCTTTCATCTTCCGTTAGTAGCATCAGGTTATATTTCCTTGTATAGATAGAAATCTCTATGAATGAAAAATTTAGCCAAATGAAACTATTCTTTATATAAAGAAAACTTTGACTATACCTGATTTTGCTAATCCTTTTTTTGTTTAGCCAAATGTTTATTTTTTTTTAGCCAAAAGTCGCCGAAAAAAGCAACTTTTAAAAAAATTTTCAAAAACAGTTTTTAAAGTGCTGAAACTTATTTTAAAAATTAGTAGTTATGTGTTTGAATAGAAGTGATTAAGTTTAAAAAAATTTGATGTGTTTGGTACCAAAGTACGCACTTTTTGATCAAAATGTCTAATATACCATTAAACTGTTACATATTATAAAATGTTAATTATTTTTCTAAATTTTTATTTCTAAGTTAGATTAAATTAGAATTAATTATTTTTATATTTTCTATGATTTATCTATCTATTTGTAGTTATTTTTATTTTCTTGAGTTGAAATTCAAATTGTGGTTATAAAAAAATAATAATATATTAAAATTATTGAGATCGAGTAGGTCAAATAGGGCGATCCTACCTAAATTTTAGCCCATTTCAGCCTAACTCGTTTGAGGCATAAGTAAATTTGAATGAATTATAACATAACTTAATCTCTATTTTAACTCATTTTAATATTCTTAATTTAACTCAACCGGTCCATTTGACACCTCTAAAATAAACTATTGTTATTTTCTTTTTAGCTTCAAAGAAGAAGCTTTATAACTATCGTCATTTCTTCTACTTTCTCTAATAAAATTCATCACTTTTTCTTTTCTAAAATATTATTTTATCTACAAAACAATATTTAGTCATTGAATTAATTCCCTATGATGTTATCTTCGATAGTCTTCTCAAGTTTTAAGATTTAAATAAGATCAAAATAAGAACTTGGCCAAATCTGATACAAAAGTTTTCTTAATTATATTGTTCATGATAATATAAAGTTATTCACTTCAATGAATCAAAATGACAGAATAATTTTTATCATAAAATTTTATTCTCGTTAGGAAAAACATAATCAAAGCGTCATTGCAAATCATCATAGAGAACCCCATAAAATAATCTTCAGTAAGAAAAGCATCAAAAGGTTAGTTAAGTGATAGGAACTATCATATGTACACATGAATTTCCATATGTACAAACGAGAAGAGAGAATTGTGATTTAGAAATAGAGAGATAAAATAATATTTTATTTTGAAGCTACAAAAAAGATAATAACAGTATAATTTGTTAGTCATATGAGGCCGCTGTTAAATATAACATCTTTTTTAAAAGATAAATTTGATAGATTTAAGATGAATAATCATACGAATACATTTTGCAAGAATCATTTCAATCATGTGTGTATCAAAGACTTAAAAAAAAAACCAACATATAATACACTAAGGACCATTTGGATCACTTATTCTATGTGGGATAAAGTAATTTCCATACATATCTAAATAGAAAGAATGATCAACAATGGATACTTTCATGGTTTTTTTTTTAAATTTTTTAAAATTTTTTTGGCTTGATTAAATAAGGATGTCTTTTCTAGGTATCCTTCATATTTACTTGGCATATTAGTTTCTTGAATGAACAGTATAGTGATCTTAGAATTTGCTTTTACCCTTAGTCTTTGTATATCTCAGCAAAAATAGAACAACTTTAAATTTGATACATGATATGAAGCTTGTCCACATTTTCAGTATTTTGTCACTATCCAACTCATGAATTGAGCATTGGCCTATGAATGCTTGACAATGAAACTGTTCAGAAGAAATTTTTGGAGTCCATGATGCATTTGTTTGCTCGAGTTGGCATGAATATGTAGAAAGTTAAAAGAGTTTTAAACGGCATTCCAAGAGCCCGTTCGGCCTAGCAACTAAAATTACTTAATTATTGAAGAACTTTTATTAAAATAATTTATTTTCAAAAAAGCAATGTGTGTTTGGTTAATTCATTTGAGAAGTAATTTTGATAAGCATATACTGCGTTTGATTGATTTTCTTTTCATAGAATACTTTTGAAAGTCAAATTAAAAAAGGATATGTATGAATCCATTTTAACATTAACATTAAAAGCAAATAATTATTATAAGTATCTAAACAAAATCTGCCCATACATGTAAATGGCTATTAAAGATAAAATTGCCCGCGAAATTTTTTTTGTCCAAATTCAAAATCGATTAGAATCATTTTTTTTTTGGCAACAAACTAAACTTATCATAATCTTTTCCTTTTTTGACAATAAATTAAAATATACACCGTTGATTTTCTCTTTCATCCAATGGTGTACAAGGTCAATCCCCATGATCTCTTCTCATTGGTTGCGTTATAATCCTCTCATGACCTATAAATAGAACTTCTTTAGAAATTCACACACACAAAAAAAATCTAATTTTTTTAGCAGTGAAAATAACAAATGGCTGAAAAAAAATCTCGTTCCCGCAGTCGCAAAGCAAGTCTTCAAATCCCAGTTGGTCGTATAGCTAGGTATCTAAAAGTTGGGAGGTATGCCAAACATGTTGGTGCTGGAGCTCCCGTATTTCTTGCAACTGTTCTTGAGTACCTTGTTGATGAGATAAATTTTGCTACTTTTTTTTTCTTTTGATATGTCAAGTTTCTAGGGTTTGTGATATTTGACTTTTACATATATGTAATTATTCGTAGGTACTTGAATTGGCTGGAGATCTTGCAAGGAATAACAAGAAGGCTAGGATCACTCCGAGGCACATTCAATTGGCTGTTTGGAATGATGATGAATTGAATAAGGTGTTTAGAGATGTGACAATTGCGTATGGTGGTGTTAGGGAACACATTTTGTCACAATTCAAAAATCGGTACGATGGCACTCGTCTTATCCCACCAAGACAAATCAGCCTACAACCCAACTATAACACTAAAAATGAATAAGAATAAAAGATCAATTACGGACATTAAGTCAACTTAATGAAAATTCCCAAAACCTGGTTGTCACGTGCACAAGCTTCTAATGTATTACAATAGAATCAAAACGAATCACAAGTATCAAATAATATTGTTTCTAGAATAGAACAAAATCATAAATAAGAGTAAGAAGTCAGTTGGGATGGCAAACAACTACCTCTCACAACCTCCACAGGAAGCCTCAAACAAGAAAAAGTAAAGAGTGTCACGACAATCTGGGCTCGCAACCTACAAAATTATTGTAGCAAGGAGGGTAAGTACCAAACACACGGTACTCCGCAAGTGAACTACTAAACACAAAGTTAAGTAATATCGAATACCGGTGTCACGACCCAAAAACTGGGCGTGATGGCACTTGCTCGACCCACCAAAACAAGTCAGCCTTATCTCATATTGTGCGAAAGCATTTTAATTAAAATAATAATTAAATCGAGAATTTTTATAAACTTAAAATCCCACCCAAGGACTGGTTGTCATGCGTACAAGCCACTAGAAATAGAGAAAATCAAGAAATACAAATCCAACTGTCCTTCTTCTCAAATAGAATAAATACAGAAGCAATAGGAACAAGAGAGTTAGCCAGATGTCAACAGCTACCTCTCTTCGTCTCCGGAGAATCCTTGACGTATTAAGGAATTTTGTTTCACTGTCCGCGCTCACCATCTACACGAGTATAGAAGCAAGGGGTGAGTACCAAAAACCACGCGGTACCCAGCAAGTGAACAATTAAACACAAAATTAAGTATATAAAATACCGGTACCCCTGACACTCCAACTACAACCTGCATATAGTCAGTCCAGCATAACAGTTCACAATGCACATAGCA
>JAOTQJ010000111.1:18614056-18638473 GCA_025642045.1 Solanum sejunctum | reverse complement strand
TTAAAACTCTCAAAATATTTATGAACTATTTTTTCTCACGTTATTATTTATTATATTTTTTTCCTGTTCCCTTGTTGAGCAGAATGCTCTATGATTTTCTTGTTTCATCTGAGCAGAATTCTTGCTCTATTTATAGATGATACACGGCTAAAGGATTGTACATTAAAAAAAAATTAAAGAGGGCATTATAATATTTAAATGAAATGTGGGAAACAAAGTTGAGCAATAATTAAATTATTAAATGAAAAGTAGGAAACAAAGTTAGGTCGTGCATTATGGAGTATTAAAAAAATAACATAAGTGCTCCATTAACAATATAAGGTATCAAAATATTAAAAATGTTAAAACGTAAAAATATGTTTTTATGTTATTAGTTTATTTATTTTTAAATCCCCTTGCACTATTTCAACTCACGTAGACAAAATTTTGAGGTCATTACATCCGGTACCTCTAACACTCCAACCAAACCCCCACAACTATAACTTAATTCATAACCTTCATAATTACACCATCCGAAAATTGTATGATCAAAACCTATAATAGTATAATCCTCATTTATCCCACTTTCAACTCATAGGGGAAAATTCTACAATTTATTAAGTTCTCGTTAATTCATCAAGTGTCAATAAATCAATACCAAAACTAATCATGTAAAGACATAAATAAGTCAATGGTATAATGAATAACCAATCTCAATAACACTCCATATAATCATAACAAGCCAGAGGATTATGGGATGAAAATGAATGTCATGAGATGTAATGCAATGCAATGCAATGTCACGTAGAATGATGCATGTCCGTCCTAGTGAGACACATCCACTGATCATAAACATGCCTCAGTCAGAACCCATGGGGGCCATACATGGACCATGTATTCGTCGTGGCATGCGACACATTCCTAGAATCATAGTATCCGTCGCGGCGCGCGACACGTCCATCGAATCAGAGTAACCTCTTTAATTCTCATCCTTTTTCATTAGCCGAAATCATTTTTTCTTCGGCTTTGCATTTCTTTCTTTGGATCATCCAGCATGCATATAATAAATACACAGTAATCATGTTCATAAAAATAAGGTATGTAAACTGCCATGCAAATTCATATATCTCAATACCATCACAACCTTAACAACATTCACATCTAAAAGTATGTATCACTTCGATATCAACAACAAATAATCACTATTTCACATATAATAAATCTTTATCATTAATTCACAAGTCAAATATCAACATAGGATAATTACCTAATTCAAAATATTTCAATCAAATCCTACATAAATCATTCTCAACACCTCACATAAGAAGCACAAGATTCTATATACTTAACAAAGGTTAAGAAATTTACTTGTCTTAAAGTCTCTAATCACGTCAATTCCGAAGCTTTTCCCATTCTATGACATTCCAATTCACCAAAATCTATTCAAATATAGTATCATAATTATATAATAAATCTAATGACACTAAAATCAATTAATTCAGATGAAAAGGATAAAACGGTCTAAAAATTTCGTTGCCCGAAAAATACCATTGGAATCTTGAAATTTTTACATGAAAATGTTCTTCAAGTGATAGGAAATTCAGTGGTGAAAACTATCTCAAAAATGGAGCTAAAATGAGGAAGAAATTGCATGTTATAATTTTCAAAATACATTAAAAATGCAGCATTAAATCTACAGATTTTACCTCAAATGATGCACCGAAATCAATTTCTGAAACTCACACGGTGTTCTCCTCGAAAAAATATATAATTTAGCCTTTTGAATCACTCAAATCTGATCAAAATTAAAAGAAAAATCATTAGTTTAAATTTGGGAAAGTTTGCGAATTCCTTTTCGACATCACGGATCTCAACTGAAGATGCTCTTCTTCAATTATCTTTTCAGTGCCAGATTGTAAGAGCTTTTTCGTATTGTTTAATCAGCAGCTGGATAGAGGTAGAAGCATCCACGTACCCATTGAAGAAAGTGTTTTTGGCATCAGTGTCTTCATCACTTATAATATCCCCAAAAACATCTCTCGCATGAAAATAGGAACCCAGTGACGGCAAGCACTATAAATTGATTGAAGGTATTCATTATCCGTGAGGTAATATCTTTCTAGGAGTGACTTCCATTGAGACTAAAATTCCTCAATTGTCTCTGTTCCACTAACACACTTCATAAATTCGATTTCAAAGGTTGGATGTGTTTGACATACATGAGTGAGCTTCTCCTTGGTTTCTCAAAGTATGTTCCATTTACAAGGAAGATGGTGTGTTTCTGGAAGAACATGAGCAACAACCATCTGATGAGTGCCTCTAATTTGCAGTTTTTGCTCAATTCTAAACCCTTCTCTTTCACTACTTTTATTTTTTAAATTATGTTAAAAGAATCAAATCCTAATAACTAATTTTATTATATATATTAAGTAATATAGGATATTTAATAGGTTATCAATTTAGTCTCCTAATTAAATTAGCTATTTAAATTTTTCCATAAATTAAATAGTCATAATTATTGAATAGTCCAAAATACTCATTTAAACTATTTCGAGATATTATAGGAAATCAAGAGGACTGATTCTCGAAATGACCTAATGGGTCATTACAACAACTCACAAGTCATTGGTTCAACTAACTTTTATAAAATCATACATTAGAACTACGACCTCAAATCAACTCCAGTTCTATTCTCATACTAAGAAATTGACTTTAACATTTATGCTCCATTAAGAATTCTCAATTAAAATTCTATATCATATGAAGGATGATTCGATCTTAGCTTAAAAAAATTTAAAGTGTTACATTTACTGCCTAAGGAGGAAGAGGAGAATTAGAATAGTAATGATTCCATTGGTAGCATCAGGCTATATGTCCTTGTATAGATAGAAATAGTCAATGAAACTATTCTTTATATAAAGAAAACTTTAATTATTCTTCATTTTGCTAATCCTTTTTTTGTTTAGCCAAATGTTTCATTTTCATCTAGCCAAAAGTCGCTGAAAAAAAAAGAAGCAATATTTAAAAAGTTCTTTAAATATACTTTTTGAAGTGTTGAAATTTATTTTAAAAATAAGCAGTTACGTATTTGAATAGAAGTGGTTAAGGTGAAAAAAATTGTTGATGTGTTTAGTACCAAAGTGCTGTTAAGCACCTTTTTTATTAAAATATCTAATATACCCTTAAACTGTTCTACATTATAAAATGTTAATTATTTCTCTAAATTTTTGTTTTTAAATTAGATTAAATTAGAATTAATTTGTTTTAATTTATCATCAATATAAATTGATTATATAAGTTAATTTATATATCTAAGTTATTTTTAACTTGAAAATATATAATTTTAATAAACTACATGAAATATTTGAGGTTTTTTTTTTATAATTATATTTATATAAGTAATGACTATATTTCTTCCTTACTATAAGTAATTTATAAAAGGAATAAAATAAGAAGAAAATAATTTAGAAAAAAAATAAAGAGCAATAAAAAGAAGTAAAAATGAAAGAAAAGAAAAAACAAGAGGAAGGAAAAAATGGAAGAAAGAAAGAGCAAGGAAAAAAAAGGAACATAATTTAAAAAAAATGAAAGAAAAAATAGAAATAAAAATAGGAGCAAAATAATATAGAAATTATAAGTAGATATTAAGAATAAAAAAATAAAATTTTTGGTCAAACTTTTAAGCCAAAAGAAAAAGTAGGAAGGGATCAACTTTTAATTTTGACTTATTTTAAGTTATTTTAAACTTATTTTAAATCATTTTAGAATTTGTTACACTCTTTCAAAAGCTAAAAAAAAGAGCTTAAAAACAAATTTGATCAGCTTTTAAGCTCATTCATTCACACTCTAAAATGATAATATATAAAGTGTAAAATAAAATAAAGTATGTAATATGTAAAAATGAAGGATAAAATTCTTAAATGAAACTTAATAAACTTATGAGTTATGAAGATGCTAATTAAATAACTAGAGATACATTGATTAATACATGTAAATGGTAGAGATATTTTGATCTCGGAAAAATAATTCTCTGCCTTTTTCAAGAACCAAAAACTTTTAGCTTATTTCCAACCCCAGAACAACTGCTTCCGCTTCCATCTAAAACTCATTTTACTAATTGACCAAACGCCTAAATTTACCAAAAAAGAAAAAAGGTTTTTGACCCCCAACCATTAAGCCAGACAAGCTCCAGTTTTCATCCATTGACGTAAGGTACCTGCGCATGCCAAATGCTATTATTGATGGGAAAGTGAAAAGGCAAAGTTAAGAAACAGCAAGCACTTAAAAACGTATCATAATAACTCACCCACAACTAAAAGCGAGTTTCCTCTTACATAAGATTCAATTCCACGAGTTACCAACTAGGACACCCAAATTTTCCCCCATTGTACAAGGCTTTGCGGCACACGCCTTGACTCGGGGGCCACAATTCAGCTACATCATGGAGAGAATCAATATACACGAAAAAAGAAATTAGCACAAAAGGGAAATCAATGTATATATGCCTGAAGGATTATCCCTTATGCAGGCATTATTCTAAGCCTTTCCTCTGTTTGAGTTTCGCCAGAAGTCCCCTCCTCTGCAAGCAGAGACTGCAAGTCACTGCCATTTGCAAGACTATTGAATTCCACAGCTTTGGATGGCATGGCTGGATACCGTCTTTGGCAGAATGTCATCAGTCTTTTTACTGATTGCAGATACTTCCTAGTTGTCTCGTCATTCATAATATGAGCAACACTGTTTGTGTAGATCTTCTCACGAGCTGACCGTTCATGAATACCAACCATAGTAACACCAATAGGCCAAGGTGCATTACCAATTGCCATCTTAATGTACTGATCCATTGCAGCTAGATAGTCCCTCTTCATACAGCATTCAACAACCACAAGTAATGCTTGCCTAATGTCATCAGGAAGTACCTAGATACACAAGTACACCATAACAAAATAAGCTTCTCATGCACAAGAAGTAATTTAATAAGAATCTTAAATAAGAGGACAAAAGAAACATATTGATTCAACCTTTAAAAAAAAAGAAACAAAGAAAAGGAACAGCGCCAGCAAGCAAAGACCTCATCAAAATTATTCAGTTACAAAAAATTCCAGTTTACCAGCATATTCAACTCAGTTCCAAGCTTCTAAGGTTGGAGATATTTCAGAACATAAACCAGCAGTACTGCTATCTATACATATAATATATTAGCTTTCCACCTATACACCATATATAACCCCCTATCTTCAGAGTTAGCTCAAGAGCCTCTATATACCGTATAGAATCCCCTATCTTCAGAATTAGCTCAAGAACCTACCCACTAGAAATGAATTTCAGGTAGTCATCAACTTTCCGCACATAAAATTGGTCTAATAGACAAATAATCACATTACGATAAACTCGAAATACACAAAATTTGTGAATAGCTTGTTGGTTTTAATGAGTAAAGAGGTATAATGAAAGGTGCGAGTTTAGCATCTATTATACTAACTAGTAAATCCTGTAAGAACTACTATTCCTCTTACTATACCTCAATCCATGACATTTGATGAAAATTGGTTTATACTCTTAAAACCCATGGAAGTACCAAGCAAACCGGGGTTAGGTAGAGTAAGAATCCCACAGTTTACTCTTTCCTTCTTCCACTGTATCATCAACAACATAGTGCTAATGCACTTTCTCAATCACCAATGCATGATAGCTCTTTCTAATCCAGGTTTTAACTCCCTTCAACCAGGCAAATGGTTGCTTGCTCAACTCTTACCTTTGGTCAATCATCCAGTCTTCCCTTGCCCGAAGGAGTCCTTACGCTTAGGATAAGTTAATTGTGTGTGGGCTTTCGTCTTCAGTTCTTCACTTTGTGAAGCTAGCAGACAAGTCTATTCCCTACTTTTTAAGGCAAGCATATCTGATTCCTTTCAATGAGAAGTTCAATGCACAAAGTGCAAAAGCTTAGAAACTCAAGATCCTCTGCTAATCATCATCTATTGGGGAATTATCATCAAATGAAGGATGAGGGATTAGGTCTTCTGCACCGTACATATGTATCAATTAATTGAGTTAATACTATTTTTTCAGTAAGGTATGTTGTTATTTTTTCCCGTAAGGTAATTAACTTACATAATAAGTGCACCGTTCAATATTTATACATAAGAAATATGTAAAATTCTTTTTATGCATGCGCATATAGGGACTGCTTCTTCGTTTTCAAATTCTCTGAACCATTACCCTGCCAGGTCATTATACCATAGCTTACCTCGGAATATGACATCCTTAGTCATAAGAGAAAGGGACAAAGGATTCATTTGTTTATCCTCTCATCTATTCAACCACGGATTGCAATAAGACTGTTAGGAAAAGGCCAAAAGTTCTGTTGTAGGGACGCGATTCTTGTTTTTCAAGTTTTTCCAATTCCAACTATATCAGATCCTACAATGTGTAGGCAAGATCTAAAACAGGATCTACAGTAAGAATATGCACCTATCCTACATCAATATTCTTTTTACCTCCTATTTCACCATCACAAGTCAAGTATCGGGAGAACAAGAGACCATAAATCTTCAAGATCAATTTCAAAACAAACCTTAAGAAATATACTCCAGTTATGATAGGGGTTGGTCCAATGGTTAAACCTTGGGCAAAAATGCCACAAGGTCACAGGATTGAATCCCCAGGGCCACGGATGTGTTACCGGTCGTGCGTCAGGGCCTGTGGAATAATAGTCGGGTCCACAAAGCGGGCACAGGACACCATGGTTATCAAAAAAGTGTTTTTAGTTGATCAAAAATACATCATCACTAGATAAAAACATGGTGTTCTACAAGAGATTACAAGCTTTTATATCACAGTTAGAACTTCCACAAGGACAACCATATTCAATATCACATTGCCTAATTCATTCTTCCACAAATTGGATCCACCTAAGACTAGATTCATATGCAGGAACTCAGTTTGATCAAGTAAATTTCCAACTAAGTTTTAATTTCAAGGAATTGTGTTGATGAAGAAAGAAAACTAAAATAAAGCTTGCAACTTTACAAGTTGCAGATACAGAATATAGCATCTAAACAAAGCAATTAAAAGGAAAGGCAACAGTTACCTTTTTCCTGCAGAACTTGAATAATGGATGCAGGTATCTAGCACACTGCTTAAAAGTAGCAACCATTGATTTCCCCTTGGCCGTCCGCTTTTCAGAATCAGTCATCTCATCAAGCTCCTGATTCCACTCATTCAACAACTTCTTAAAGAACACCAAAATCTTATCCTCATCACACAATTCCCCGAAATTCATTTTCATCCTCTTCAAATCTTTATCATGATCAACTCCCGAGGAGTTACCATCTCCACTCAAATCTTCATCACCGCCTCCTCCATCTTTATCCTCAGCAGAATCCTCCGTCACCTTCCGCTTCCTTTCACTCATCATCCCTGACTTCTGTCGCTTCTTTAATTCCACAATATCTCTCAAAAAGTCATTGGTTTGCCCCTCGGTCATGTCAGTATCATCAACTTCGAACAGCCCAGCTTTTAATACAAACTTCAAACGATCAAGCCTCGCTTCGTCATCTTCTCCAAATAAAGTTATCGGTTGTTTCAGAAACCTGAGTCGGCGAATAACTTCTTGTCGAGGAAGGTTTAATCCATCGATCTTTTGCTCGTCCGTAAGTGCTTTAGCAACCGATGAAGATGATAAATCCTGTTTGAGGGATTGAATATCGGCTTTGGAGTTTGATTTTGATGTGGAATCATCGGTAGACTTCTGTTGCTGTTCTAATTGCTTTTGACGGAGGGCTTTAGCTTCGGCTTCACGTTTTTCCTCTTCGCGAATCCTCTGGAGACGCTTCTGTTCGATCTCCGACCGTTTGAAAACTTTCCGGCCACCGACGTCTTGGGCCAGATTCTGCCGTCGTTTCTCCATTTCCTGTTTGACTATATCCATCGATCGGCCTAGGGTTCTACTGCTCGGATAATTTTCAGAGAGAAGGGAAAAAAGGAGACAAGACGAACAGTCTGTTATTCTAATTGGGGAATGGGACCCTAAAGTCCTCTATTTATATTTTTCTCCCCTTGATTTGGGTTTATGCCTCAAACAGCACGAGTGCTTTCGTTATTGTCAAAATATATATTGTTTCTTTTGGAGAAAAAAAATGAAAATGACCCCTAATGTTTGAAGGTAGATTCAAAATAAGCCGTTAAGTATTATATTGAATAATTCTGATCTTTGATTTTGTCAATAACAACATTTTTAGTCTTTTTAAAATTTTATCTAATTTTCTCGAAAATCATGAAAATAAAAAAATTAGCGAAAACTCATATTTAGGGGTTAAATTTTTGTCGTTTTTATTAAAAAAATTTACAGTGAAGTATAATTTTGTAAACGGTAATTTTTATTATTTTTATAATTATTTACTTCTAAATTGTGGTTTAGGACAACAATTGAAATTTGTGTTTAAAGTTCAAGGCTATTGAGATTATTAAGTCCACATACTATTTTTCTAATGCTGAATCACTCAGAATAATTAAGTAACAAACTAGAGTAATGAAGTGCAAAGTAATAAGTAAAAAAAGTAAAGTAAATCTTAATTAATTTAATTTAGGTGAAATTGCCGATAAACATTACGTGAAAAAAGATAAAAATTATGTGCTTTGTTACAATTGAGAGTGCATACAATGTTGGTGATTACGATATGATGCCTTATCAATGAGGGAAACATGTATATTTATAACCTAATCCTAAATAATGATTGACATAAATGCAACCCTTCATAATGATCATGATTAACATGTTAAAATTGTTATATACGTGAATATGTAATTGTTGAAACAAAATTTAAATTTTTCAAAATTAATTATGAAATAAGATTTATCTTGATCAGTCATAAGTGATACACTAGTCATATTATGTTGGGCATAGTAATCTTTCATCACTATATCAAACTCAAGATAAATCAGAATATAAGCCTGACACGATTTCATCTTAATATGTGTCAATTCTATTAAGTTGGATATGACTAGACTTCGACAATTATATGTTATCTTTTAATACACCTAGCTTTAATTCATGTAGATAGTCCACTACTTTCTAGATATTCAATGAATCATGTTCGAGAAATAATTTTATTTTTTTTTAGTTTTTAGTAGAAAAAGAAATGAATTTTTCTGACATTAATAAAGTGACATGTTTCTGGTCGAATTAAATTCTCGTGACACACATTGGATGGTGAATGTACCAAAGTAGTTGTTACCTAGTAATGATATCTTTTATTCCCCGAAATTCATATAAATCCCTTTGATGAGGCTAATGTTTATAGGTTTTCTGCTAGTGCTTTCTCCAATTCTAATATAATTTATGATATCGTTCTAGTGTAATTGAAAAAATTATGCTACAGAGTTATAATATTTTAACTACTGTTAAAGAGAATCAATTTGATGAGAGGTTAGTTTAAAAATTGTAATTTACTTACATTAATGTAGGGCTGTCAAAATGAGTCAATCCAACTCAACCCAATTCTAATAGGCTAGAGAGTCAAATGGACTAGGATGAACTGACCTTTTTAACTAAAGGGCCTATAAAATAGCAATTCAATCCAGTCTTACATGGGTCAGAGGTTGGGACGGGACGATCCTTTAACTATAATATGAATAATATTAACCTCTTTGAAAGGTTATGAAACATCAATCACTTTTTGTCACGACCAAGACAAATAGATAACAAAAGGAGAAACAACAAACTAGACAGAAACAACAATTTAGACATAAACACAACAGTAAAAGATTATAACTAATTGGTTTAAAAGTTTTTAGTAACACACCTACACAAGTCAGTCCAAAAACTTAACAAAATGCTAATGGGCTAATATTAGAAATCTAATAGGATAAATTCTTATGGGATAACAAAGTGTAAAAGTTGTCCATAATCTTAATAAATAGAATATTACTTATAAAATAATCAAATATATAATAGATATTTTCAAAATTCACGGGCCACGGACTGTCCTCTGAGACTCATGGGTTGAGCCTATGAGGCCAACGGGCCAAATTAAGATGGGCTAAAAAGTCTCGTTCATAAATGAACTAAAAATATTTAGTTCAACCCCATTTAATTCAAGGGTTGGATGACCTCACGGGTCAAGCTCATTTTGACAACTCTAATTAAAATAAATCACTTTTGAAAGATTTATATTCAAAAAAAAAAAATTGAAAATCGTTGAATTCACTTGATAATGTGTTTACAATAAAACCTCAATGGAAATATGCTCTTTTGCATCCTCATCTTATATTCTAAAAACAAAAATGAAAATTATTGAATTCACTTAATAATATTATTACAATAAAATCTCAATTCAAAATATGCTCTTTCGCGTCCTCATCTCCATCACTCTTTCCAAATTTTCATAATATGACTTAATAGTTTGATGCCCCAATAATTGTTGCAACTTTTCGCATCCTCAACCTTTACATATCCGAAATGCCCAAAATCGACTTGAGTGCTCAAGTCCCCTGCATAATGTCTTAACGGACAGAAATAACCAAATATTCGAAATAGGATCAAACTACAACTGATAACATTATATTTACACAACCATTTATATACAACAATGTATTAAATGAATGAATGATATATAAGCAGACATACAACTAAAAGGTTTTAGAGAGGGAGGGGCTAAGATTTGCATCAACAATTTCTAAAAGACTTGTTTCAGCGCGCTTTGAACGATGTCCATGACTTAAGCCAAACAAATATCTATGAAACGATATAGAGAAAGAAGAGCAGCGAGAATAGATATTCTACCATCAGCAAGTATGATTTCATTCGGGATCCTGCAGTTACAAAACCCAGCAGCCTCAAACAGCTCAAATCATGTTGCTACAAGCAGTTTTTTTTTTTTTTTGATTTACATCAGGCGTCCGAGTCTCTTAGAGCCCGACTAATCCCGACGGTGCACAGGTCTTCAGAGGTGGGAGTTTCCCACAAGTGCACCATAATTAATTTAAATTTTACCCAATCCGATGACCCTCAGAAATTGTTTGCACCCAGTAGTTTTCAATTTTGAGACCTTGAAAGGGAGCAAACCCAAAGCTCAAGTCTATTACCACCAAGCCAACCCCTGAGGGTTAAGTTGCTACAAGCAAATTTAATTTTTTTTTTTTTTTTGAAACTGATAACTTTGAAAAGCAGATGGAACTTCTTTTGAAGTAATTTCCAGTAAAAAGAGGAATCCTAACAATATTAACAGGGACCATTCCAGTTCCTGAGTGATCTTTCTTTACAACGAAGAATTCAAGGTAGTTTTTCACAAAGACATGCGACAAGCCTATTGCACCAGATAAACCTTCCAAGAAAAGCTTCATTACTGCACAAACTCCATATAGACATTGAACAGAACTGTTCTCAAACTTTCAGCAGCTCCTGAGAATCAAACGTAAACATGTTTCAATAAAATTTTGAAAACCTTCATTGTACGAATATAAAGGAAGCAGAAGTTAGTCTAAAGGTGAAGCATGGAAAAATTTGTAGCAACCAAGCCTTGCAAGGGGAGTGGGAAAAATTGGAATAGAAAGGGAACTACCATCATACTATCAATTGGATAAGATTAACATGGGACAAGGGAAAATGGAAGGGGGAAGAAACTGCAGCTGCATTATAATTTTCCATTTCCCGTAGAAACCTTTTCCAGAGGATGTCAAACTATCCTATTAATTTGGTCAGCAAATATACTGCTAGACAACACAAGACTAGAATGTTTGTATGGGAAAAAAAAGAAAGTAAAAACTCTTTCTTTGGGGTGTGCATGCATGAAATTAGTGATTCCACTTGCATTAACGGATTGCCTGTAGCAGACACAAGGAGATGCTAGACACCCATCCCTGTTATCCAGAGCCTAGTCGATGTGCAAAAGGAAAAAACACAAGGTATCTAAAAAGGCCTAGCGAAACACAAGATGCAGAGAAACATGGCGCGGTGACGGGAAGGGTAGGAAATATTTCTTTAGTGCCCATATCAGAACTGTTGCAACTCAGTTTTCTGCTTGTTTATAACTCATCAAAAAACAGTTCCCAGGGAATTTAGAGTCTACCCACATTTTTTGGCATACACATGACATTTTATCTCAAACCACATGAATTTTCTTGATTTTTTAGACGTACCTTCTCCTTCTGCTTGAATACAGTATCAATCTTCTTCATGTATTCATCCGTCACTTTCTGTGTAGAAAAGGAAGAGTGACACAAGTGGAAGACCTCAGATTGCACTATAGTGATGATTATCAATAGCAATTTGAGCTATTATCTTCAGCAGGTTTGAGAAATTAGAGTAGAAGTTGGTATTATGGAAAAATCTGAAAACAATTTTATTTCTTCTCATCCAGCAGAATCCAAATGAAGTAACTTACAGTTAAAATTTGCAATTTATGAGACAATTATTTAAACAAATATGGATAATCACTTTCTGTTTTGGAATGCTTATGCCATGAACATCAAACTTTGTTAATTACCTGCAAATCACTAGATAGGTCCTTCACGTTGTCTTCAGAAAGCTTTTTCTCCTGAAAATGGTTAAGATTCCTTAATATCTAGCATCCGAAAGATATAAACCAAAAAATTGCCTAGAGCTCAAACCTTCTCAAGTTTTTCATAAGCTTTTAAGGCATCTCTTCTTATATTCCTTATAGCTACCTGCAAATGTATTATAAGAAGGAGATAGACTAGTAATAACACAATGGACATGATTTCTAGGCAAAATATAAGCATAATCAAACTGCTCCATCCCTAACCAACAGAAAGATTCAAAGTAAGAGGGTAAACTATCTGACTTTGAATTGATATCAACAGAGAATATTTGTCCATTTAGAATAGCAAGGCTGTTTTTTACATAACGGATAAAATCCCCAAGAGCAAATGACGGAACTAAACTCAGTGGTTATTAGGTCTGGCCCCTCTACTCTTCTCCATTTAAATACTACGCTTTTGTTAAGGCAGGGTTAGAACTCGTGAACTGTGAACCATTAGCTTTTTTTTGAATCCACATCACACATTGTGCTCTTACATTAGACCAATGCCAGGAGGATAGAATAACAGCAGTACAATCTAAACATTCTTAAAAATGAAAGAGTAGTTAAGTTGGTTAGGAGTATCATGGACGACGAAGTCTTTTTCAATTTCAATAGTGCTTGTGTCACAAATTAGGAGACAGAGATAGAATATGAAAAGTTAGCTCAACATCACATACTTACCTAAGTGATAATTCAGTCAATCATGTCAGAAATTGAGCCTTTGTACAAAGCAAACTATACATGAAAAAGATGCATATATGCAACAAAAAGTAATGGAAAATTAATAACAAAAATAACAAATTCTCTTCCTCACAACCCCAGTTCTAAATATGTCATTTAGTATCATTTTGTTGGATGATTGAACTACCTTGTTGTTCATAACACCAAGTTTTACTGCCATGGAGTGGGTACCTCTACAAACACCGACTAAAGGTATAAATATACCGTAGTCATGATCAACTACAAATCTGAAACCTCTGGTGCTCCAAAGGACAAAATAGGAGCTATTTCTAATGGTAGATACACTAGATTTAGAATAAAGGTTTTTTTCTTTTGGAAAGCAGAAATAACACGGAAAAAGAGTTAGAACAAGCTTTTAGGACAGATAAAACTTACCTTTCCTTCCTCTGCCTGTTTAGAAACAATTTTGGATAACTCCTGGGTAAGACAAAGAAAAGAAGAGAAATATAAGTGAAAATTCAAATATTCTGAGTGTCAGAAATTGAATATACTGAATTATTCGCAGATTTACCAACTCATAAACTTTGGGAAAACCCTGTTAAGTAAACTTAAGTTGGAATAGATCAAAAGCTGCAAATACATTTTTCACAAAAAGATGGTATTGTAAGCTATAACTTTTGAAATACTTCATAATAAGGGACAAATATTTTCAATTAATAACAGAATGGATGCCCGTACATTTGGCAGCAAAGGGTTTTGACCCTTAGTGTGTGCCTGTCACATAGCTTGAATAGAAAAAGGTCAGGCGTAGTTGAGATAAGAAACAATTCGAGTTTGCCTGTGCTCTAATTAAAAACAAGGTCACTCCGAACCAGTTATTAAACATAGATGCGCAGTCATTAAGGATGAGCTGCATAGTTTAGTCAGTGCCCCTAATTTGCTCTGAGCAACTTACAGAAGTCATTAAGACAAGAACCCGTCAGATACACCACAAGAACTTCACATTGGTAAACCAATAACGTATTGTCATGAGAAATGACAATCTCTCTTTAAATGAGAGATATGAAAGCAACAAAAGCTTGATGCCAGTATCAATTCAAACATGAAAGTAATTTGTCCTTCAAATTAAATGGGCTTTAAGTATGCCGAAGCAATGAAATGTTACAGCGATATCTGAACTGAAGATCATTGGTTACTGTAAAAACACATGAAATAAACATAACAACAACAAAAGAGGTGTAGTGCAATCCATAGCATAAGTGCTGAAATGACCAAAATGAGATGAACAAACATTCATGCTTGCTTCCAGAAAATAAACAATTCAAGCTCAAAGCTGGTAAGAAGAAACAAATTTGATTGACCACTGGAACACTAATACCTTCCTCCTGTCCGATGTCAACTGGGGTACAGCTAATCTTATTACTTCTCCATCATTATTAGGCGTCATACCAACATCAGAGTTGACAATAGCTTTCTCTATAGACTTCAAACTGAAAATTAAGTAAAAAATTAATGCTTAGTGTAGTGCAAATATACGCAAGATTGCTGCAAAATGGTTCTAAGATATTCCTCATAAGGAAAGTTTATCAGCCTAAGGCCTAAAATGGAAAACAAATTCTATGACTCATTATCATGCAAATTATACAAGAAAAGCAGTATACAAAGGCCAATGAGTCTGATGAAGTAGATGTTATATAGTTCTGATGCATCTAAACTCAAGAACTCTCTCTTTTGCCAACCTACTTCGAATGCAATCCAAGAATTTAAAAGTAGTACTCATATCAAGGAAGCATGAGATAATGGTCAGACATTCACAGTATCAGCCAACTTGATTTTCTTTTTCTTTTTCTTTTTTTTTTCAAATGTTTCAGAAGTTCAACCTGGATTTGTCATAGGGCTGCACCAAGATAGAACTTGCATCAGGAGTGCTAATTTGCGCTATGCTTTTCAAGCTGACTGGAGTGCCATAATAATCCACCTTGTATGAGCAAAATACGAAATGAAAAGAGAAAAGTTAGAGTAAGATCTTGAATATAAAAATGAAACAAAGACATTATGTTTTACCACCATATCTCAGACACCACATCTCTATACCTAGATAACTACTATGCAGTAATGCATGAGAAATACCAAGGAAATGCTAGGGGCTTGCAGTGAAAGTAATGAGAAAGACACATAAGCCTTAAGGAAAAAACGCATACATCACTCAGAAGTTATAATGAGTAGGGACATGGTACAATTGACAAGAGAAAAAAAAGAACTTTTACTTCAGACAGACCTGAAGAGAGAATTGGAGAGAAACATATCAGCATGGCACCTACGAATAACAGGAGTCTCAACTCATTTTTAAGTTATAAATTTTTTGGTAGAATTTTAATTGTTTTGCAAGCCGCCCAGTATGTTTTACTGTATTAGCTATGATGGTTATCAAAATTTTTCATGTTTAACCATAAGTCTTAAGCACAATGTGATATGTAGATTCTTTATCGGATCATAAAAACCTACTTTCTGAAGATCTTTTCCTTCTCTTCGGGGCGGGGGCTTATCCTTCAGAATGTCTTACCTCAATTTTATCTAGCATTGCTGGGCTAGCTCTTCCTGTCCTTATGGAGTTGAAATTTGACCTAACAGTTTCAACTGTCTTTTCCATCCTTTCTTTCTAAAGTAAAATAAAAGGTCTGTAAACAAAGAGTTGACATAGCTTTTGATAATGAAAACGAAAATCACTACACTCACAACATCTTTCTCAATTGAAGATTTTTCAGCTTCTATTTCTTCAATTGTTGCACATTTCACAACTCCAATTCTGAAATCAAACAAAGTTTCAATAAATAAACACTGAAATCGACCAATGTTACGCATATGGAGACCAACCATGAAATCAATGCAAGCACCACCAAGACAAACGACATGCACTACTGCTACACCTCAATACCAAACTACTTGGGAAATCTTCGCATCTCGGTTGATTGGCTATCTGAACTTTCATTTTATTTGGTGAGAGTGCGATTCCTCACTTCATAATCTCCTCCCCATTTTCCTTTCCTCTATCCCCAATTCCAAACTATTTGGGGTCGACTCTATAACTCTTCAATATCCATTTGAGTCAATCTATATGTTCCATTCCTACATGGGCACTTACATTTTCTACTGACAAACAAAAAGAATGAAGAAACAGCACAAGAGGAGAGAATTAGCTTGCCTCTTTCCCCAAGATTGTTTAACAGGAGGCTGCAATCTTCTCGCTCCGACCCATAAGGTCGCGTAACTCGCAGAAGCCGACCAAGATACCACATCACCACAAGTACGAAATTTATCTGCAAGATGTTTGTTGAAATGCCAGAGAGACGGACACAACTCAGAAGTTCAAGAGACTACCAAATTGAGAGAAGAAAAAGCGATACCTTGAAAGCAGAAGAGAGTAGGTTTGCGGGTGAATTGCTGTTGGCATAGCGAACGTACTGGAGTTGCAGACGAGACAGCTATCGTCATTGTTGAAGGGACTGTCAATTGCAAAGAAAAGAACCTGTCTAGACTTCAGCCTAAGCTTTTGGATAAAAGGTTCCATTTTGTATTTTTTTTTTTAAATTCTTTGGGGGGCTTATATTGCTATCATTTCTTAATTTACAAAAAAATCCTTCAAATTTATGTTATCTTGATATATAGGAGCCATCATGATACATCAATTCTGATTGGGGTGTGTATCGATCGCTTCAATCCGATTTTATATAGTATTGGTTCAGTTTATCAATTTTTGATTTTTAAATATGTCAAACCAATAACAAATTAATAAGATATTTTTATGGATTTTCGATTTACCCAATAAGAAAATACTCATAAAATAAATATGACTTCTCTAAGAATTTGATGCAATACGATGAGATACAGTAAAAACATGTTATGTCCCAAGAGGGTATCCTAGACGTAACTGACACTCGGAGGCTATTGCTAGCCTCCAAACGAACTACCTAGTCTCATTGCATTCGTTCAATTAACTCATAAGCGAAAAATATAAGAAAATAATAAGCTAAAAGTGGGCTATCACAATCATTATCATAAGGAATATGAAATAAGCAATTCAATAGAAATAAGAAGTGCAAAAATAGTCAATCCCGACATCACTATCAACTGTCTATGTCTATGAAGCTTCTATAACTATTATCTAAGGAGATACCATGACAGGCTATGGCTACCACGGTCTAATGAAATAATCTAAAATAAATGTAAAAAAAATAGCATGTCCCCGAAAACAAGGGAGGACTCACCAAGTCTCTGTCGAAATCCGTGAACCTCAACGATTGGGCTGTTGAAGTCCTCTGTTTATAGAATCTGCATCATAAAATGATGCAACACCAAAGGAGCGTTAGTACTGAAATGTACTATATGTAAAACGGGCTAAAGTAAACAGTATATGAAAGTGTAACATCAACTCAACAATCACTCATCCTCACTTAGAGTAAAGGATAAAACTTTATCATCTCACTATCCATCAGGACAAAATTTTATCATCTCACCACATCAACGTCAGAGTACTGTCAACAAGGAAACCTATCTAGGAGTTTGTATAATCGATAATCACCACCTATGAGCCAGTATTATTACAATGAAGAAACGTCTTTGCCACATCCATCTAGCACCTTGCCGAGGTAAAGAACGAGTCTGTCGGGAATCCTAAAGAAGTCTGTCAAGTCTTTTGTGGGGCAAAAGAAAACATCCACTCTCACGGTCCAATCCTCTCCTACGCTGGCCACGTAGTTAATGAGTGCAAGTGGGACTCACTTTTACCTATTTCGGTGCTAATACTCCTCCCAGAAAACTCAATAAGCTCATAAATCTATCAAGGTCAGACTGTGATACAACCAACTCTCCTCTCAGGTAGGGTCCTTCTCTCATCTATCATTCTATCAATTCAGGAATTTAAATCCCCACATTTAACTCTATCTCATTCTCATTAACCTCAAGAATACTAACTTCATCTATTTCAACTATCACAGTACTCATCTCAAGACTCAGACCACAATAATCAACACATCCTAAGTTCATTATTGTTGTCTTTAACAAGAAAAATTGTGTAGAATGAACATATAATCAGTCAATAATACATGTAAACAATAATTTAAAATATGATGATCATCAATTTAAGATAATATATAGGAATTAAAAATAAATATCAAGAAATTCTTTAAAAATCTTAACCCATAACCTATCATCTATCAACTACAAATCTAATTTATATCTTAGGGCACATGGAAGAATGATTCTGTGTCTTAGGTAGCCTTTACATACCTGGAATTTGAAGGTTGCACAAATCTTCAAGGAATTTGAAGCCTCAAAGAAACCCTCACCTCTCTGTTCTTCTCCTCTCATTGAACTCTCATAGAAACTTAGAAAAAAATGAATTTTGAAACCCTTTCGTACAAAATAAGCCTTAAGTATTGCTTTTGGGACTCAAGAATACGTTAGGAAGGACAAAAATACCCTTCCCAAAGTTAAAAGAAAAACCATAAAAAACTGGACACTGGTGCGCGTCGCGGAGGGGGCGCGCACCAATTCATCTTTGTAAACTTTTCGAAAAATCAAGTCTCGTTGAAAAAATCAATGAAATAAAAAAATAAGTGCATTTTCGCGCCCCTGGCGCGTCACGGAAGGGGTGCGGATTTGCTGCTATTTTTAGCTCAAAATGGGTCATTTCGTAATTCGACTCGGTTGCTTTTAAATCGAGTCGAGACTATTTTCTGACTTAATTTTTTGGCGCTGATCACAAATTCGATCTCGGATTTTCTATCAGAGCTTTGGAAGATGCATTGTGCGCACGATGAATTTTAGGGGCATTTCGATAAATTTCATAGGGTGTTACATCATCTCTCCCTTGGGATCATTCATCCTTGAATGATGAGTAAAGGTTGAATAGAAACATCAATAACCCCAGAATTCCCCTCATTCCTCACTCGAGAATACTCGAACTCTCAACTATCCATCACCTATCTATCTCTGTCTTAGACTCAGAAATAGAATAAGATAAAGGCATCAACCCAATGAAAGAAGACATTCAATAACATTAAGGATAAGAAGCTTTTCCTTCAACATCATCATATTCAGCACGAATAGACTCAAAACTCATCTCAACATTCACATCTATCTATAGATCTCTCGATTCTATCTCATTCGACAATCAACTCTACTCGGACTCAAAGATAGGCAAGTGACTCAAAAAAGGACAATCAATTTAATTAAAGGTAAGAAAATTTCCTCCAACACGCTTATCGTTAGGCACGAATGACAATCAAGACTCATTTCAATACTTTATCAATCAATCTGGGCAGTCACAAGTCACTCCGAATAGACAAATCGATTCAGATCAAGAGTAGAGATACTCTTTTAGGATTTTCACCATCAACTACGAATAGAACGATGAATCCAATTAATTTGAAGCACTTAAACACTTTGATAATCAGTCCTTCGAATCCAAGAATGGAGTCATCAACTTTAATGGAGAGTGGGACCATCTATACTTAAAACTTTATGTTCAACTCTCAGGCTCAGTACCTCGCCTCTATTATACTCCCTTTTTCATAACACTCTACCCTGTCAATCCCAAGCTCATAGTTCTTACTCTAATTTTCATCTATCCACCTCCCTCTTTTCTGTTTAAGCCAGCTTATAAGCCTCAAGATGTTATTCACAAGATGATCATATCCTACAAAACTAATCTTCAACACTCAGCTCTAGACCTTCATAGGGGCTTCCATTAAAACTCATTAGTCCTCTTCACTACCTCAGTACCCTTCTTCAACCCTTATTATGAAGTCTTCACTTAGTCTATCATCAGTATTCGCGTGACAATAACCTCAAATTCAAGCCTATCACTCTAACCACCTTACTTGCACTTCTACTTCCACCACTCAAATTAGTTCGCATTTGAAGTCACGCCAATATAATTTTACCTATCCACTATACATCCATTAGATCTCCTCTATCTCCCTCTTCAGTGAAACCTCAAATCACTACTTCTCTGTGCAAGGTCAGTAGGAATATAAATCAAAAACCTATATACTTAGGTGCTCGAGTACTTATTCTCAAGAGTAGAGTTAGAACACAATATCTAAAGTTTAAACTTTATCTTCAACATTATTATTAGGCACAAATACTATTAAGGATTTGCATACTTAAGTACGCAGAGGCTTAAAAGGGAACATCAACTCAAGAATAGGAACTCAACTCCTTCATCACAATTCAGAAGCACTCATCCTCTCCCATCACCCATAACTCGTCTATTATCCTCAACAATACTCCTATCAGGAATGGAAAGATGAATTACTCAAAGAGCTAGGAACAAAGGATCATTGGCACTATTCAATCGAGAAGTCTTATCTGTGAACATTCATAGATTACAATCTCTTTCGTCTATTAAGACTCATTGTGAGCTTATAGAGCTGTATGTAATATGAAACTTGGTTCGTATCTCCTTTAGCATAAGAGTAGAAGCACTTAGATCTATAGGGTAAGATCAAAATTAATGAATGACTTCATCGCTTTTCATCCTCCCAACTCGACTAACAATCAACAAGTGGTATATAGGACTAGGCCATATGCCGGGTAGTTGCATACTGAACGTAAAGAGAGTATTACCTCAATGGAAGAATAAGGAATGTAGGACATGGCAAAACTAATGTCTAATCTCGATTAGCCCATCTCTATCATACTCAAGATCTACTTCGGTCTATCACTTCGTCATCTTCCCCTTAGCTCTCAAGGTTCTCTCTCTAGGTTTGCGAATCAATTCCTCCACTAAGTTGTAAGAATATACTTCCACTCGTTCAGGGAATCATTACCTATAAGAATCTCTTAGACCCTCATGTTATGCTATAGTCGCATATATATAACTAGCCACTCAGACACTTTTCAGCAATATCACTCTTAGCTCATTTCCTACCTTTATGGGCATCTATCTATATTTACTATTCTTATGGCGTACTTAACCACTTCCCACGCCTTTTGCTATCTAACCTCTTAATTTGTCTACTACCACTTAATTTCTATGTTCTCAATCTCCTAAACTCATCTGTATAGGACTTAGACTATAATGGAAGACTCCTCATCATCTACCCATAAAACCCCCAATCAACTTAGTTGCTTGGGATGACACTGAATGCCTACCTCAACTAACTTTACATTGAACTCAACGATATTGTCTAGATTCTTATAGCAGTAATAACTTAGATATTCCTACGTCTTTACACAATCATAAATACACATCTCAAGTCTCTTCTTATCTATTGGGTCATTCTCATTTCACTAATCTCACCTAAGGGGCACTTGTACCCTCCTCATAGTTTCACTTTCCTTGGAAATTACATCTCTATACACTATGGCAAGTCACTTAGAGAAAATGTTCAATTAAGGCTATCACGTTCATGATACTATCTCCTCTTTCACACTACTCCTCAAAATTCAAGCTTAGGGTTTAGTACTAACATGTGCTTTTATCACACACCTCTTTAATGCTCGCTTACCACTACTAGATAAATGCTTAGGAAACATTATCCCACTAAAATCTCATAGCGAGTATTAATCAACACATCCCCTCTTCACAACTCATGTACCACTCACCCACTCACTATACCTACTTATCTGGCTAAGCTTATAACTCTATAAATCTCATGAACTCCCTAATACAATCATAAGCCTAACTTAGATCTATTCTATAACATTAAAAACACTCTTTCCCCTATTCAAGGTTTACACTTTACCTTCAACAGAATACATGCTACAACACATTAACATGCACTTCCTTCTAGTTTGGGCATGCTCTAACATAATTTCGCACTAACTCTCCCTCTCTCTATACCTTATCTCATCATGATATGATAATCATAAGATATTTTAGACTCTCTCATCAAGCTTATGGACATCAACTCATCCCTTTACTAGTTACATAATGGATACATGTCTCTATCTATAAGTCTCAATCACTCACCACTCTCATTACCCAGTCTCCTTCTCTTACCTCATTATCTTTCTAACTTAGGGGTAACAAATCTACTTAAGGTTTTTACAAGACCTCAGATCTCACTCTTGGTTGGCACATTAAAATTCTTGGAAACATAACCTCTTCTATCATGCATAACATCAAAATTAAGCAAGGATTCAGCTTATACCTGTCACAACCTCGTGGAGTGTTTCTATGAGCTGGTCAACTATAACGACACATAACTAGTCTGTATCCTCACTGACGCTAAGAGTAGCATCTCTCTGATTTCTTCTAACTGATGGTGTAGATTTAGCGGGTTGGGCTTGCTCAGCCTACTTTGGACAATTCCTCTGAAAATGAGCCTCTTATCTACATTTAAAGTAGCCATTGGTGCCCAATCGACACTACCCCAAATGAAGTTTGCCAAACCTTCTATATGGTGACTTTCCTTTATGACCTTAAGCCACACTTCCTCGAGATGAAGGATTTTGAATCTTGAAGGGTTGATTTCCCCTCAGCCTCAGATTATATCTACTATTGGACAGGGGTGTTGTCACTGATGGTGGCATATACTTTCAAGGTATCTCCAGACGAGGGACCTTACTTTCCTTCTCGCCCTAAGCTTCCTCCTTCTCACTCTCTTTATCCTCTTCTACCCATTGATTATGCACCACAACTTGAGTAGTAGGCTTAAGCTTCTCGGTGCTGATAGTATCTTTCAAATCCATGGTGCGATTAGAAGAGATGGTCTGCAAATGTGTAAAGCATGATTTAGAAAAGAACTTTTATCAACTTCGACTCTATCACACGGACTTAGAATATGAAAGAAGGGGAGCGATTCCTAAATATCTTATAGCCTCCAAATTATGGATGTGGAGCTCTTCACACTAATAATAAGGACTCATAAAATACTCATAAAATAAAATATGATTTTTCTAATAATTTGACGTAATATGATGAGATACGGTAAAAATATATCACGTCCCGGGAGGGTACTCTAGACGTAACTGGCACTCAGAGACTATTGCTAGCCCCCAAGCAAACCACCTAATCTCATTGCATTCGTTCAATCAACTTATAACTGCAAGATATAAGAAAATAATAAACTAACAGTGGGCTATCACAATCACTATCATACGAAATATAAAATAAGCAATTCATAGAAATAAGAAGTGGAAAAAAAGTCAATCCCGACATCACTATTAACTGTCAATGTCTATGAAGCCTCAATAACTATCATCTAAGAGGGTACCAATAAATTATTAATCCTTTAATAAATTCTTCATCAATTCTTCAATGTTATTAATCAATTCTTCAATAAATTATTCATCATTCTTAATTAAGACTCCTCAGCCACGAGTCAACAATATCATCTAAATTTGCTCGACATTTGGATTAATATCATATCAAGGTTGTTCAATAATCACATCTATGCGATCATTCAAGATTATTTCACAATAAACTCAATATCATCGTTTAATAATTTTTTAAACAAGAAGGATAACGATATCAACAAAAGTTTCAATTCTCGAACCAATATCATTTATCAATGTTTCTCAACAACCAACTAACATTTATAATCATGTATTTCATAAAAAAATAATTATTGTCAAACATATTTATATAGCCATTTTATTACCCAATTTTAATTTTATGAGTTCATTTAATAAATAATTTAACCCTCAATCAAATTTTGTTACTTCCAACAAAATAAGAAGGAAATACAAGTTTCAATAATCTCAATAAGGTTTAAAAATTCATTTGTCTCAATAAAATCAAGCAATTAGTTCAACAATTGAGTCTTCCTCTTTCGAATAATATCTGCAAAATTAAAATCTATTCAAATAATGATTTACAATTAAATTTCAAGATTAACAGTGCCAAAATCATAAAACTTAGAGCAAATAGGCCAAAACAACTCAAACAATATCGAAAAATAGGGTTCAAATCTGAAAATTTTTGCATGAAAAGTTTCTCAAAGTATAGTAATCCATTAATGAAAATCATTCAAAAACAGGGTTGAAACCAACTTAAAATCATTATTTTGGTAAAGTTTGAGTTCATGAACTGTTAGGACCCGCAACGTAATTTAAACTCCGAACGTCCTTAATTGGTTCGATTTAATAAAGTTTGGGACCAAATGTAACCTTTTACTTAAGTTAGGTCCTTAAGAATAAAAAGGGATGTGGGATCAAGGTGGGTGTCTTATTTTGATTGGCACAAGTGTGTGTATGTGTGCCTATA
>JAOTQJ010000111.1:18595887-18608519 GCA_025642045.1 Solanum sejunctum | reverse complement strand
ATTCCTAGACTTGGTATTTTGATATTAGTGTCCTGGATGTGATGACTATCAGATTTTGGGGAACATTAAGTAATAAACTTAGAAATTTTGGGTTATTTCTGCCTTATGAGTTTAACCTCTCGATTATTATCATATTTTATAAGTTGAATTGTTAGTATCGATTGGGATTTATATGTTGGTTCGCCCACCAAGGAGGGTAAGTGTGGGTGCCATTCACGACCCATTTTAAGTTGTGACAGGACAGGAGATGAACACCCTTCTGCGGTAGTCAATGAAGTCATTTTGGATGTTCAGAAAAATATACTAGCCCTCGAACAAGCACAAAAGTTGCCAAAAAATACGAGCTTAACAAAGGTCCAACCCCCTGACCACGGACAGCATGATGCATAGGCAAAGGCATTACATGTTCTACAACAATGACTATTTATTAAAATTTATGTGTTTATGTTATATCAATCCATCTACTGATATATTTTACTGCACCAGTTAACAATATTTTTCAAAAGTTTGCAGGAAAAGATCAATTCTTCCCTAACTATAGCTGATATATTTTTTGGAATATAATGAAATATTGTTACACAGTTGATACATTTGTGGAATATAATTTGATCCATACATATTTCCTTCAAATCGCATCAGTTTTTAAATTTCTAGGTTTCTATTGAAGTACCAATAGTCACAGTTACCTATACTAACTGTTTTAACCCTATCAGGTAACAAATGACATGCCCGACCCCGCGGGGATTGGACAATATCCCCTGTTGGATAATGCAGACACTATTGATTTAGATGAAGATGTAGCAATTGCCCAAATTCAGGAAGACATGCCTGAAAATGTAGATTTAGAAGAGGGCAAGCATCCTATTATGTTTAGCCTGATGCACAGCCACAGGTATGTATTTGATGTGCTATGGCACTGATACATTTTTTCAAAAATGAACTTTTAGTAGGAATTTTTTGAAATGATATTTATTTTTTAAAAAAAACAACATAGAAGAGTGCCCCTGGTGGAACAGTACTCCTAAGATCTGTAGTAGAGGATGTGCTGTAGAATAGTTTTTCTCCGAAGCATGATACAACGCTAAATGGTTGGCCATTATATAATAAATTATGCATCATTCTGAAATTACTATTTGTTTTAACTTTTGTCAATGATAATTTGTAGGAATCGACGATATCAACTTCAATTTTAGAAGGCATTTATGAAGCTCTGGACACCTTCAACAAAACGTTTGGTAATCCTGTCATATCAGCACTGCTGAATAATTTCAATCCGAATGAAAATACAGAAGACACATAGCTCCTCTGTGATAGTCAGCTTCCAACCACTCTCCCATGTATGCACCCCGGCCAAGATGGTTGCTGCCAGAAGCAGGCAACTGACCGAATTTCTTCAATCCCCGTTCCTTAATGAATTTGATTCATGTGATAAAGGAAAGGAGAAGATGTCATACAAATTCCGCCAGAAGCACCTCTTTGATGGTTTTGGTATATGTTATAATCCTCCTTTGGACTTACTCACAGAATCCAGGATTTGGGTTGAAAAAGGCCTGTTGAGGATACATGTGGAAAAGTATGTGTCTTAAAATGCAACCAATCGTTTACGTTTGCTTTTCAATTTATCCACTTTTTGGGACAGTCTCGTTATGCATTATTTTTTTCCAAAGGACCTGATGAAGAACATTACTACAAAAGAAGTGTTTCTCTTGGGGTCCCACACTTTGACTTTGTCGTTGTAAGTCCTACGAACAAGAATTGGTTTTACCTGAGAAGAATCAATGTTGGAGTGATGAGATATGTTTTTAAATGTTTGACTATACACTCAAAGTAGGTCGATTGTGATGCGTTAGTAAATCATGTTTAGTTATACGGTGTTTATGTATCAATATTGTTTTGTTGCTGTATCAATAGTTTTATGTATTGCCATTAACATACAAACAACCCACAACATTAACTGATACATATATATGACGGTGTCTAATTTTATACGTCTATTCTAATGAGTACCTTACATTGAAAGTTATGTATTAGGGAGCAAAAATACTAAAGAACATGCACAAATGTCTACTTAAATCACATGTTTTGTTTTTGTTTATTTACACAAATGTCACACAATGCTGATATATCAATGCTGTATCATCTTTATTTTTTTGGTTTCAGTGTATAAGCTTGGAGGTATCTTCTAATGTTACATTTTCAAATCATTGTCATAACATGATAAATAAAGTGTGTTACCTCAAAAATCACATGTACAACTTGAACAATTTATTCTATTTATCTTTTTCAGATGTTGTTAATTATATATCTTTAATTTATAATATCTTTTCATTGCCAGTTTATTGATGTGATATTTTATTACATTCAGAAAATATCAAAGCTTTAGTCCAGCGATCACTACTGATACACGACGGCAAACTGCCAGTTCAAAAACTACATCAATGTTACTTATTGCAGGTACTATTCACCTTCTCAGCCTAATATTACTGTCGAAGAAGATATGGCACGGGCAGCTTTTGTAGCTAGTAGAGAAAGATCATTGCTCAATGTTATAAATGGATATTCCACCCCTGCTGAAACTCCGTGGCATTTGGTCGACGAGGTTTATTTCCCAGTGAACTGCGTTGAGGACTATCATTGGATTGTACTAGTTGTTGTTCTCAAGGAAAGGTTGATACGTGTTTACGATTCATGTCTTGGCTCAAGAAGGAAACAGGCACCTGATGAAGTTAAAAAAATTGGCAGTCATGCTGCCTGCTTATCTTGAAAATAGTGGTATTTTTGAAAAAACAAAACGTATAGATTGGACGTCATTGGATGCTCACGAGGACAAATCAACTCGTTCTCTTCTTGGTCCACAACATCTTTTTCATGTTGAGTTTGTTCGAGGCATTTCTCAACAACGTAGTGATAGCCTGTTAGTATTTTAAAATTTGTTCTTTCTTATTTTCATATCTGTAGTTTATGCATCTATTTTAATATTTTATATTTCTTTGTGTTTTCTTAGAGATTGTGGTATTTTTGTATGCGCATATGCCGAGTACCTCAGCGATGGAATTTCACTCCAGGCAGTCAAGATTGATGTCGAATATCTTCGTATGAGATATGTAGGATTACTGTGAAAATATGGCCTTTACTAGGCTAAGGAAGGGTAAAAGTGGAAATGATGACCCGCCGAGGCGAAGGTGTTATCACACCCCTCCTGACAAAAACAAGTTGGTTAACGTAGCATTCTACTTTGTACTTTTGCTCTACTCTGCGTAGATTCTGATGGACATGATAGTATATATGTTTCTATTTTTGTGAATAGTTTAATATAGTTCACTAACTTTTGTTTTTCCAAATGGAAGTATCAGTTCATTTCTCCTGACTTAACAAATGTTGATACATTTATTATCACTTTTTTTTATATATGAACCTACTATGTTATACGTGTTGTAACAATTTGAAGTTGTACTATTGATGTCTCAACCAATTTCCAGTATTTTAGCTTACAATCACCTAACTCACCTGGGCAACTCTCCAGAATTTTTGACACCAAGTCAGCAAGTTATGCAAGATACATCTTATGTACATTACATGTATCAGTACAAATATTTTGTTCTAACCACATGTCTCATACAAATATAGTTAAATTACCTACATTGCTAATCTGCACTGCACCTGATACACATTTCACATCGTATAAGTGATACGTTTTGCATATGTCTGAAGTATCAATATTTTTTCGTAGGGAAGCTACATGCGCCACCCTAGAAACAACAATACGCTAATACAAACTCAATATTTTCTGTATAACTAATGCATTCGTCTTAATTTGCCAGATGTTACAATCTTCAAAATCAATGATATAAATTCAACAATACCTTTGTATCACTACTATTTTAATTACATTTTTTCAGCTATCATCGATACAAAAGAATGACGCTGATACAAACTCAACAATCACATCGATTCAATCTCAACAATGATTGTATCAGCAATACATTCCTCTTAATTAGCCAGATGTTACAATCTTCAAAATCACTTATACAAATTCAATAATATTTTATATCACTACTGCTTTTAACTATATTTACCCACCTATTCCAAACTCCAATATCACTGATACAAACTAAACAATAATCCTGATACAAACTCAACAATCACGGCGATTCGATCTCAACAATTTTTGTATCAACAATACATTCTATTTTAATTTGCCAGATGATACAATCTTTAATACAACTTATACAAATTCAACAATATTTGTTTCAGTAATGCTTCTAATTAACTTTCGGCAGGTACTCGAATCTCCAATATAACTCATACACATAAAATTTGAATTTTCAATCTATACGTATCAGTGGATATACAATTACTTAAAATATTTTTTTCTCCATCATCCTATTTTGGAAATGTCACATACATATATATATATATATGTATATTTCAACCCTTACAACAAAAAATCATCAACAAAAGAATTTTATGTACTACTACAGTTCTATAATATCTATCATTCTCCACCAAAAACCCCAAAAAGCGACTCCATCGTATCCATAGTAAACCAAAAAATCAATCAGTACTGCTATGCTTCCAACATCCATCATTTTGTGTTAATACCCCAAAAATTGATAACATTACTCCAGCTCTCCATAATTATTGTTCAAAAAATTACCTCTCCCTTTGGGAAGAACGTGAATGTTTTTCTATTGGATCCTTCATGCCCGCATCTTCCACAATGAAAGCAACTTATCCTTGCATTTTCCCCAGGTTTCTTCTTTCTGCCTTTTCTTGGTCGACCAGGTAATCTTTTGTACTTTGGTGACAGCACAATCTCTTCAATAATCTCTTTTGGCGTAGTCCAACCTTCTTTGTCTGGCATTGAAATCATTAAAATTTGATATGTATTAGCCAATGCAATTGGCTTGTAATAATCTGAACAATATGAATGCATATCTATTATATTTTTTATCTTCAACACAACAAGTGCGTGAGAGCACGGTAATTCGTCAATATGGAACCTCCCACGGGTACATGTTTTCCTCTCAATGCAAACTACAAATCGCCTCCCGACATCATAAGCTGAGAATATATATTCCGACGATGGTACCTGTAATCAAGCGTTAGAAGTGTATGTGAAATTTTTTTAAAACTAATTTATAAAAGGACAAGTAATGTATTGATTGATTCCAACAACAATACTGTTATGACTCTTTTATTTAAAAACCCCAAATAGATTATACGATACGCACCCGCATTCTTGAATAATTTATAGTATTTTCAATAAGAATATCCTCGAATTTCCTACTCAATGAATCTCTAGTGTATGACGCCTTTTCTCTGTTCTTGCAGTTCCATGATGCAAACAGAAGTCTTGCTTCCTCCAAAAAATTAAGCATTGGCAATTGTCTTGCCTCCACAAGACATGCATTGATATATTCGGCTATATTAGACGTCATCATTCTCCCCCTATTTACAATGGCATGTACTCTTGACCATTTTTTATAACCAATATTTTCAAGATATTCCTTAACCTTATGATCAATTTTGTCCATTTTAGCTATTATCTGGTCAAAATCTTCTTGCATGTAACACTTTGTCATTGAGTAGTATAGGTCGCTTACCATTTCCTTGCTCTTCCTAAAATTAGTGCAAACATTTTTCCAAACATGCTACATACATGCATAATGGGGGACACTAGTGAAAATTATACTCACACTTTTCATTATGCTTTCATTTCTATCTGATACAAAACACAACTCATCTCTTACTCCAAATGCATGTCTAAATTGCTCAAACAATTATGTCCATGAAGCATCATTCTCCGTATCAATAACTCCACACAATTTTTTTGGTAAGCTACATTTATCACTTTTTGTATCAACAAGTGTACACATAATTCATTTTTATACCTGAATCATCAATTGTGGATGCTGATAGAAAGGTACCTATGTAAGCAGCACTTAGATGATCATCATCTACTACCATAATTGGTCTACAAAATTAGAATCCTTTGATCAGTGGGCGCAATGCAATAAAGAGGTATATGAACTGATTTTCCTCCGATCTTTTAAGTCTTATATAGGAATTTGGATACACTATATTAAGCATGTGTATGTATTTTGGCATTATTCCATATCTGTTAGTCGGTTTATCCCTTAACATCTCTAGTGCACGCTCCTTCGCACGCCACACTTTGTGATAGATAATATTTACTCCATAAGCAGCCTTAACATCAGCAACAATATGTTTTGTAGTGTGACTTCTTTTATAGTTCAGTAGCTTTGGTGTAGTGACTCCACTAACAGACGACAACATCGCTTCAACATTGTTAAGAATCATTTCTTTCATTGGGCACTGTGTATATCATTGAAGTATCTTATTTTGAACACATCCATATTTTTTATTCGTGAAGCTTTTATACTCCAAGCACAATCTTCTGAGAAGCATGTTAAAACATAGTTGCAAAAAAATAATATTATTCTAAAAAATATATATGCTATTACTGATAGAGTATTCCAAGATTTTATTATTATAAATTTTGCCACCTTTTGAATCATATAGCACAACATAAATATGTATCAGCTAACTATTGATCTTTTCTAAGTGATCCTTCTAATGATACAAGTCATTTGACAATTGATTTTATAACACTCAACAGAACATAAATTTGTATCAATTACATATTCTTTTTTCAATTTTCATATATTCTGATAATTAATTGCAGTTTAGTTGTATGTTGATACAACATTTCATTCAAAAAAGGATGTTACCAATTCCCCTGCAAACAAAATTCTCATGCGTGGTATCACAAATATCTTCATACAACATTCTATCACTTCACCTTCTTTTGTATCACCTAACACAACATAAACTTCTCTTAAATAACTGTTCTTTTTTTTCAATTCATAGAGAACTGATACACAAAATGCAGACTTTTGCTTTGATCTATATAGTCATACAAGTATTCTATAGTTGTCTTTGTATTAGTCAACACAACATAAAATTGTATCAACTCCAAATTCTTTTCTCAAATTTATACCAACTGATACACAAATGTCGTTCAACTAAGTAATGATACAAATTTTGCTTCCAATATAATGATGCCAAACTCTTTTCAATAAACTTCATGTCTACCACAAATAAAATCTCGACACAACAATAACAACATATGTAATGATACAAACACAAACTTTATAGAAATTACGAGTGCTGATACCTATTTCAGGGTCTAACAATAACTAACAACGCACCTTCTATTGTCAGATCACTTTACCCTGGAATTAAACCCCTTTTCGATTTTGTACTTTCCCATAATGCACACTAACGTTACTTTGTCCCTATACTTTTGTTTCTCCTTTACTTTAATATTTGCTGCTCCACCGCTCACATTCCCTGCATCTTCTTTTGTTCCATAGCAGCAAACACATATAGGTGATTCCATCACCCCTAAAATATCATTATCACTCTGTTTTGATTCACCGCAGTCGACGGAACCACATGCCAAATTCAATCTATGTGATTCAACTAGATTCACATCAGTAGTATCTATATATAAGGGATGCATTCAGAATCCTAGTTTCCTTTTTTTTATTTCAATATACAGCCGCACCCTCATTTCATTTCGAATTGTTATTAGACAGGAGTTTTTTTCTACAACGTATTGTATTAACAATTTCTTCTTCCTCTCGTCTACATCCAACTCGGCTGCAATGACAGCTTTGAGGTAAACAAAAGATATATTGTCACCTACAACAATCCCATCACTCATGTAACGCTTATACTTGATATCGTTCTCTCATATACCTGAATGTCGGAGTAATATTGAGATGTTCATTTCTATGGAAACTTGAGAAGACGCAAAATGGGATTTTCTTTTGTTAGAAGATTTTCAGAATATTTGAAAAACTCACTACCATCCTTGCACGCATAAAAGAAGTCTTTTAACCAATAGATGAAAGGTTAAATCGTTATTGATTAGTTTTTGTACTAACTTGCAATTTCTTCCTTTTCCTGCCACCAGCATTAAATGCTCCCACTTTCGCGTTATGTATCACTTCACACTTTTTTGTATCGAAAAAGCACCAAAAAAATGAGGGATTTTTAGTAAATATTAAAAAGGTGGGAACAACTTGAAATTAATGCTAAAAAGTATGATATTTATCAAATTTTCCCTAAAGCAATTTCAAATATTGGGCTTGGTAGGCTCAAATTTTAACCCTACCCTATTCCACTACTCCCTCTGTTCATTATTAGATGTCAAATTTTAACTTACTTATTAAGAAAATAATGATTAGTATAATGACATTATCATTTTACCCCTATTAATTGATAAAAATATTCATTAAAATCATAATTCAAATTCTAATACATTTAATGTTATCAATACAACAACAAGTGAAAATGTTTCTTGATTTAATAATATTTATGTTTTTCTCAAGAAATATTGCCTAGGTAATTTAAAGATGAATTGATCATTGGACATTTTCAAAAAATCTTGCATTTTTCAAAAATATTAACTATTTTAAGTAAATTGGGGGTAAAATAGATAAAACAAAAATTATCTTATCTTGATTTCGCTAAAATGACAAGATTATTTCCAATATCTATCTCCATAAAACTTTTTATTATTTACTTTTTACTTAGGTTAATTAAATCCTTAATTGAAGAATGCTAATTTTATGGCTTCAACAACTAACATTTGCTTTAGGAAATTTGAGGATTCGTCACGCAAGTAAAGTAAAAAGCTAAATGATGGTTAATAAGTAGTTAAGCAAAATCCTAAATAAAGCTTGCACTATTTTCTTTTATCCAATTTTCACCGTGAAACTTGTCTAATCGTAGGAATATTCATAGACCATAATTTTTGGAGTAAAAAGTAATATTTAATATTTAAAAATGAAAGTGACTAATTGTTTTATAAACATACTTGATTGTGAAGAAACAACAAAATTTAATGTAATTATTTAGTCCCCTACACTTACGCGTCTTAGTAAAATTTGGTCACTCGCAACTAGTGATGTCTAAGATTAATCAGGTAGCTTTCATATATTCTAATAGTTACATGATGATCATTAGTGATCACTATAACAATTGAAAACTAACTCTTCTACTAATTATAACACGCATGAAAGACCAAACATTACCTAACAATGTATGATAAACATCAGCAATTACCTAACTTTTGTTAGACCTCAAAGTCTCTTCTTAATTTATTTTCTCATTCAATATTTAGAATTCAAAGTAAAGTCTGATTAAATCAAAATTTATACATTATAAAATTCATTTTTTAAATATTATTCTTAACAAATAAATTTCTATTCCTAAAGACAAATACATGAAATCGTAAATGTACGTCAACCTTCTCATCACAACTACATCGTTGACTTTAAAGTCTTTCCATCAAATATAGTTACTAACAAGGAAAGTGAGGTGCCAAACAATTGTCGGTGCCATAAGAGTCACTAATATTTCAACTCGTAGCAGTGAAAATAACATTACTTAACCAAATTTTATGAGACTATAGTCTTCAGACTTTGTGAAACTTGCAGTGCCTTCTGAGCACTACTATTTTTTTTTTAGACGTGCGTTATATGGGTCTAATAGATTTTTTTTTTAATTTTTATGATTCAAATAAAATTTGGAAAGTCAATTTGAATCTTTAATATTTTTAGGTAGTCTTTAAATAATAATAGATATGACATAGTAGAATTGATAGACACTTTATTAGCCACCGCAAAATTAAGCAGGCACGTTATTGTAATTTTGTAGTTGAAGTACATGAAAAAATAATTAAATAATGATTAATAGAAATGACACAGTAAAATTAATTAGACACTTTAATAGCCACCGTACTACTATGTAGGTACGTTGTAGTCACCTGCTTGCTTCAAGCAGCTGCAGCTACAGCAGACAGATGAAATGCAATAAATAATAATTTAAATAATAATTAATAGAAATGAAATAGTAAATTTAAGTAGACACTTTAATAGTCATCACAAAATTACGTTGACACGTTATTGTAATTTCATAGTTGAAGTTGATGAAGAAATTATTAAATAATAATTGACGTAAAAATATTAACGTTGTTTTGTTTCGATCTCGGAACGTTAGACTTAAGATGTCAGACTTGAAACATAAAGTCAATAGGCTGCCTGCTTAAAGCAACTGAAGCACGCAGTTAAAACAAATACGAAAACTTAAACTGCTCAAATTAATAGCTTATTATATAAGAGAAAATATGATAAATTGATATGGTAATAATTATAATGATAAATTAATCAGATCAATAAATTTTTATGAGTATTGAAAAGTAAAATAAATAAACATTTTGCGTACATAAAAACTAGTTCAAAGTAATGACAAATGTAATTACTAGCTTGGGAAGAAAGGAGATTGTTGCTCTAGTAATAACTAACAATTTACTCTTCCCTTCCCAAATACTCACTACAAGAAATAGTTTTGTCCCAACGTTAATCAATTTATTAGAAATTTGTGATTAAAACTATGATTTCCTGCCTCATTTCCACAAAACCAATTTACTTAGAAAACATATGGCGAAAATAGATTTTCATTGAAACAATAGGAATAGTTATTAAATTATATTTTTTTACTTATTTAATGAAAACATATGTAGAAATAGTCGGTGAATATTTTCGGTGATTTTAGTAAAGCCATGTTGTAATTTGCTCTTTGAGAGTTAAATTATATAAAAAATTATAATTTTTAGTACGTTTTGTATGATTTTTTTAAACATTTATATTTTAATTTTAAATATTAAATTAATCTAATCTAATTTAACTTTGAAAATTAATTAAATTAATTCTCAGAAAATTAGATATAATAATTATTTTAAAACAAAATTAGTTGAATTAATTCTTAAAAAATTAGATATAATAATTATTTTGAAACGGGAAAAGTAAAAATAAGATAACAAGAGAAAATGCAGACAAATCTCGTTTTGTTTATTGGCAGGCACGACTAGGATGATGTGGTCTAAAAGAAGTTAATTAACGCGCTTTATTATGAAATAACTTATCGTTTTTGTCGTTTTTACTCTTATGAGTACGCAGAAGTAATTGTTTTGGTAGTCCAAATGCTGAAACAGTCCAATGAAATAACTTTCTCAATAACTTTAATTTTTTTTAAAAAAAAAAAATTCATTGTTCCGCCTCAAAATGTGTTAATTGATACGTTGCCATTTCTTGAGCAGGTCTTTTTACTATATGGTTTTATGGTGGAGGAAAATAATAATAATAATAATAATAATAATAATAATGTCCATCTAATTTACGATACTTGTTTGTCTGTTTATTAACTTGCTTCGTCACATAGAAAGCCTACTAAAAGGACTTTTATCATTTTCTATCAAAATTAATTATTTTCTTCGTTTTATATTAGTTGATTACTTTATTTATAAGTATATTAAAAAATATAAATAAGAAAATAATTTTACCAATTCACCCCTTAAAATTTTTTTTAAAACTTTCCAAATAAGCATAAACACTTTTTAAAAGAATAAAAGTAATACTATAGGCAAGAATCATTTAATGTTTTCTTAATTCAGTAAGGTGATCAACTAACAATATGATATAATTATATTTAATCAATACTTCCGTTGTTTATTTTACTTATCAATATTTTATTTTTCGAAATTAATTTGATTAAACTTCAAAACTAAATTGAGACAATTAAATTTAATATTTCAAATATAAAATTTGAATTATTGAAAATCATACTAAAAATATTATAAGTTGCAATCCTTCTCATTTTAATATAATGAAAAAATATATCTTAAAATATTAATTAAAATTTATATAGTTTGATCTCAATAAGTAAAAATAAAAATAAAGGAAAGAAATATCATTTTCTATCAAAAATAACTATATTATTTCTTAAAAAAAATAAAAATTAGCACTGGTGTAGCACGCACTATTTAATTGTAGTAGCTAGGAAGAAGAACAAAATAAGCTAGTAGTGGAAGTCAAAGAAATAAAGACTATAGAAACAAAAGAGAAATAGTAAACAAATGAAAAGGCTGTGTCGAAACCGATGAAAGCACGTCTTATCCTCCTCGGAAACACGTGATCTCGTTTCTTTTTTTAATCACACACAGTCAACTCTAATTTTCAACTCTCTACTTAGATATAGTTGAAATATAATTTTAGAATTCTTTTTGTGCAAAATATAGTATCAAAAACTTGAATGGAGTATTAAATATTTATGTTAGTACCGTAAAAAAGTATTTTGAAAATGTGGTTGAAAGATTACCATTTAAATAAATAAGTAGTAAAAGGTTAAACGCGAAGGAAGGTTTCTACAATTATACCTATATATATATATTATATTATACTTTTTTTAATATTCTTTGACTTGATATTTAACTAAAAATAGAATACTTCTAAATTTAAGTTTTATATATTTGTGTCACTTCAAATTATTTTATTAAAAATTAAAATTAAAATTAAATTTATTTTTAATTATAATAAGATCTAATTATTTTAAATAAATCAAAAAGAAAAAAAGTGTCATATATTATTACTGTACTATAACTACGGGTGTTCATGATTTAGTTTTGATCGATTATTGGTTAAAATCATAATTAAACCAATTTAGTCGATTTTAAAATTTCTAAAACTAAACAAAACCAA
>JAOTQJ010000111.1:18569847-18580419 GCA_025642045.1 Solanum sejunctum | reverse complement strand
AAGTCTTTTGTTTTTCTGGTGTAAGCAAGATCTGGTAGGGGAAAGCATAGATATAGTCAATTTTATAGGAAACTTGTTTTCTGTGTATCTTTGTGAGGGTGTGCCCACCACCCTGTGGGATGTAAGTTTCCAATTCATCATCCAAAGGATGGAGAATTATTTGTGAATTCAAAGTTACCCTTATCTCAAAAAAACAAAAAAAATCTTATAGGGTTACTTGTGAGTATATGTAACATCTTTCTCCTTTTGTAGATATTGGGCCATCTGTTATATTTGATGCGCATTGGGGAGAAGGTTATTCAGAGACGAGTTGCTTTAGCCCTGGCCCATCTTTGCTCACCAGATGATCAAAAGACTATTTTCATTGATAACAATGGTATATGTTTGATTTGGACTTGAGATTGATTTTTCACACGTTTTGTTTAGGCAGTGACAATAACTTTTCCAGTGTTGTTTATGCACTTGTAGGATTAGAATTGCTTTTGGAGCTCCTTCAATCAACAAACTTGAAGCACCAAAGAGATGGCTCTGTAGCTTTATGCAAATTAGCTAGCAAAGCTAGTTCACTTTCACAAGTCGATGCTGCTCCTCCATCCCCAGTGCCTCAGGTTTGTTTTTCTTATTTTTCATTCGGATTGCACTATCAAGATTCTTCAAATTTTTGTTTTGAGCAGGATTTAGTCTTGTCTTTGACTGTTTGTTGGTTTATGTTCCATTTCTCCACTTCCATACCTGTATTGTTTAGTCAGGTTGTCATCATTTGATGAGTCCAGAACCTAAATGATGGACAAAAGGATAACATGCAAAACTGAAGTTGACAGTTTCTACATGTAGTTCAGTAGTTCACTAATTTAGTCCGCTATATAACTCCCATAAACAGACCAAGCCTTAACGGATACTAAACTGCTGCGCTATATGTAGAGATATCAACTTTATTTTTGCATGTTATGTTGGTCAATTTTGTCCTTTTGTCTATGATTTTGGTTCCAGACTCCTGTTTGGTCTTCTAGGGGTTTTAAAAGAGGTCAATTTTTCGTGTTTATCTTCATAACTTTGTTATTCATTTATTTATTATAGACCCATTGGGTCATTTTATTGAAAAAGTAAAATTTGTAACTTGTTGATTCTAGAATAGTAAGAACTATTTTAGGACAATCTAAATCTTACATTTACAATAGGTGTACTTCCAGAAGCAATTGTGTATTCTAATTTAGACACTGTGTTTTGTGAAATTTCTGATTTTATTTTATAGATATAGCTGATATGTCAAACCAATATCCCAATTATTAGCCTGAGGGTTCATAAGCAATAGCAGTAGTGCTGTCATGGATTTGAACAGATCTCTAGGGATCAAACTATCAAAAATTGCGGATGTAAGAAAGATACCTGCTCTTGCGTTTTAGGAAGATCCTCTGTTTGTTGGTCCAATCTTAGTGAGAGAGTTGGGATTTAGCTTCTGTTGCAAGAGGAATTTTTAGTGGGGAGTTAACAGTCCTCTGAAGTTTATAATATGGGTGTGCAAATTTAATATATTTGGTCATTTTTATTGTTTCTTAATTTACATGTTTATGCCTGTCTACCAATTTCTTTTTTTCTTTTTCTAGGCAATGTTCTATGAAGACACAAGACTTTGACGCCCCCCAAACCCAAATAGTTAGTTGAGACTAGAAACTTCTAGTGTGTTTATATGATGTTTTAACCACAGGCAGACATCTTTTTCTTGGTCTTTTCTGCCTGAGCTGGAACACCTTAAGACTCGTTGGGAGATCTATTAGTGATTGGGCCACTCCTCTTAGTAAAGACCAATTTTCTTTATAGTGAGAGGGGGTAAGGGGTTTTCTGCTGAGTCAGAAAGCGTTGTTTCTAGACTCTCTTTATGTTCAGGTCTTGAATAATTTTATGTGGGTAAATCCAAAAATTTTGATTTGTAAAATTTGAAGATATTGAAAGAAGCCCTGGAACATGGGCTCCAATGTTGTGTCATTTTTGCCAGTAGGTTTCTGTATTAAGTAAGACAAAATGAGGCTAGGGTGATTCTTCTATTTTGCAGATGTAGATGATTGGATAGGAACTTCTAATGAATTTGGAAGAATATGAATCTTGTTTTTTATACCCCACCCCCACCCCTCACCCTCACCTTCACCCACACCATATTGGCTATTAGGTGCTGATTGTGTTCTACTATTTTAAGTTCTTGTTTACTGTTTCCTTATTTGGCTGATTGTATTCATTCTTCCATTTATTTTCTATCTCAATTGATAATGCAGCTTATTCCATCCTGATGTTGTACTTAGTTCCCTCATTTTCTTCTCTTATAATTTCTTTTAAATCCAGGTCTATCTGGGTGAACAATATGTAAATAATTCTACACTGTCTGATGTAACATTTTTAGTTGAGGGTAAGAGCTTTTATATTTTTTCCTGTTCCCCTTTTCTTTTTAAATGTTCTTACTTTTGATGGATTCTTCTGTCAGGCAAACGGTTCTATGCCCATAGGATTTGTTTATTAGCTTCTTCTGATGCATTTCGAGCTATGTTTGATGGTGGCTACCGGGTGAGTTATAGTCTACCTTTTATGTTTAATGTTTATTCATTTCCTAATTGTTAAAAGCTATGATCCATTGTGATAATCTCTCCTGTCAATTTTAAAGTTGACATCTTGCTTAAGTGGAATGGTAGAGGAACAGGCCATTATCAATTGAGTTTTGAATCGTGCACCTCATATCTCTTATTTCATTTACTTGGTTTTGTTTGTTTGCTAGCAAGTTTATAACCAAGCAAAGAGTATGCCTATTATTGCTTCAAAGTTTTTGTTTTCTATTATTGTCGTCTTCTTTTGTGTAAATGTTACTCTTGCTGCTTCAATTTATGTCCTATTCTTCTTTTTAGTTTGTGTCTAAAGAATGCCTTAAGACCATAAGATTCAGACTGTCTTACTCTCCTTTGATTTATGTCTTAATACGACAAGATTCAAGGGCATTTTGGTAGATTACATGCATGACACATTTTTGTTTAAGACCATTAGATTTAGAAGTCATCATTTTTTTAAAAAATTTTGGACCCAGTCAAATTAAGACAAAAAATGAAGTGGGGGTGGGGGGTATGAGAAGCAAGATGTGTATGCATGACCATTGCAAAAGGAGTCACAACAACTTCTTGTCCAACATATTTGTTTGAATTGTTTCAGCGTATCTAGGGTTAAGCTTGATACTATGTTTCTAATAGTTTGTAGTAAATGTATTGCAGGAGAGAGATGCGAAAGACATAGAGATCCCAAATATCCGATGGAATGTTTTTGAGTTGATGATGAGGTAGAATGATCTTTTACTTCCCAATACATCCTCGTTTCAGATTCTGGAAATCAATCTTGAATTTTTAAGGATTATTTCTTGCTTGCAGGTACATATACACAGGATCTGTAGATGTTAATTTGGATGTTGCACAGGATCTTCTAAGAGCTGCAGATCAGTATCTATTGGAAGGCCTTAAACGTCTTTGTGAATATGCCATTGCACAGGTGAGTGCTGAAATCTTTTGGGAGTTCAGGGGGGATTTTCCTACCATATAATTGCTAATGATTTTGTCTTTTCTAGGATATATCTGTGGAAAGTGTCTCTCTCATGTTCGAGTTGTCAGAGGCATTTAACGCTTTGACATTGCGTAATGCTTGCATTCTATTCATTTTGGAGAAGTTTGACCAATTAATTGTTATGCCATGGTATGTCTTGGGTTTTTCAATCCTTAATTACATTATTTTTATGGGTTTAGTGGATTGGGAATCAAGTTGGATATCCTTTGTTAATTTATTTGGTGTTTGAAATTGTGAAGCATGTCTTTCTACTTGAAGTGAAGATTAATGATTAAGAATGTGGGTTCCTCTTGTATGTAAATTGATGAAATGCGATCTCATATGCAGGTATCCTCATTTGATTCAACGTGTATTACCCGAGACTCGTAGTTACTTTGTAAGGGCGCTTACCAGGGCTATTCAAGCTGACATGCGAGTCTAGATGTTTCAGATTTCAGTTTTGTTCTTTTATTAATGGTAACCAGGGGAGGGAGTATGTACAGGAGTGGTTACTATTATAATAGTCTCAAAATGAGAGCTAATGTAAAATTCCTCATGAATCACCAATTTCAGATCTTTGGATGGAACGTAGCTTATAAAGTAAGGTTTCAATGCCTGCTATGTTGTTAACCAATTTATATTGAAAATCTTAAGATAGTGTGTGGTAGTCTTAGGTTTTTATAGAAACCTTTGGAGTTGTACACAACTTGATATTAGATAATTCATTTCTATGTTGGTAACCAATATATGATATGTGATCTTCAACTTTTGATGATCCAATGCCTACCCAGTATCCTGTGTTGAGAGATTTGGAAGAGTAGGTACACAGTGAAGGAAAAGCATGAGTTCAGTTTCAGAATTAACGAGTAGGTCACATGGTTGGTGAAATAGTCAATATCAATTTTTAAACTTTAGAGGTAATTGGATCGATCTGTGTGTGAAGATGGAAGGGATACTAAATTCATTATCTGGTAGAAGCAGCATATAAACGTGTTCAAGCTTAACATGGATGGTTCTTGTGAAGGTAATCCTGGTGAAGCTACAGGCGGGATGAGAGTGACTTTCAGGTGAAGTTGTGAGGACTAATCATGATCAATTTCCTAATCTAAGAGTTGGGATCAAGAGGAAGTGATATATCTGTGGTAATGAATTAACAATTTTGCTACTTGTATCAGAAGTACTCTTTTGCTGCTTGCATTCTCTACAATCATTATTGAAGTCTTAATGTATCTTTTGCTCTCCACAATAGAGGCAAGGATAAGACTCCCAATTGATGTGTAGGCATAATAAGACAAAGGCATAGGTCTTTCGCAATGTCAAGCATGCATGAGTTGATATACCATTGTTTAGCTTCGAATCAAGTATTTCATTTTGAATAACATTATTTGATTCATAAACTCAATAAATTTTCACTACTTTTCTCCATCATCGATAAAATAGCTAGCAATACGTGTATTTATAGTAACGATGAAATTTACTCTAGTTCAAAATAAGAAGACTTATTCCTATATAGTTCTGATTGTAAATCCTATTTATACCTAAATTAAAATATCAAATTCTAATTCTTTACCTGTAATGACCCTCTAGGTAATTTTCGTGTATTACTCTTTTTTTGTCGTTAAGAGCATTCTTATATTGACTCCAAGTCATTTATAACCTGCTGACACTGATAGCTTGATTGTCCAGTTGTTCATTTGGATGTGCAGTTTTTTGTGTTTGAAGACCTTTATAACTTGAAAAATTTATTTCAGACTAAAATGCGGGTAAATGATCACACAACGAAATTTTGATAGTTCCATTAGTTCTAGAATGGCCAAACTAGGCTAGAACATAGTCAGCTCGAGTACCAAAGCTTTCAGTGTGAGTTTAAACAGTAATTAGTGTTTTAGCCTTGAAAATAGGCCAAAAGATGATCTTGGTAAACATTTTTAGAAAACATGCTCAAATAAAATTTCTGACAGCGCGACTAGCTCTGAAATGTTGAGATTGATATAGAACGACCTTTCGTTTGGTTATCGAGGCTTCCAAACTCATTCCGAGCCTATTGATGGCTTTTGGTTAAAAATGATCTTGGGAATGGGACCCACATTAGTCGTAACGACCTCATATGAGAATTTCAATTGCATCATTAAGTTTGAAACGTCGAATTTGGTGGAATTGCATAGTTGCTTGTGTCTGCGGAGTTTTGAATAACTTCTGAATACCCAGTCAAAAATTTTGAGTTGAAAAATATCAGCTTTTTCAGCTGATACCCAGTGGCAGTCGACCCGTTCTTCGCGGAGGTCATGTTTGCTTAGCCCTTGCAAACGTTTGCCTCCGACCGCGATTGTAGAAGCCAAGTCACTTGGCCTTCGCATTCACAAGGAGCCCTTTGTGATCCCTTTATGATTGCGGAGAACATTTCTTCTGTACTCCGCGATTATGGAGCACTATTCACCGCGATCGCGAAAGTTAGTGAGGTGGCTTTTATATTCCTTTTTCAAGGTCGCGATTAGCTATTTCTTCATCATTCAAGAAATGATTATCTGGGTGGTCGACCTCGACCCCTCGTTTCCATTTGATTAGGCACCTCTAAAGTGGGATTCCCAGCATTGCTGGCTTAAGCATCCCATTGGCTTACAATACATTGTGGAGGCATGATCTTCAAGCGCATAAAGCATGAGTTAGAAAAGAGCTTTGTAGAGTTTTTTAACTCTATCGCACAAACTCAGAATACAAGAAAGTGAAACAATTCCTGATGTCCTATAACCTCCTACTTATGAAATGTGGTTCACAACACATCCATAAACAAGACTCTACTAAACACTGTTTCATAGATTCCCTAGGACTCTTGAACTCTGTGCTCTGATACCAAGTTTGTCATGCCCCGGGAGGATACCCTTGGTGTGGGCGATACTCAAAGACTATTGCTAGCCCCCCGAGTGAACCAGTCGGCCTCATCACATTCGTTTCGATTACAATCTAATATCGGAAGACATCAGTGTATAAGAATACGTAAAGAAAAGAAATAAAGAATGATAAAAGGCCAAAACATCTCATCAATAAACTAAGCAAGACTAGTATGAAAGAAAGTTAGTCAACATAACATTCAATCACAACTCGATAGTCTAGTCTATGAAGCCTCTAAAACATCTCAATAATAATGCCAATGACAGATCCATGACTACCTCTAAATAGAATAAAAATAAGTCTAAAACTCAAGCTAGAACAGAAATCTGATATCCTTCGAAAGTAGAGAAGGACTCATCAATTGGCTGAAAGTAAGTAGGTCCTCAACGGGGCGCCTATTGATGACTGCTGGTACCTGTCTCTGCATCATGAAAGGATGCAAGCTCAAATGGACGTCAGTACGTGAAATGTATGTGTATGTAAAATGACAGAAAGAAATATGTAAAGGAAGAATAAAATCAACTTATATATCTCAACTTAGAAAGTAGAAAACTTAGTCATCATGTTAAGAGTCTAACATAAGTATGCAATTTAGACAATGACTACTCATCTATCATCTAGATCTGATCCACTCAAAGTACTATCAAGGCCTATTTTGGGAGTTTCTCTAACTGACAACTATCACATATGAGCCAGTAAAGATACAACAAAGCGATATCATTGCTACATCTATCCAATACCCTGCCGAGAGTATAGGAGATCCCATCAATGAATCCATAGTTTTTTTTTTTTTTATGTATTGCACCTATTGTAAATGTTGCAATTACCTCAATGTTATATATCACTTATTGTAAATAATGTATGATTTTTTTACCCTCAAAGTTATTATGACATGTTCACTGCTATCAATCATGTGTTATTAATCCGTTTGTACTATCAAATATTTATTACAAGAACACTGCAAAATCAAACTATGCGACTATCCAAAAGGATAAAAAATCAGCAGAAAAAATAGTAATAAAATACTATATTTAAACTAATTTTGTAATAAAATACCTAAAACTCATTGTTCTTTGCAATAACAAATAAATAATTTTCACAGCAATATTCCAAATCAATATTTATCATGAAAAACAACCAATATACCCATTTACAAACCAAATAACTGCAGCTTTTCTGTTGCCATAAGAAGTGTAAATAATTTTTAACAATAAAATAATCAATCAAACATCAGTTTGTCAACCCGTGTAAAAGAACATGGAAGTTCTGATAAAAAATTAATCATGATACCGCTTTGAAATACCAGAAACAATCAAACAATACTTTTTTCACAATCCAAACAATATGAGAAACTTTCATCAAAGTTTATATTGTCAAAAACACCAACAAACTAAATGTGTAATTCACCAACTCTTACACGCAACATTGTTCATTCAAACACAAACCAATGCACCGGGTTGTGCTCATTCAATAACTCTAAAAAATAATTACATTTTTTATTTTTTAACAAAAAATTATTCCAAAAATATGTTATATGTCTTAATAACTAGAAAAACAAATAAAAAATAACTACTGAACTACGATATCACATTTAAACACAATCAACCGGGCAATCATTTTTTTAGTTGCTTTTGCTGGGTAAGTTTTCTTGTTATGATCCGTCGAATCACATTTACTGTAGGTAACCTTGCTTCTCTTGAACTTTACTTCTCTAGTACCCTTTTTTCGATCATAATTTGTTGATCTTTCTGGCCTTCTCCGTACGGTTGGTGCTAGTACAGTCTCTTCAAACACATCATTAGGGACAACACAAATGCTCTCGCACAACAATGATTTAATTGGTATTGTATAGGTGTCTTGAAAATTCTTGCTACTGTAATATACTAAAAAATAATCCTCTGCATATTTGTCCCTATATTCTATGGCAGTTATTCCATGGCTACATAAAATTTCATTGTGTTGAAATCTTTTGCAAGAGATATTCTTGTGTTTAGATAAACTATGAATCTTTTTACACCATCTGTAATTGTATGAAGGTGTTCTGTTGATGCTCTCACCTTAAAAAAAATAAAAATTAATTTCCTTCTCTATCTATAAACATTCATAATAATTAGAATAAAAAAGGTACAACCATGCTGTCATTTTGTGTGAAATTCGTTTATTATCTAGTAGCATTTGATTGTACTTCCTTTTTAAAGTTGTGGTGGTATCCCTTCTCTCTTGGTTGTGATTTTCATTCCAACTTTCAATTGTTTTCCTCATGTACTCTAACATAGGAATTATAAGAAGCCTCGGTCCAGGTAAGATTGCATTATATATTGATTCAATATTATTACTTGTTAGTGTCCACGTTCTTTTCATGTTAGAATATGCACGAGATCACTTTTCAAAATTAGCATTTACCAAATATACAACATTTTAGACTCATCTCTTTCATTTGGAACATCAACTTTTCAAACTCTTGAATTGTGTATGCTTTTGGCAAACCAAAAAAATAATCTTCTCACATCTTCTGTATTTTTGTGTGTCTTCTTAAGTGTGTTGGTCCATAGGTGATAAATGCAAGCATAGTTAGGGATCCCAGGATACACCGATGCAACAACATTCCAAATACTTTTGTTTCTATCTGAAATAAAACACATACCTTCTCTATCACCAAATGCCAACTTAAAAATTCAAAGAACCAATTCCAGAAATTATCATTCTCCGAATCAATCACATTGTACGCTAGTGGCAAAATATGACCTACATTAAAAATAACTCAACTGTAAATTATGAAAAACATTAACCATTAAATCATAATTTACACCAGCAAAGACACCCATCATTTGACCATATTATGGGTTCAACAGATTACCTAATTTTAACAGCAGTTTAATATGCTTTTAGATAGAAAAATAACAAACAAGCAAACACCATTATACCAAAAAAATATAACCATAAAAAATAGCTAAGCATTGTAACAACAAATTACCTAACAAAATTTTCAATAGTCAAGTTTAAATAACTTACCACCTAGATTCAATGTGTTTGCTATCAACACTGTACCTTTGAATGACGATCTTACATGCATACCATCAACGATCATTATTGGTCGAAAATATTCTCACCCTCTAACGCATGCATCAAGTGCTACAAACATATACAGAAACGACCTTCCATTTTTCTTAAATCAACCACTGTCCTTGGTTATGTTTTCTCCAACATATATAAATATATTGATAACTTTTTATAAGACATAGCTGGGTCACATTGTAGGATATTAAATGCCTTTTGTCTATGTCTCCAAGCCTACACATAAGTCAATACAATTCTATGTTCTCTTTTCATGTCTGCGTTGATATCACCGGGTTTATAATTGCTCTTTTGATCATTATATTTTTTCATCAACATCGCACCAAGTACACCACTATTATACCATTATTTTGAAACCAGCCTACCCTTTACTGGACATGTATATTCATCCTAAATTTGCGGACTTTGAATAACTCAAAATTGCCTAAACATGAAGATTTAAATAGCCATGTGCACTTATCTGTTGGACACTTTAAATTATAACTGTAAAAAATAAGTTACATTAGTGGTACAATAATCTCAACCAAGTTTTTTTTTTTTTTTTAAATTTCATACCTTGTAGGACTCAACTTCATAGCTGTCAACTAAACCCCCTCAATAGTGCATACCTCCTCATTACATCTACGATAGTTTTTTTGCTTTTGTAAATCTGATTCGTTGCAATAACATCATTTTAATTGTTGTGAATTATCTCCTATTCTTTGATTTTTTCGGTAATAGCTACTTCCAGTTCATCGGAAAAACCTGGATTTGAAATAGGATAACAACTTGTTTCTCCTTGCACACCTCTTTCGCACAAGATTGCCTCCATTGATCTATCAATACAAGTTATACACAATGAATATTTTGAAAAGAAATCAATGTTACACCTTTTTTGATCAAATATATCTGAACCCTCATATTATTATGAATTCTGTTAGGACCCGTAACGTAATTTAAACCCCGGAAGTCCTTAATTTGTTTGATTTAATAAAGTTTGGGACCGAATGCAACATTTCTTCTAAGTTTGGTCCTTAATTATAATTTGATGTGGGGTCAAGT
>JAOTQJ010000111.1:18556584-18569747 GCA_025642045.1 Solanum sejunctum | reverse complement strand
AACTTTATTAAATAGAACCAATTAAGGACGTTTGGGGTTTAACTTACATTACGGGTCCTAACACTTTTAACTCACAAGGGCTATTTTTCAACCTGTTTTAACCTATTAGGGCTATTTTCAACTCGTATTTTTCTCAAAGCATAGGCTATTTTTAATCAACTTTTAACTTGAAATAGCAAGCAACAATCTCTCGTTGAATACCCCAAAAAAATTCACTAGCAAAATTTATCAAATTTGTTTAGTGATAATAAAATCTCATTTTGAGGCCTGTGTTTTATGTGACATTATGATGAAAAAAAATCATCACAACAACTCTCTGTGAATCCTACCAATTTTCATATGAAAGCACTTTCAAACAAGAGAAGATCAATGATGGTGTTTTTAAAGTACAAAATCAAAAGAAGAAAAAAAAAAGAAAAAGAAACTTTACAAATTCAAAATAATGAAAGTAATTCAGCACCAACTACTAAAGCATAAATTGAGGAGGAGCAATTTTAAAATTGCAGTAACTAAGGAAAAAGAGGAGTGTTGAGATTTAGTTTTAGTTACTGCACTAGTTTTTAGCAAAATAAGTTATTTAATTTTAAGAAATTTGAATTTTGTATTTTAGTTAGGTTGTTTGAGTTGTTGAGATATTTTAAGTTATTTTTAAATCTTAAATTATGCAGAATTATGTTTACGTTGGCTATTTAAAGCCCCTCAATGTTTAATAAAATTATTGAAAGCTATTGAAAGTTATTTCAATCTCAATATTGAGAGACTCTTTCAATCTTTTTGCTTCCCCGTTCGTTCTTGAAAAACAACAACAGTGTTCTTGTATTATTTTGATTTTCATCTGCATTTGTGGCTCATCTTTTGCTTTCTAAGACTAGCCTTGTATTTGTACTTATGTATATATATTATTTTGGCCCAATTAGAGGATGTTTTTTGTTCTTGTAGCTCTATACATGTGATTTTTAGATTGTGGAAGGGATCCTCTTATTTTGTGTGTATGTCTATATATATATATATATATATTGTCTGTAATTGCTTTTTTCCCCACTGTTATTGTAATTTTTCTTAAATTGGGATTCTTAGTTTATATCTTCACATTCATTACTAGCCATCTGCCGATGAGATTTCGCAGGTGCCTTCATAATTTGAGATATCGGATGGTAACACTACCACATTGAATTACTCTTCCAGTACATTTGCTACTAGATTGTTTCAGTGATTTGTCTGGCCTTTAATGAAAGTATTTTAGTATTTCAAAATTAATTTTGAGTCTTTTTACTAATATTTTAGCAGCAATGTTGTATATGAGTCCAATGAATCTGGTTGATCTATAATCCTTCAGTTCCTTTTTTTAAGGAACTCATGCAATAAATGAAGCATTGCATAATTTTACTAAATGACATTTTTTATGAAAGTAAATGTATCATCTTTAATAATTCTTCGTGTGAACCAAAAATTAAGAAATCTGCATGCCTTCTGAAAATCAGATCAAAGTATATTCATCTAAGTGGGGCCAGACACTTAATGGTTGTTTGTTTTTCTTTTTATCTTTTACTGCTACTCTTTTCATTTAAAAAAAGTGATATGATTTAACTTGGCATGACTTTTAAAAAAAAAAATTAATTTTATAGTTTTAAATTAAAATTATGTCAAATATATTAAGATCTATGTTATTCAGACTCTTTAAAAGTATCAGTGAGTGCGTGTCTAATTTGTCAAAAGTAGTGTATTTTCTAAGAATTCGACAAGAATACGGTATTAAAAATGAAGAGTTTGCACAACTTAGACTAAAATGTCCTTTAATCTTATGACTTTAGACATGCCACGTGGAAAGTTGAAATTAAGTTATTGCCAAAAAAAAGAGATTATTCTTTTTGAAATAAACTAAAAAAAAGGACACTATTTTTTTTAAACGGAGGGAGTGTAATTTTAGACCTTATCTTTACTGCTTGTTTAAATGGTAATTTTTCGTAGTATGGTATGGTATGGTGTCACGATCCAAGTTTAGGGCCTAGATGTGATACGACGAATGAGAAGTCCGAAGACAACCCAAACAAGCCTCTGGATCGTAACGTACACATATCCTTCGTTGCGAAAATAAAATAAACATAAACAAGATTCAGATATAAAAAGGAAAATCGGTACTAAGAGATAATCCTTCATGAACATAGAAATATAAGACAAGTCAAGCCTGGTAGCATGAGTACATAATATCCAACAACACCTCTACATTTAAAATGGAGCGAGGGCCAAGACACTTCCCGGGCTCACCCTCATAGTAATAAGTATTCGACATTGAGAAAGAGTTTCAACATAGCATAAAATAAGTAGATATTGTCCTCGAAATTGAGGACTCACCAAAGCTTGCTTCAAGGACCGAACTAGCCACGTGGAGGAGGAGGATGATCAAATGGAACTCCTATCCCTCAATGGTGATATCATGTAGGAATAAAGTAGTACGTTTGAATGTACTAAATATGTGGAGTGTAACGCAATAGAGATAATGGTCAATATAATCAAGATGCATAAGATATAAACAATGGATGCAATCTCAATATGTCATGTATGATCAATGGTTGAAGTAAGCATGCTTGTAAAACATTTAACTTGCATAAGATATATACTGTACATGCCTGTGGGAGGAGACCTTTACCGACATAGACCAAGTAGCTACAACTTGGAATCCAAGACATGACATCCTCTCGGTCAGGTGGACAGGCATGACACCTCCTGGCTAAGTGAACGGGCATGACATCCCCCAGTTAGGTATGGTCTACTTGCCAAGGTAAATCAAACATGATAGAGTGCATTAGATGGATCCACTAGTATAGCAAGGGTATAATAAATCGTCATAGGGTGGCACATAATTTAGAGACAAAAGACTTTATATAAGGATCCCTTGAGTCGAGCCCCTATCTTAAGCCTCAATCAGTGCTATATCGACTCTCACAGAATACTTGAAATAATCATAGCTTGTATAACTTGTAAGAAACATGGAAACATGAAATGAGTAGCTCTTGAAATATGTTTGACCTCTATTTGTGAACCTAACTTGAACATCAGAGTAAGTAATTATACATGAACCCTTGCTTTAACATGAATACTCACAAGAGGTGAAAATCTTAAAATAGGGCTTAAATTATAACTTGTAAAATCATAGATATTTCATGAATCTAATACATGCTTGAAAGCCCACAATCATCTTGAAATCATTTGACATGTAAAAGCTTGCAATAGTCCATCAATGGCTTAAGAATTCTTGTCATGATATTTTATCAAACACTTGATTGGCACATAAGGACACATGCTCTAAATCATGCAAATTCAAGTGTATGGATTATAAAATAGTAAGATCAATGCATTTCAAAATCATTAAAATCATCCCACCAATATCTTAATGAAACCTCATCTGCGGTATGATGAATTTCACATCAAAACTTTACAATAATTCATAGTCTTTCATAGCTTGAATCATGCATAATCTCAATATACATAGATCAACTCATGACATAAATTTGAAAATAGATATTCATGCATAATCAATTGATACTTGATAAAACCCAAACATAATTTAGCAAATAATTCAAAATGAGAAATACCCATAATCATGCAATTTTCATGAGAAGACAGATTGGGCTCCATGAGTGAAAGGACACAATGGATGAAACCCACATATCTTAAACTTGGGTTTTTCTTGAGATGAACTTGAAGGAAACTTGAGGCTTAGATTGAATTCATGAGTCCCAAAATTGAGTTGAAATCCTTAGATTCTAATGAGAGAATTGATAGAGTTTAGAGGGGTTTGAGAGAGGATTTTGTGAGTTATAGAGTTGAAAAATGGTTAAGTATGGGTGATTTCACGTTTTAGTGGACATGGGGATATGACCCCAATGCCCTTGACCGAAATAGAAAAAACAAGGAAAAACTTACAATGGTCTGCGTCCTTGGCGCGACGCAAATCCATCGTGTAGGCAACATTTATACTGCTCTGCGCCCCAGGCGCGTTGCGGCTTGGGCGCAAACAGACACTGTTTCTCAAAAATTAGCGAAAATTAATTATTACTACGAGTCATCAAAAATTTGAATTATATCCATTTTTCACTCAATTTTGCTTCCTGGTCGAGAATATGAAGTCGAATTTTTGATATTACGCACAAATATATGAAAAATATGATTATGGGCATTCCGAAGCATATTTTTGAGATATTTTATATGGTATGGTTAGTAAGAGAACCACATTTGTTTTGATCGTTTCATTAATTATATGGTATAGTAAGATTTGTGTAACACTTGACAAAATTATCAAAATACCCCTAGAGTTGAGGTGTGCACATAACGCGTCTTCTCATGCTCCGATGACAAATTCGGAGCCTAATTTGAGATCAACATAAAAAATTGAGTGTAAAAATGATCTCGATTGATTTTTAGAGCAACCAGATCAAAAGATAATTTTTTAATGCGAAAACACGAACCAGTGAGGATGTGCGACGCGCACCTACCGCTGACCAACACTTAGTTTTGTCCTAAAATTTTTCTATGAGATTAGAAAGCTCGTTGGAAAAATTTTCAGCGAAAAATATTGAAAAAATACTCAGTTTGCGTCGCGGACCCCTGTCACACACCTATTTTTCACCCCGCGTGGCGTTTTGGAAAATAAAATTTTTCAAATTAAAGTGACATTTTGAAAAATGGATTGTTTTTTATTTATTCAGAGTCGGCACTTGAAATTGAATTTTGGTGTTCCAAGTCACCTTATTTAAATCCCTAATCAAAAGAAAATTACTCTTTTATGTTTATTGGTCCACAAACTAGAAATTCAGGTAAGGAATTCTGCTGATCAAGGGGAAGGTAGGCATGCCTCGAGTCCCATGGTTCTAGCACGGTCGCTTCTATCAACTTATACTTGTCTTAAATTATTTTTAGGATAAATTGTGTTTATAAACTTTAATTCGCTCTTGTTTTTAATTATATAATTATGAATTTTATGAGTTTCAACTTAGATGCATCACCGCATTGTTCGTCTAGATGTTAAAGGCGTGATTGCCTTCTCTACATCTTAATAATTTTTATAAGTAAATTTTAATTTTAATTAAAGAAAGAAAGTTACTAAACTTGTTTAGTCATGACGCGTCACTATATCCTTGATCTTTTAATAAATTTTGTTATTATTATTTTTTTTTACAAAGTCAAAAGACTTTAACGTTTTTTCTTTTTAAGAATTAGTCATTGTGACTCACAAAAAGTATAATTCAATAATTCAATATTAATACATGGATCAACATAAAATTCTTAAATTAGTATTCTAATAAAAATTATTATTCAAATGAGATGTAAAAAGTTACAAACTTTTTATTTTTATTTTTATTTTTATTTTTTTATTTTATTTTTTTCTAGAAAAAGTGAGCATGATATTAGTAAGGACACCCAAATATATTTTCTATGTAAGTTTTACACATTCCGTATGTTTGGAATTATGAACACCTAAAAAAATTTTAGTCATAAAAATAAAAGAAGAATCTACAAATCAAAAGTAATATTTATAAAAAGAATTCATATTATTATTTATTTTTGTCAGTTCAGTTTATTAAATGGTAAATACACACATTATCATAATTGGACACTGAATTTACTCAATATCGAATAAACTATTTAACAGTTCTACACTAGATTTAACAATATGAAATATCTAAATAAAAAATTAATATTAAAGATTTAACATAATTCATATTATAATGTCAAAAGTATTAATGGGTCAAACACATATGAAATTTGATAACTTTAGTTTATGACAATCATATATTAAATTGGACAAGAAAGGTAAGTGTTACTTCTTGTGAAAAATAATTATAAAGAGTAGAATACAATAGAAGTCATGAACTTGAACCACGAAAACAAACCTCAAACTTTATCTTTTTTTTTTTTAATTCTGCATATAATTTTCTTTTTTGGTGTGTTTCTATGAGTGGAAAAAGTAAAAAGTGGTGTAGACTTTTTTTTCTTTTTTGTTTCTGCCGTGTTGTGGAATGTCGTTTTTTCAGAAGTGTGTGTGTTGTTGTGTACAGTGTTGTGATTCTTTTTGTATGTATGAATGTGTGTCTCAGCTATTGTACGTCTGAAATATATATATGTAAAGTTGGAGGTTAAAAGTCAATGTGGGAGTGGGGATGTGTGGGTGGAGGAAAATGTGAGGGATTATGTAGGGTAGTTCAGATAGTTTAGTTTAGTTTTTTATTTTATTTTATTGATTTTTTGTTTTGTTTTGTTTTGAAAAGAAAAAAAAATGTTAGAAAAAAATAAAACGTTAGGAGATTATTTTAAACTAAAAAATATATAGAAAAGCCAACTAGCTAAAACTATGTTTTGAGTAATATTTGATTAGGATATAAATAATTTTTAAATTTCTGTTATATGATGAAAGATGACGATGTTGATGTTGAGATGAAGATGATGTTCAAAATTTAAATTTAATGAGACTTGATGAGATGTTTTGAGTAAATTATTCACTTGATGAGTACGAGCTCATATTTTTGGGAGTAGTATGAAGCATCAAGTTGGGTAAGAGAAAAGGCCCCAGAACTATGTTTGCCAGCGTAGGATAGTTATGCAGCGCGTTCTGGCAACTCCTGTCCCAAAAAAATGGACGGAGCTGATGAATCATGATTCATGAAGTAGCGATTGTATGTCTTTTACTGTGGGAAGTTTAGGACGGGTGTGGCAACGACGTCATCTTCGTTGTGCACTATCAAAGAGGGTGATGGTAAGGATGTCGGTTAGAGAAACCACCTAAATTGCATATTTGATTACTGAGTTACATACTAAGTATCTTTTGAGAGAGCATTATTTTATTATAAAATTTAAATGATTTCGTGTGAATTGCGTACTACTGAGTTTAATTTTCAAAGCATGATCTCATTCTTAAACCTACATGTGTTATTGAGTTGAAACGAGTTGAGCCTCTTGAGTTGAATTGATGTTATTTCCATGTTATTCTGCCTATATTGTTTCTGTTCAGCTATTTTACATACCGTATATTTTACGTACTGACTCACTTGGTGCTGCATCGTTTTATGATGCAGATATATGGATTAAGGATCGTCAACATGCGCATCGTTAAGGATCTACGATGTTCAGCTGATTGGTGAGTCTCCCCTATTTCGGAGGAATCATTACATTTATTTTCATCTTGCTTTAAGGTTAGATTTGATTAGCTTTACTTTATTTTAAGGTAGTCATGGGTTTGTCAAATATATATACTGCTTTTGTATTATTATTTCCCTAGACATAAATTTTTGAAGCTTCTCTTCCGTCTCTCGTCTTTTCTTTCACATTTCAGTCTATTTTTTTAGGTTCGTTTTTTTAAAAGTTTTTTTTAAAAATTTTTTATGTTGATTGTATGGATTTGAGATATATTAGCTTGTATGTTTTTCTACTTGATTTTATGTATTTATTAAAAAAATTAATATTTTTAATAATTAAGAATATTTTCATAAATTTATCAGTACCATATAATCAAATTAAATATCAAAATTATCATTAAACAATACAACTCGTATTATCTATTAAAATATAATAAAGTACTATATAGTATAATATCATTTCATACCGTACCATATCATAATGTATGACAAACCATCATCCAAATAGAGAATTAATGCAAAACTATTCCTTTTTGTGGGGAATTTACTGTAGTGTAGACTTTAGAAGTATGTAGTACTCTGTCCTCGTCCTTTAGCCGTAACCAAATTGATTTCTATCTTTACGACATCTCACCAAACTTTGTCAATTATTGTAATTCAAGTACTTACCACCACGAGGTTGCTGTAGGAAGTGACATGAGATGGTTTAATGAGGCACAAAGGACCCTCAATTAACTTCTTCTTGTCTCTCTTTATGTGTTGTAGAGGAGGCCAACGGACACGTTAACCTGATGAATCAAATTAATAAATGAATGAATTATTGGTAATCTATAAGGTACTTTAGTTTGGCGGAATAATAATCAACCTTAACTCGAGTATGTTGAGCAAATCATGATTTTATAAATTGATTTTGCCATCTCTATCACTGTGATATAAGTGTGTGAGAAGGAAATATTTAACCTCCTAATTCAATTATGAGACGCTTGAAACTTTATGATCTGAAGTCTCTCAGGTAATTTGGAGTTGAGGGGATTACTATTAGTTAGGCAGTTTTTGTTGAAATATAAATAGGGGTAATAAAATTAAACTCAACTCGTCTAATACGTAAAATTTATAATTCGCTTATTTATTATCTTAACTCGTTTTATCTCAACCAAACTGATTTAAAATTGAATTAATATGCAATTCGAATTAACTCGAAAGAAATCTTGCTAAAATATTTTTAAAATACTTATTTAAAAAAATTCATATATTTTATATGGCTAAAATTAAAAAAAATATAATTTAATTAAATATTAAAAAAAACAGATAAAACAAATAAAAATCAAGTAAAAATTAAGTCAGATTAACTCTTGACCCGCTCTATAATCGTTACTTAACCCATTTTGACCCAACACATTTTAATTGAATTGAGTTAAATCTTGATCCAATTATCGTCTTGACCTATTATAACTCACTCAAATTTGACCCAATCTGCTCAATTACCACCCCTAAATAGAGGTTAGGATTCACATGTTGATTGTGTCGGTTCATGTGTTTTAGTAAAGCTCCACAAGAGTTGAGAAAGATACTGGAAATTGGTTCACAACCTTCCGGTTCAAACTTGGCTGTTCAAAATAATGTCTGAAATTTCTGCTGTAAACAATAAACAAGCATGCCCCTCATTCTACAGGGGACCAACATCTGTGGGGAACCTGTAAAAGAATGATAAAAAAAAAGGGGGAGGAGGGAACCAGGATTCCTGGGAGCTGCACGAGTACAGTAAAGAACACCTGCACAAGACAAACATGGGGTAAAAAAAAGGAGTACATCACACTACTATGACTTTTTTCTACTAAACAATATAGTACAAAAACCCAGTAATTTTTAGTTTCTTCCACGTCTGAAAGAATATTCCAACTTGGTGATCATGACATCTTCACCATTGTAAAAGCTCATCTTGCAATTTGTGCACAGGTGGAATCGTCTTTGTTTGACCAGCTTTCGCTGATTCTACATGCCTGAATTGAGTGCTCGATCTGGAGACCTACAGTGCCTTCCTTTTCCAGGAGCGAGCAATAGCTTCCGAATGTCTGGACACTTACATGAAGTTGAAAATCCAGTCCAAACAAGAATTTCATCTCAAGCTTATTCAACTCCTTTGTGGTTACACCGCCTACTCTTGCATAGTATGCATTGTTATAGAATCTGAAAATCACACAGCACATCATAAAGATACAAAATAAGCAAGGGTCCATTGCTGAATTCAACTTTAGCAACACCCTTCATTGTGTTTGGGTAAATAATGAGGTCAGATAGATCATGTCTGAGGTAAACTTACGCATCATCAATGAATTTTGCCGCCACCATCACACTTGTGATAAGTAGTCTGTGAACATTGAGGGAAGTTAAATGAGCACTAGTGCATTCAATGAATCTCTCCATGTATATGTGTGCAACCACAAAGCATGAAGGGCTGCAACATGAATACTTAAAAATGCGATCCAAGTATTGTTCAATGCCAAGAGTAGGGGCTCTTGATCCATGAAATATTGTAACGATGTCTTTTCTCTGTGTATTTTCTAATAAGCTTTCATTATTTTGAATAGACCTCTCAAGAAGTTTTGAAAGAAGCGATAGAACTCTGGGTTTTCCTGATTTTTCCTTTCCAGATACCTTCAGCCCCAATGCTGAGTAATTTTTCGAGCGTGTAACCTCAGGTTCAGGCACTAAAGTTCCCATGTCCTGGGGAATACAGATTGAATGACATCAATACACTTGAACATTGTAAAAGAAAGTATAATCTACAATGGGAACTATGAATATATTAAGAGATTAATCATTCACAGGAGCAAATGAACGTGTGTCGGTGTAAAAATTTCATCTGATCAGCCTTGGAATCAATTAAGGAATTAAAGCAGGGAGAGTATATGGCTCTCAACCCTGAAGGTGCAGTCATGTTTAAGGAACTTCTCTTTCTTATCTCCCAGAAGGAGGACCAAAACCTTCTATGCTTGATATTTTTGTTCCTAACAAACACAAGTCTGAAAAACTTTTCTTCGGCGGAGAAAGAGGAATTTAAAGTTTATAGCAAGAAGCTCTTATTAAAATTCTTTTTTTCATTGGAGGGGAGATAGTAAGAGAAACTCCTCAACCATGAATGCACCTTCATGTAGTAAAAGAAAGTTCATCGTTTCTGTTAGTGTTTCTACAGTTTGCTCATCATTAATACATACTAAGGAGTTGCACGTGTTTTTTCTCCTTAACCCAAAAAAAAATGTTAACACTTGATTGATAAAATAACACTCTTACTTACAATTGGGAATAAAAAACAATAAAGAACTGACCAAAACATTGGTTTATCTGTTAAACAGAGAAGTAGAAATGCACTGGACTAAAATAAAAGAAGTCATACGGTAAAAACATGAATTGATGAGTCACAATATGATGGCTTCACTACTAACCAATAAATCATAACAAGTCGACAAATGATTAGCATCATACAACATAAGATATACTCCTAAGATACATTTGACTATCAATTTTGAGAAGGGAAAAGACTCAAATATGTCATCGAACTTTGAGAAAAGGCTCATTTATACCATCCGTTAAAAGTTTGCTCATTTATGCCATTACCGTTTGAGAAAAGGCTCATCTATGCCATTATTTTTAACTTCGATTTTGCAAAACCACTTAAACAACTTTAAATACTTTTAAATTTGAGTTTTGAATCAAATATAATGTTTTTGGTCATTTTTCCTCAAGAATAGCAAGAACACCAAGAACATATGAAGAACACCAAGAACTCCCAAATTTTCAACTTCTTCAAATATTCACGGAATCAACCCAAATTTCAGGAGTAGCATTCCTCTGAGGTAGATAGCAAAACTCAATACTTGTTGAGCTCAAATTCAACCTAACTCAACAAGACTCACTCGAAATTTTTCTTCAAAGTTGCAAAACTTTAACCTTCTTTAATGATAAATTTTCTCCTCAACTCTAAATTAATTGAAATTTTAAACATAGACTCGAAGAATAGTAAGGAATAAGGATCTAGTATAAGAAACAACAATAAAAACATGAATCAAAGCAAATTTTTAAAATTTTGGGACTGATTTCTCTTTGTTTTGAAATATTTTCACTTAGTTTTGTGAAACTTCGAAGAAAAATTTCAAGTAGGTCTTGTTGAGTTAGGTTGAATTCGAGATCAAAAATATTGAGTTTTGATATTTAGCTTGGAGGAATGCTACTCTTGAAATTTGAGGTGATTTTGTGAATATTTGAAGAAGTTGAAATTTGGAAATTACTGGTGTTCTTCATGTGTTCTTGACATTCTTGAAGAAGAATGACTAAAAAGACTATATTTGATTCAAAACTTTAATTAAAAAGTATTTAAAGTTGTTTAAGTGGTTTTGCAAAACCGGAGTTAAAAAATAATGGCATAGATGAGCCTTTTCTCAAATGGTAATGGCATAAATGAGCCAAACTTTTAACGGATGACATAAATGAGCCTTTTCTCAAAGTTCGATGGCATATTTGAGCTTTTTTCCTTTTGAGAATATATAGAAAATGCACTAATTTCTTGAGAGCTCAACTATTTTTGGGATCTGAAATGAGTGTTGTAATGTACAACAGGACTTGATAAAAACAGATAGGATACCTAATCCATATTCACCATTCCATCACTCTATAATTGAAACTAAAGGGCAACACCAATTATAACGGTCTAATTTACATACTAGCATGTGTTTTTCATTATTAGTCACTCTTTTTGTCTCCTTTTCTCTTCCTTTCTTGTTTTCCATATCTAGTTTATTCTGCTAATGGGTTTTTGTGACGAGGGTTCTCAGGAAACAACCTCTCTGCCTCTATGAGATAGTGGTAAGGTCCGCATACATTATACTCTCCTCCCCAGACCACACTATTCCACTGGGTATGCTGTTGTTGTTGTAAATAGCGTAACGAAACATACATGTATCATCCAGAACCTGTCTTGCATTATTCAATTCCAGTCCTATCGAAACAAATTCATCAAATTATAAGCTACTATAACACTTCATTCAGTCCTAAATTGTCATCCAGTACCTGCCCTGCACCAATTTAATACTAGCTACACTGAAAAACTGGTTTACAAATTCATCAATTATAAGCTACCATTCTACAAGCAGCTTATAACAGATTCCACAACAACACATTACATTCAGTTCATGAAATTTCCAATGAGCAGACATTAAATAGACAATCAAACTTACTTGACAGATCTAAACGCATTGAGTCAGGATCTAGTAATTAATAGTAGAATCAAAAAGAATACCTAGACTGCAAAAATTGAAATTCCTTCTATATTAACCAACTTTAACAATATGCTTAGCTTCAAATCACCCTGAACTTCATTAGCACACTTCTTAACTTAGAACCCAAAAAGTATAAACCATAGATCTAACTAACTTATCATCAAAGCAAAGAAGTTACCCAGAAAATACATTGAAAAAAAAGGAACATATTAAGAGAGAAAAAAGGTGCTTACAAAGCAGAGAGGATAATTCCTGTTCTTGAGAGATCTGGTAAATTTTCAGTTGATACTTGAAATTTCTACATGAGAGCTCAAATCTTGAAAGCAGAACATGACTCTAATGGCAGCTAAGAAAAGGGGCAAGAAAACAATACAATCTCTACACTATGACACCCCCTTTGAGCCACCCACCCACCCTGACCCAAGCTCACTATCTTTCTCCCCACTCCGTACTATCTATCCTCAACCAAAATAGGTGAGAGTAGTAGCATAAAGTAGTACAGGTAATGGGTTTCTTCTTCTTTCTTTAGTTTCTCTTTCTACACATACCCAGTTGGATGATCTTTTTAGGTTGCTTCACATGAACAGCAAGACGTATATAATAGATTATAATGAACAGCAAGACGTATATAATAGATTGATTATAATTATATACTCTATTCACATTTTCATGTCTTTCTTTTCCCTTTTACATCACTCAGTCCCTGATCGATTAGGTTTGATATGACTCATTAATTTTTAAATATATTAAATTAATAATA
>JAOTQJ010000111.1:18542116-18556484 GCA_025642045.1 Solanum sejunctum | reverse complement strand
AAAATTGCTGGAGTGGCAACTTGCACATCCTTGTGGTTCAGCTGAAGAATGCGTTGATTGGATGAAGCAAACACAATTCAAAACGTGCAAGAACTGAGTAGTTTTCAACTAGGGGGAGTTTGGGGATAGGTTTCCTTTGGGATTGTAATATGAAAGTTCAATCATAGGCAATGGGCACAGTAAGGGAAGTATTGCGTGGCTGTTATGAAAAGAGAAATAGGAGAGCCCTTGGTGGAACAGGAAACAATCTTGTTAATGAGGTTTTGGTAGCCATTTGTCAAAAATCATATCATTTTTCTTCTTCTTGGTATACTCTCTGTGAACAGGTGTTTTTTGGTGCCCATTGTTAGCAACATCTTATTTATCTATCTATATTATATTAAAAGTGTGAATTCTTAATAATGTTGATCGAACTTTTTGCTCTTAATTAAAAGACAAAATCATCTTTTCACAGTATTTTCTTAACTATTTTAATAATATTTAATATAATAAAAATTAAATAGAAATTTTTTTTTTATTATAATGAAATTCACACATAAATAATCTTTTTTTAATTAAAATAGTTCAAAAAAAGTTTCGAAGAACAGTTACCCAGAAAAAATTTATTTAAGGAAAAAAAGAAAAAGTAATTAATGGAAACTTTGAAGCATTAATTATTAAAAGAATTTTTTATTTTTATCTTTTAAAAAAACTGAAAGTCATATGGCTTTTGTAAAGAAAAGTTTTTTCCTTATTTTAAGGTTAAAGGGAGAATGTTCTTTCAGGGAAAAGGAAAATATATTAATGATATTAGGTTTTAAAAAAAATATTTTTTAAGGGGAAATTAGTGAATGGTTCTTTTAAAATAATAATTTGAAAAAAAAAAGTTTCCTCTATTAATTGTTTAAAAAGTTTACCATATTTCAATTAAAGTTTTTGTAACTTCACCATGAATCTTAATTATACGATGAAAGATTTTTTCCTAAATATAATAAAATATTATTTTCTGTCCTTTTTGATTTATTACTTCCCTACTTATATAAAAATATTTCAATTTCAACTTTTGATTCATTAACATTAAATAATCAATGATTCAACTTGCATCTTCTTATTTTAATCTTTCTTCCAAGCTTCACTTTGATTCTCAGCTATACTTATATTACTCACTTTCTTTGCTTCATGTTCTTTTTCCTTCATAATTGTTATGTCAGTTTAATTTGTTTCATTCAAATTATATTATGGTCTTAGATTAGTTAGTTGGATCTAATAAATTTTTGTTATTTAAAAATCTCTCATATTTTATAATTAACATCTTTCAATTAAGGTAACACTCTTTCTTATTTAATATAAATTTATATACTATTATTATTATTATTTTAATTAACAATTTAAGACAATCTTGCAATGAATTTCGAGAAGGACTTCATCAATGAAGTTGTGCCAATTAATACCTTAAAAAAATATAATTTTTTTTTCACCAAAAATAGATTTGATTAAAAAAATAGTAAAAAAAAAACTTTCAAAATAATAGGCAAAAAAAGGTTTAGTAAAAAGTCCTAAAAAATAAAGAACAAAAATATTCCACAAAAATAGGAAATTTTTTCTTCAAAAAATCATCCAAAAAAAAAGACCTAAAAAATAGGGGGGAAAAAAACATAGGAAAAAAAACCCTACTTCCAAAAGACAGAAAAAAAATCCACAAAAAATTAGAATTTTCTTTTCAAAAAACATGTCCAAATAAATAGCCCAAATAATAGGCAAAAATACAATATAAGAAACAAAAGACACTCCCAATTTTTTTTTAATAAATAGGTTTGTTTAAAAAGACTTCTATTCATAATCAAGGAAATAAATAATATTCTACTTAAAATAAAAAAACACATACATAAAAATAAAACTTATGTATAGATAATTATAAAGTTAATTGATCTTTTTTTTTTTTGCATTTTTGGTTTGTATAAAAAAATAAAAGAATAATCATAATTATTCTTCATCATCTTTCTTTATTTTAACATTAATAATATATAATTTTTTCTTTTTTTTGCAGTATAATTTAAGTAATTCTCGACAATCGATTTGTTCTAACTCGAAAAACTAATAATAAAGGATCAGAGGTAGACTTTCTTTTTAATATTTAATTTTTTATTTGTTTAATTTTAAGATTCACTTTTGGATTATGGCTTCTTTATATTTGGAATTCACTTTTGATTATGATTTCTTTGTATTTAGAATTCACTTTTGATTAGGACTTCTTTATATTTACAATTCACTTTTTGATTTAGTACTAGATGCAAATAATTAACTAAAATTTTGGCCATCAGGTATTTTGTTAATAAAAGAATATAATATAACAAATTTTATAGAAAAACATTTAATAAAATTATGTCGAAAATATTAAACTACTACTTTTATATTTAGGAATCTTTTGTTATATTAAATTTTTTATTTAACTTCTAATTATTTTACTCTAAATTATTACTTTATGTATTAAAAAACTATTAATATATTCATATTATATGTAATTGAAATGATTTTTTCATCTTTGTCGTTTTACAATAGACTAAACTATTGTATCAAACTAATAGTATTTATTTAAATTTTTTAAATGAATATTGTATTTATTTAATAACAAGTACTATTTATGTATAATTTTTAAATTGATATCTATCGATCTATCTATACTATACTATACTATATTAAAAGTCTGAAGGTCCTTAATAATGTGTTTGAACTTTTTGCCCTTCATTAAAAAACTTTCCTTTAGACAAAAACGTCTCTTCACCATTTTTCCTCAATTATTATACTATTATTTTAATTATATTAAATATTGACTATTATAAATATAATAAATCTAAATGGGGAAGATATTCTTATTATCATAAAATTATTATTAAGGAATCTTTTCCTAACTAAATCTAATTCTCTCTACTTATGGGTTTTGAGCTGAGGGTCTAGGAAACAGCCTCTCTACTTCTATGAGGTAGCGGTAAGGTCTGCGTACAAATTACCCTCTCCAGACCCCACTTGTGGAAAATTACTGGGTATGTTGTTGTTGTTGTTGTTTCCTAACTAAAATAGAGTTGATTAAAAAGAAAAATTATAAACTTTTCCTTTTTTAAAGAATATTTATATAGACAACTAACGAATGCCTAATTGACAACGCTTTATCAATTGAAAGCCAAAAAATTGAGAATACATCATTTATTAGCGAATAATGTCAAAGTCAATATCACTGTAAAATTAATTATATAGCGCTCAAAAGCAAGGAACATATATATTCTCTACTCTAAAAATAATAATATAATTATACCGCGCTTACTTTTTTTGTTTTATATTCTTTTCCCTTTCTTTTCACTTTTTGAATTTAAAAAAAATAATGTTAATTGTTATGTCAACTTAACTTACTTCATTCAAATTATATTATGGCCCTAGATTATTTAGTTGAGTCTAATAAATTTCTGTCATTTAAAAATTTCTCTTATTTTGTAACTAACATCTCCCTTTATTCACAAGTTTTATTTATTCAGGTAAATAATATCTTAAGTAAGGTAATATTTGTTCATCTAATAATTTTTTTATGTAAATTTATGTACTATTATTTTTTTTGTCAACAATTTATTTTAGACAACCTTACAATGGATTTTGAGGACTTGATCAGTGAAGTTGTGTCAATTAATAACTTAAAAGGATACGATTCTTACATGATAATAAAATGGATCAATAAAACAATATAAAAGGGGCACCAATGAAGGCACTCGAAAAACTTTAACATTTGTTGACGAAGAGGTAATATTTTATTGTTTTATTTATATTTAATTTTTTTATATTTTAACATTACATATATATTTTAGTCATTAACGATTAATTTTTTTAATAGAACACAAAAATTAATACTACACTTTTTAACGATCATGTTGTAAAGTGGGACGAAAAATTACTACAAGGCAAAGTTTATTACATCATAAATGGACGGTAATAATGCTAATCCGAATTTTCTATCGATAAAATCGTCTTTTCATCAATTTTCTTTAAATTATTATTTAATTATATTTATAATATTAATTTCTAAACTATTAGAAAAAAGTAATAAAATAATAACTTCCTAATCGTGAAAAGACTTCTAAATCTCCCTTATTTGATAGACTTCTATGCTTTCTTACTTGAATCAAGAACCCTGTGACCGCTAAGAAAAAAAAGTATACTCTTATGACAATATTAAAGATTTTTAACTACTTATATTATTTAATTTAATATTATTGACGTGACACATACGTGCAACACACGTATGATATAAACTAGTTTGATTAAAAAATGGAAGTGTACACATTTATAACAAAAGGTTACTTTTTAGACAACAATCATATTATAAGGCATGTATTAAATAACTGTTTAATAATCAATGATACTCTCTCACTTTTCATTCCTTTCTCTCTCTTTATTGATTTTCAAATCAAAATAAATCTTGACTTTCGTTTTTTTTTCTCAAATCACTATTTTGTATGTGAAATTTTTTCGTTTTTTTTCTCAAATCACTATTTTGTATGTGAAATTTTTTCAAGTGCAAATTTGTTAAAATCAAATTACTTTCATTTATTTGTGTTGGGTTTGTATTTTTTGGTTAAATTCTATTTTTCTTTTCTATTCATATCATTCAATTTCATTAGCAATAAAAATAATGTCTAGGAAGAATAAGAGGAACTACAAAAAGAAGAATTATATTCTCATCTAATAATTTAATTTGTATTCATTAAAAAAAAGATTCACTTATTTTCGATATTTTTATACAGTTATATACTTGTAATCTTTAATGTGTTATGTTAATCTTATTCAAATTATGTGATTCAATTTTGTTCATGTATTAACCTAAGTTTTAAATTGTTGATTAGCGATTGTATTGATATTTTGATATGTGAATCAGTTTAACAAAGCAATAAATATATGTATTTTCATATGGTAATAATAGTGTATTCACTATAACAATATTTGTATCCACTGTATGATTTGTATTTACAGTATGAGAAAAATGTATTACTATCATATGAATACTTTGATTTCAAATGAATACAAACCATTATAGAACTTAATGTTGATATATCAAAGAAGGTAAAGTATATCAATAGCATATGAACACGATAATTTAAATACATTTATCTTATGAATACACACACACACATATATATATATATATACCCCTGTTGTTGAACAAAAAATTGATATATTGAACAAGTCAAAAATAAAAAAAATAAAATATAACACAACATGAGTATTCAAATATACTTGTATTCTCTAATCAACCTCTTAGGTCATTAAAAAAATTAACAATGGAATATAATACAAAAAAAGTAGCTAGATTTTTCATCAAGGAGTATGATATATTCCAAAATTTTTATTAATATGATTGGAATCCAAATGAATATGTCTTTAATAAATAAATATTAGTTATTAATTTGATAATAGAAAGTTGAGAGTGTAAGGGACATAATTAAAGAATTATTCGTTATAATAACAAAAAATACCTTATTTAATTAAAAAATTTATACAAAAATATAAAAAATATAGACATAAATTATAGTCATTTTTAATAAATAATATCTTCATAGTTATTGAACTTTAATAACTTTATAATTATAATCATTTATGTAAGTTGCTCATTATAATTTCCCTTTTCTCAACTCTGTTGTACAACAATTGTTATTGGCTTAAAACCAATTTACCCCTTTATATTAACTTAAAATAAAATGGGTGAAGAGAAGGGAAAGAAGTTAATGGGCCTGTGCATTTATGCACCATCTTATATAACTTGTCAGATAGGAAAATATTTAGAGCATGTTTGGAAGGACTCTCGTAATTGAATTTAGTAGAATTAGATATAAGTATATTATTTGATTTATTTGGTTGGTCAAATAATTATATAATTAGTGATTGAATATAATTATACTTTCAATTCACAGTAATTATATAGTGTGATTAAATGGTGGTTACTTTTTAATTTCTTTCTTTTATTTTTATTTTTATTATTTTAATTTTTTAATTTTGATTATTCTAACTTTTTGTAAAAATATATTTTATTTTATAATATTTATTTTTTATTTCTTTCTTATTCTCATTCTTTTTCATATGGTTCTATACAATTTTTCACATTATCTTTTTTTTATTTTATGTTTTGTTTTATTTTTCCACTAACATGATTTTATTATCATTCTAATTTTTAAATTAAAGTTGAATTCATAGTTGGATAAAGTTATCAATATACATATTTTTTTCTTTTAAATCATATTTATGTATGTTATATTAAAATTTGGCATAAGAGTATTATATTAATTTTTTATTTTGAATTCAAAACTTATGTTATATTTTTTAGTTTCATTTGTTTTTGTAGTATTGACTTGATATTTCATATTACAAGCTATTTATTTATTTTTAATTATATTGGATAGTTTTTTAATTAAATATTTTAATAATTTTGCTATGACATTATATTTATAATATTTAATATTTTTATCGAACACACATTCCATGATGTAAACATAAAACTTATATTTTTAGTTTTTATAATTAATTTAATTAAATCTTACTACATAATTATTAAAGTATGGCATTTTACCTTTAATACAAATTTGTATAAAAATTTATGCAATTTGCATTATAAAGAGATGTATAAATTCATGTTAAAGATATATTGTGTAATTTATTTAAAGTGATTCTTGAAGTACAATATATTTTGACTTGAAAAGCTGATGTTAAAGGGTTAAAAGGTGATTTTTGTTTTGTTTTTCATTTTAATTTCTTTGGAATATATTCATCAAAAATTCTACTGCTTGGTCATCAAAGTGTAAAAATTTATGTAATTTATATTATAAAGAGGTGTCCAACTTTTTCACAATAAAGATCCATTGTGCAATAATTTTTTTTAATAAATATTTGATATTTATATAAAAACTCAATTAATATTGCAAAGTCTAGAGTTAATCAATCCCTACAAAAGGTGACTCGATCCCCATTATGTGAGCTAATTATAGCTGATAGGTTGTAAAGTGAAAATAAAATGGCATAAACTACACTTGTGCAACAGGTAAAATTTGGACCATTATTCTTACTAGTAGTCATCGATGTCTTTTTTTTTTCTTCTTTTCTGTGTTAATAATCTTGAGTATAAGTTTTATAATAGAATATTATTATATTCGTACATTATCTGATTATTTTAACTTGATTGACTAAATATGTATTGACCTTCAGGCCTTATTTTAGTGACTAGACAAGAATACTATATTTAAATTATTTTAGAGATATAACTTTTTTTCATGGTAATTGTCTCATTGATATAGGGTCACTTTCTATGTGGAATGAAGTATAATTTTGCTGTATAAAGTGGTGAAGGACAGTGGAGTGATCTGAATGCTCAATTATATTAATTATGTCTATTTTAATATAGAAATTATTATTTGATTTTTTAAATTTTAAATTAATTAAAATTAGAGATATTGAAAAATTTTAAATATTTTTTATTTGAATTATATTAAAAATTTTGATATTTAAGATTTTAAAATCAATTCTGATTTTGTTCAATTATAAAGATCTTACGAAAATATCGCATAAGGAAACTTGGCTAAGAAGTTCTAGAGCAATTTGAATTCTTTTATAAAAATATCAGGCTATTTTAAACTTTTACACCACTTTAAAGTTTAATTAAAGAGGAATAGCAATCCTTATTTAGAACTCGTTCGAATTGGCTTTTCTTATAGATTTTTAAGCTAAAATAGTTTATAAGAATTTTTAGAGAGCTGGTAAGTTAAAAAAAAAAACAAACTATTTATAATGAGGTTAATTTTAAATTAAAATGCTAAAACTAAATTATAAATTATAAATTAAAATATTTAACTCGGATAAATTAAAATATTTAACTCTCTGTTTGGATTTACAGCTGGCATCCGAGTTGTCACGCAAGCGTTCAAATTTAAAAAACCTAGAAGCTGACCCGTTCAAAAAGTCCCAAAAACATCCTTATCTTCTTCGATTTGGCTTTCAGAAGTTGGTCTACTGCAAAGGAACATCGAAAGGCTTTATCTTGGTAGGTCAGTAATGAGTATGTTATTTTTACTACTTTTACAAAATTTTAGTTAGGATTTTCGATTTGTAGTCGTCTTGGCATAGTGAACAATTTTGTGTTTATTTTGAGTTCAAACAGTACCTTTATGTAATTTTTGAGTTATGTTTTGTTTGAGTCAAACAGTACTTTTCTGATTTTATGGTATAAAATAGTATCATTCATGTGGTTTTGAAGTTGTTTTGCATTATTAAAAATGGTCTGGTAGTTTTGATATTTTTTAGGTGGTCCCTTTATGTTTTTGTGTTCTTGTATTTTGGATTCCGTTGTAGATAGTTGTCCTTTTCTGATTTTCTGTTAAAAATAATACTATTCATGTGATTTTGAAGTTGTTTTTCCATTATTTCAAGATTCTGGTAGTTTTGAAGAGGTCTTTTGTGTTCCCTTGTAGATGGTTGTCCGTTTGTGATTTTCTGTTATAAAATAGTAGTATACATGTGGCGTTGCACTATTCTTTATGTTGTCTTAGATAGGTGGTGTTGCATTATTTATTATGGTCTGGTTGTTTTCTTTTTGTTTGGGATCCTTATTTTGTTGATTTGAGCGCTCTTTACTGTTGACCTTATGATACATCATGGGGGTAAATGGATTACAACATCTCAACTAGTATATGACAAGAAGTATGTGGCTACTAGGAGAGATATGGATTCAGATCATATAGACTATAATAAGATAGTGGAGGAGTATAAAGCAACTATTTGTGAAAGGGCCTTGTGGAAAATTTTACTTAGTCGAAGGGTCTGACGGTATTAGGAAACTGCAGTCCTTAATAAATGAGCAGTTTAAGGTGATCCATTTATTTGCTGTTGATGATTTTGAGGAATTTGTTTTTGCCCCTAATATTATCCACTATAGTGACACATCTTTAGTGGAGTATGAATATGACATTGATATTATCTACTATAGTGGCGCATCTTTAGTGGAGTGTGAATATGGCACTGATGCTGAGTCAGAAAGTGGTTCTAGTGATACAAAAAAGTTAAATGATGATGAGTATAACTTTGAGGAATTAGAGATAATTAAAATGCAAAATAATAGAGAAGTAAATGACAAGCTCAGTCATTAAAAGGAACTTCGTCCTTCAATGACCTACAAGGACTTGAATGAGGCATGAAAAATTGTGAATTTGTATGCCCTTGCAAATGCCAAACCTATAGTAGTGGTAAAAAGTGACAGAACCAGATTGAGGTATAAATGCATGATTGGTTGTCCATTTGTCCTCCTTATTTCAAAAGATGGCCAGGGTCCAGGTTTCAGGATTAAAACATTGAAGACAAATCACAATTGTGAGAATGCATTTAAAAATTCTAGAGCTTGCACAAGTACTTTAGCACAATATTTCAAGAGTAAGTTGCTCAGTACAAGCTTAAAGATATGAGACAAGACTTGAAAGATGAATTCAACCTGAATGCTAATACCTCAAAGTTGAAAAGGGCCAAGAAGATGGCCCTTCAAAAAATGCAAGGCAGCTTCGTAGATGAATGATTTCAACAGAATAGTGGCTTATGCGAATGAGATTAGGTTGAGCCATTCTGGTAGTGATGTTGTGATCAATTTATCAAAAGATGGGCTGGCACAAGGTAAAAGAAGGTTTCTTAGAATGTTTATCTGTTTCAATGCACTGAAGTTGGGATGGAAAGAAGGATTGAGTCCTTTTATTAGACTAGATGGGACCTTCTTGAAGGGTCAATGTAAGGGACAATTGTTGGTTGCTATGGGACAAGACTGTCAGAATTCGTTCTATCCATTGGCATGGGCTGTAGTGGATAAGAGACAACTAGGACATGGACATGATTTCTACAACTCTTGAACAATTCATTGAATCTGAAAAATGGTGAAAGTGTCATCTTTATTTCTGATATGCAAAAGGTAAGCAATTTTGTTTTGCTTATTTTAATCATTATGTCCATTCTTTGTAACAATTGGTAACTACATAGTTATTTAATGCAATTTGACATGTACAGAGACTGTTACATGCAGTGGCAAATGCCCTTCCTTTGTGTCAGCACAGGTACTTTGATATGCTTTGATTATTTTTGTACCCTTGACACCTATCCATGTTTCTGTAGATCAGAAGGTAAGCAGATTCTTTTTTGTTTCTGTGGATCAGACTTGCACCTAGTTTGATTATTTTTGCTGTAATGTTTTAGACCCTTTAGACCCTTTAATGCTATTGTTTAATCTTGTTGATTTGTATCAATAATCACGATTTTTTCTTAATGCATCTATTGAATCTGGCTTACTCATATAGCCTTTGTTCTGTTAAATTATCCAGCTAGCACAAAGTCTTCTATGGTTTGGTTTTTCGTACCTATTAATGTTTGTTCTTTGTTTTGGTTGTTTGTACCTGATATGCTTGTTCTTTAACTCCCAGATCTGGCTGCTGGTTACTTTAACCCTTCATTTTAATGAATATAGGTATTGTGTTAATTATTCACTACTTATACTTTATCTTGGCTGCTTGTTTTTAACTCCAGTTCTGGCTGCTGGCTACTTTAAATTTATCTTGGCTGCTGGTTACTTTATTTTTATCATTTTTACTAACCATTTAATTTTAATGAATATAGGTATTGTGTTAGACATATTGAGGCCAACTGGATGAAGAGATTTAGGTCAGGAGAGATGAAAAAACTACTTTGGTGGGCTGCTTGGAGTACTCTTGAAGAAGACTTTAAGGATCAGCTGAGTGCACTTGGTGCATTGTCAAAGAGTGCTGCCCAGGATTTGCTTACATATCCACCTGAGAGATGGTGCAGGGTATATTTGGATACTTCATGTAAAAATCAAATGGTGGATAATAATTTCACAGAGTCCTTCAACTCTTGGATCCTAGAAGCAAGAGGCAAGCCAATTTTGAAAATGCTTGAAGATATAAGAATCAAGGTGATGAACAGATTAAGAAAGAAGGAAGAGAGTGTAACCACATGGACTGCTAATTACAGTCCTTATTGCATGAAATTATTCACTGCGTATATGAAAATAGCTCAGTGATGTAATGTTGATTTCAATGGTGATCTTGGGAATGAAGTATCTGAAGGTGATGATAGACACACAGTGAAATTGGTGGAGAAAAAATGCACCTGTAGATCATGGCAGCTGACTGGCATCCCATGCCCTCATGCCATCAGAGCAATGCTATACCAGAAAATAGAACCAAGTACTGAAATTAATTGGTGGTATAGTAAGGAATACTTGTTGACATATAAGGCCAAGTTGATGCCTGTAAGAGGTGAGAAATTCTGGAATGTATTGCCGGAACATGCAATGGACCGACCTGATCTTATGAAGACAGTTGGATGACCAAAGAACAAAAGAACTAGGGAAAAGGATGTTGCAACTAAAAGGGCAGGAGAGTGGGCTCACTCAAGAAAAGGAACTAAGATGACATGTAGTAAGTGTGGTCTATCAACTCACAATGCAAGGACATGCAAGGTAACAACTTATGTACCTATCTCATTGCTGTTATTTTGATTGTACTCCTAAGTTTTTAACACATAAACATGGTATTTTCAGATTGGTGCAGAAGAACAAGAGGTCACATTGAACAAAAGAAGGGGCAGAATTGAAGAAGAAGATGAAGTTCACGATTTTAACAGTTCAGCTCTTGTACAAACACAAGAAGAAGAACTTCACTTCATGCGTACACCTGGACTGTCTCAAGAACAATTTGAACCATTTGATCCTCCTACAGAGCCTGAAAGTGATCCTGATACAAGACCTCAAGTTTTATCTGAACATCTCACAAAACTGAAGATGAGGATGAATTAACCAAGGCCATCTGGAAATAGAGTGATATCGTCTAGAGGAAATCATGCTGGAATTAGTGAAGCAACAGATTTGCGTTACTCACCCACTAAGCTTGAAAAGGAAAGGAAGTTGTCACCAGCAACCAGCTAGAAAGGGAGAAAGAGAAGAAACTGGCAAGTTGAAGACAAAAAAAGCAAATGGGTCAATCCAGATTTGAGTTTCTGCATCAAGTACAATTTTGTGCTTCTGGTATACTTCACCAGTTCACCTATGTTTGGATTATGCTTTAAGTTTGTATCTGATGGTATAGTTCACCTGTGTTTGGATTATGCTTTTGTGTTTGGATTATGCTTTTGTTTTTCAGTTTTGTTCTTACCCAGATCGTGAAATCGATTGAATTATCATTGGTTGTTAATGAAGATTTGTGTCTGCAAGCTGTTGTTAATGTTATTAATGTTGGATCAACAGATTGCATCTGTTCTGAGAGTGGCATTCAGTTTTCGGAGGATAAGTATTTTAATGGAGGTGATGTTTTGAGTACTGACACTAGGATTGAGGAGAGTATATGTGCTAGTGTATACAAAACTGCACATGTTGGGAATTTTTCGTACCACTTTAACAATATAATTGCTGGATTTTTATCTGTTTGATCTGAATGTTGTGGAGGTAGTGTGGACTGATGGTTCTGTTGGAGATAGTCTTTGATGGTGACATTCAAGAGCAGAAGGTGAGAATCAGTCACCTTTTGTCCATTTATCGTTCGTGCATGTTATGCAACTGCTGCAGTTTTAATGTTTGATTTGTGCTGAAATTTTGTGTAGGTCATTTTGTCATTAGACATCTTGGCTCGTGTGGGAGCAAATAAAACCCCTGCTGAAGTGGAAATAATCATTAGAAGCTCGAAATTTCACAGGTGGAGTATGGGGCTTTATTTTTGCTTAGGGCAGTTTCATTAGCAGGTAATGAATGAGTCTCCTCTGCATACTGCTTGTTTGAGTGTCCGTCTAGAGTTTGCTATGGAGATAATTCACCTGAGTTTACTCGATTTCAACGATGTTGAGAAATATTGCAAGAAAGCTAGATTCTTGTCGAGATTTATAAACTGACAGCTACTTGAACAATATCTTCCTGTATTTTGTTCTTCTGTTGAGGTTCAATCAGGATGTGTTTGAGATTCCAAATCATATTTATTACAATCTCTTTTACTTGATCACTTTCAGATATTTTTTCATCCAATCATCCTGGTTAATTGGTGATAACTGAAAATGAACCTATGGATGCGTTTCATACTGATACAAACTAAAATATCCTTGAGAATTTGTTTATAAATGATCTTATATGAAAGTAGCTTGACACGTTGTTTTCAATTAGTAAATGTATCCGAGGAAGCTTCATCATATAAGAAGCAATTCCTATCAGATTTTGCAGATATGATTCAGTCCAAATGTAAACATGCTTTAGCCACTGGAGTTCACTTATGTTGAAAATACGATCGTTGGAAGTGAAGTTGATGAATTTGGCATTATTGATCACAGTAAAGCAACATGTTGAATTGCAAGAAGATCTCAAGGCTGCTAAGGAGCTTTATAACAAGGTTTTGGATTTAAAAGATAAGGGATCAATACATTACACCACGTATATGCTTGTTTAACTCTATTGAATTACTTCAGGGAACGCCGAAGAGAGAGCTCCAGGAGCTTCATGAACAAAATATGTAAACTTATAAACCTGCAGAAAGTTTTCTGTTAAACTAAAGGTCCAATTTATGAGTTTTATCTTCTTTGTGCTTCGTTGACCTTACAATACTCCATTTTCAACTACATTACATCGACACTCTTGTAGCACTCAGAGAGCCAGTCAAGCTTATTCAGAAGAAGAGCAGCCAAACTTTAGCACAACTACGATAGCTTCATTAACAAATAGAAACTGTACTACAACTTCACTAACAAATACAAACTTCAACAACAAGAACAAACGTTAACTTCCCCAAACCAGAAAACAGGATGTTAATTCACTTTATGATCCCTACAACAAACACAGAATCAAAACGAAAATGATCATTTTCAACTTTTTGATTTTCTTCTCTAAAATCATAACTTTTCCAGTCTGTTGTGCTGAAAAAAATTTCATTTCTTCAAATGTTGTCCTTTTCAGCCGCTTCGTATCCATTTCAATTTGTTTCTTTCAACCTTCATAACATTCAATTTACCCTTTAGGTCCATTATGACAGCTACTGCTCTTGGCGGAAATTCTTCTTTGTCTTGTCATGCCCAATATCCACATGAAATGATCTACATTTAGTGTATAAATTCGACCATCATAATTCTGGAATGTATTATAGGACTTACTACTAATCTAACCAATAAAATTGTGTATAAACATTCAAATCTCTAATTATTTTACAACTTACTTTGGGTCTTGAACATTTGTAGAACCTTCTACTTCATTTCTCTCTGTCCAAGTGTCACAGCCCAACCCCGGGGCCATGTCTCGTGCCGATTAGGCACTTAAATCAATATTAAATCGCAAAACCACAAC
>JAOTQJ010000111.1:18504437-18542016 GCA_025642045.1 Solanum sejunctum | reverse complement strand
AATTCATGAAGAATAACTTACCTTGAGGAGGAATCTTGGAAGCTAATCCTAACTTGATGATTTTCTTGATGATTTTTTTGATGATTCTTGAGGATTTATGTTTAGGAGAGAAGGAAGAGGATTTTAATCATGAAAACTAATGTTTTATATATTTTGGGGACCATAAATACACTCCTAAAGGTGTTAGGATAAATGTATCCTCAAATAAAAGGAGGAAAAAATATCATTTCTTAACCAATGAGGGTCCGCAATGTGCTCCGTGCGCGGACTTTCGGACAGCTCTGCATCTCTTTACTAAAATGGACATAACTTTCTATTTCAATCTCTGATTAATGCAAAATCAGATGCGTTGGAAATGTAATTCAAATATCTTCAATTTGATATATTATGAGTCATCTAACTCATTATACTTTAGGAAATATGATCATTTTAAATTGACCCTTCTATCGACTCATACGAAAACTTAGTTGATAGAAATTCTTTGAACTTGGCTTGATGTAAGAAAAATCCCTTATGACTCTAAATCACACCTAATATACTTTAAATACTTAGGAATTGATCCTACTATGTATATACAACTTACAAGTCATTAGTTCATCTAACTTTCAGAAAGTCATACATTAGAACTACGACCTCATATCGGCTCCAATTCTATTTCCATACTAAAAAATTGACTATGCTCGATTAAGAATCCTCGATTAAAATTCTATATCATATGAAGGATGACTCGGTCTTAGCTAAAAAAAAATTTAGGGTGTTACAGTAAGAGCTAAGGCTAGAATTAGAAGGAAGTTACAATAATTATCCTTTTGAGATGTAGATGATAGATTTATGGTTAAAGTAGTTGCTACACTTGAATTTCAACTGAGATAACAATTGATACTAAATTATTACGGAAATGTAATGATCATTTTGATGATTAATGAAAAATTAGTTATCAAAAAAATGATGATTACTATTTAAGCCTCAGTGGGATATTACTTTCATCACTAACTCATATATATTAAGATTATTATTTTGATACTAAAATATATAATCTTGCCCCAACATTTGTTATTAGATGTTTAGTTTGTTGTAGATTTAAAATTTAAAATGTATTTTTAATTCTTTTAACAAAATAAGATATCCATTATTACTTTTTTTTTTGTCTTTTAATAGTTTTAATTTATGTATTGCTAATTTTCATATTTTTGTTTCATGTTGTATCCCATATACAATAATATATCAATTTTAATGTTATCCAACAACAACAACAACATACCTAGTGGAATTTCACAAGTGGGGTTTAGAGAGGATAGAATGTACACAGACCTTACCATTATCTCATAGAGATAAAAAAATTATTTCCTGTTAACCCTCATCTCAAAAACTTATAAGCAGAATAAACTAGATATGGAAAAAGGAAAGGAAAAGAAAAGGAACAGAAAAAATGACTAATAAGGAAAAACACATGATATTATGTAAATATAATAAAATTAACATATCACGATGGAAAATGGCAACACAAGATATACATGCAATGTAAATACGCTAAAAGTAAACAAATATAGGACTAATAATGACAACGACAGTGTGAAGACATTACTACTCTTACTAACTTACTATATCACAAAGTCATTTAACGACCTACCCCTACTAACCTATAAGCTCTTTACTCTAAGACGCAATCTCCACTCTTTTCTATCTACGGTCGTGTCTTTGGTGAGATAAAGTTTCGTCATATCTTATTTGATCACCTCTACCTAATACTTTTTCGGTCTACTCTATCCCTCTGAGTATCCCCTAAATTCAACCTCTTGCACCTCCTAATAGGAGTCTCGATACTCCTTCTCTACACATGTCCAAACCAATGCAGTCTTGCTTCCCTCATCCTGTCAGCCACATGGGCCATCTCTAGCTTCTCCCGGATGATCTCATTCCTAATCCTATTACTCCTGGTATATCCACACATTCATCTCAATATCCTCGTCTCTACAACCTGCATCTTTTGAACATGTGAATTTTTACTTGGCCAACACTCCACCCTATATAACAAAGATGGTCTAACCATCGTTCTGTAAAACTTGCCTTTAAGCTTAGATGATATCTTTTTATCACACAATACTTCTGAGGCAAGTCTCCATTTCGTCCATGCTGCCTCATTACAATGTGTAAAATCATCATTAATATCACCACTACTCTAAATAATAGATCTAAGATAGTTAATGTTATTAAAAAAAGAAAAAATAAAACTAAATGTGATATTGATAATGCATATATTATTATGACGCTAACTATTATGCAGAAAGGGAAGTGAAACCAAACATTATTTAATAAAAAATGTTAAATTTGGTAATGGAAACTTGTTCTTTCTTAACCAAACAACACTTTAGTTAAACATTTCCTTTGTTTTAGGAAGTTATATCTGTCTATGCTTTTTTTAATCATTAGCAATAGTACAAAAATTATTTTTTTTAATCCTTAATATTTTATTTTAATTGAAATAAATTGTTAAGTAATTAACCACATGTCTGGGATTAATTAACTAATCGACATACATCAACTCTAAACTACCAAAAAAGATGGATAAATTAATTTATTGTCTCAAGTTGCTTTCAATTGTTTGGTTGTCCAGCTGTCCGATTGATGATTAATTAAATTATTTTTTAAGACGAGTTGGTAAGTGGGGTCTTAAAGCACATCAGAAAAAAAAAGGATATAAAATCTACACCCTTTAATTCATTAAAATTTGACATGAAATAGATGATGTCTGACCATTTCATTCATTAAAAAAGTACAATTAAAAAATAAATAATTTATTTATAATAATTTCTTCATTACTAATCATTACATAAACAATTATTCTTGCATAAACGTAATCCCAATATAAGTAGTACGTGAACCAAATTAAATGACCCCAAGGGAAAATACAATAATAATCTATATTATATTAAAAGTGTGGAGATCCTTAATAATATTGATTAAATTTGTTATCCTTCATTAAAAGATTCTATTTTAGACAAAAATATTTTTTTACCTTTTTTTAGAATTATTATTTTAATAATATTAAATAAAAATTAAATAAAATAAATCTTTGCACAAAAAATATTTTTCCAAAACGATTGGTGTAAAAGGAAATTAGTCAAAAAAAAATTAAAAGGAAAAACAAGTCCAATTTAGCCATAAAGAAAAAAAAATAAGAAAAAATTAAATTAAAAAAAAAATCCAAATAATCTTTTTTTAACTAAACTTGGTGTAAAAGAAAATTAGTAAATGATAAAAAAAAAAGAAAGATAAGACATGTGAAAAAAGATAAAAAAACAGTAAAAGAAAGTTTTTCGTTTTTGTAGGAAATATGATTTGGTTAATTTTATTTTTTACTTTTCTCTTTAGGTAACACAAGTTTCCCACTTAGGAAACCCAAATAATTATATGATGAAAAGTTTTGTCCTAAATATAATAAAATATTATTTTTTTTCTTTTTTATTTATGATTTCTCTTCTTCTATAAAAACAATTCAATTTCAACCCAATTTAAAAATCTTTTTCCAACTAAAATAGATTGGCGTAAAAAGAAATTAATCAAAAAGAAAAAAATTTAAAAGGAAAAACACATCCAATTTAGTCAAAAAAATAAAAAACTTAAGAAAAAATTACATAATAAAAAATTCCCAAAGAATTCTTAAAATAGAGTTGGTGTAAAAGAAAATTAGTAAATGATAAAAAAAGAAAAGAGAGAAGACACGTTAAAAAAGAAAAAAATTAGGAAAATAAAGTTTTCCTTTTTTTTTTAGGAAACATTGTTTGGTTAATTTTATTTTTTATTTTTTTCTTTAAAGTAACACAAGTTTTCACTTTGAAGAGGAAATCTAAATAATTATATGATGAAAAGTTTTGTCTTAAATGCAATAATATATATATATATAATTTCTCTACTTTTATAAAAATACTTTAATTTCAACTTTTGATTCAGTCACTCCCTTCAACTTATGATTTATTCACTCCTTTCATCAATTTGTGCTAAGTGGTGTTGGATCTTATCTTATTATTCGTATATTATATATACATGTTTATATACCATTTACAAGATATTGATACGTGTTTATACTAATCTATACAATATCAATAGATTACATATACACTTCGTAGCTGTTTATATAAATATCAGTACATTGCATATACACTCAAATAATTATTTATACATCATCTAGACAAATTCATGCATCGTTTATATACTATCTATACATGTTCATAACCATCCATAAAACATTGATACATCATATATACCCTTTAACTGATAGTTATTTAGAAAAATTAAAAAGTTATTTATATTAGCCATAATTAAGTCACAGCTAGGAAAAAATAAAAACAAATCGAGGTTAATAAAAAAAATAGTGTTATTTACCCACGATTTAATCATGGTTAAATATAAATGAACCGTGAATAGATAAAAAATTTGACTCTAATTATTTTTTATAAAGTAATAATTTTTTGGTACATGTAAATTATCCTCTTTTGTTCTTTTGTAGTACTCCCATGCTAGAATAGGAGATCTGCATAAGAGTTCTCTGCAATTGCTGTATGAAAATCTCTTGCAGACTCATGAAATTAAATAAGACAACATATGTAATGTTGGTCCTAACAAAACAATATTATTTTGACTTCATATAAATAAAATAATGAAAAAATAAAGTTGATGCAAACTGGCAAATGCCAGCTGACAGTGATGAATGTACTAAAGAAAAGTACATAATGTTTGGTCCCTATGACTAACAATTTAATTAAAATAGTGTGACGGTGCTCGATTCTTGTCTATTGTGCGTCGGTGCATAAAATTAATTGAAAATAGCTGGATTCAGAGAACCATTTGGTAGAATGTATTAGAGTAAATAATTCATAGCTATTAATATTAAGTAATACTATATTTGATAGAAATTTAGATTCATATATTAATTAATTCTTAGCTATTGGTATTAAGTAATACTATGTTTGATAGAAATTTAGATCCATATATTAATTAATATATGGATTAGCTAATACCATATGTATGGTATTAACTAATACTTCCCATTTGATGGTGTTAGCTAATCTCTTAGATTTAATATCATGGGATTATATATACAGACAAAAATGTCTCTCAAATTCTTTTATACTTTTTTTAATCTTCTTTATTTTATATTTTATATTTTATTTTTGTACTAGTAAATTTATTTAAATAAATTATTCCACAAAATTTATTTAAATAAATTATTATGGGTTCATATTTTTATAATATAAAAATAAATAACTTTATCATATCAAACTTTTAAATTTTATTTATTCGTGATTTCATATTTTCATAATATAAAAATAAATAACTTTATCATATCAAATTTTTAAATTTTATTTATTTGTGATTTCGTATTTACATAATAAACAAAAAATATTTTGCCATGTCAAAATTTTTTTTATAATAAATTTAGTTGAGTGATTTTATTGATATAAAACAAAGTTCAATGATGTTAAATATTATCTCAAAGTTGAGTGACTTTGTAAGATATAAACACTATATTAAAACTACAACTTTCAAATTTTTATATGTAAAAATAAATTATCTATTTTACAATTGTTTATCATCTTTTTCTATTTTAATAATAGATGATCTATCTTTATTAAATTAAATATTGACATTTTATTAGTGATGAATTTATTGAGATTAAAATTATTTATTCTCAAATAATTCAAATGAGAAAATAGTAAACATAATGACAAAATTATTATTCTCCTAACTAGTTAAAAGTCACAAAAAAAAATCTACTTTCATCTAATCACATGAAATAGAAAATCTCATAATAGTTCAAAGGCATAATTGGAAAGAAATTTTTTATAGAATTTAAACCAAATCGAAATTAAATAAAAAGTAATAAACTAAACACGAGATAAAAAATAATCCCTGAATAACTAATCCTTGTATTACTAGTCTCTGAATTATTCATTCTTGTACCAAACGCTAGAATTTTGGGAGGATGAAAGTATTATTAAGAAAAGATAGATTTAATATATGTAAATCTGGTTGATTTTATGTTTAGACATATATATATGTGTGTGTGTATATATATATATGTCCGTGCAAAGGTATTGAGATCAACTGAATCTATTGATTGTATATTATATCATCTGGTACAATTAATTTTAATGTACACATTTAATTTAGTTATATACAAAATTTACAATGCTAAGTTTTTTTTAAAAAAAAAATCAATTTGACAAACTTGAAAATTTGAAAGATTAAAATAAACTGAAAAAAATATTAATTAAAACTCTAAAAGTATTGTTGATAATCACATGAAGAGGTGTACCCATTTTAGAAACAAAAATAAAATAAACTATAACTCAGTGTTAATCATACGTTATATGATAGTTCAAGTGTGAGTTCACATATTTATTAAATATTTTTTTAAAAAAATATAATACTATTATATCTTATCTTGGTGATTCCCTTCTACGTACGCCCATATTCGGACTAGTTTGTTGATGAATGACTACTTTATTGAGTAGTAATTTTTGCTGATGTGTATATTTCTAGGGGTATATATGGACTACGTTGGATTTTTCAAATATCATACCAAATCACTTGTGTTGGATTTTTAAATCTATACGAGACAAAAAAGGATAAATTGATGCGTTAAAGCTCCCGATATATGCAGGATCTAAGGAAGGGGCCGATTTTTGAGCCTTGGATCTTTTTGAGTTCTTACAAATTTCTTGGGTTTTCAAGTTAGTTTGGGTTTTCCTGGCAAATTATTCATAAAAACATATAATTAACTTGTGCTTCAAAGATTTCTTTAGTTCTACCAAAATATAACTATCTAAGGTATTACACAAAATATGATATGAAGAGGACACCAAAATTTTCAACAAAAAACAATAATAAAATTGCCTAATACAAATAAAGTCATAACAAAAATGAGCATAATTTTAAAGTATTAAATCATGATAAAATAAGTCTAATAAGTATTAACTACATGAGTAAATATTAAAGCAAAAATAAATTAGATTATATATTTTAATTGTCTAAACTAATATAAAATTAAAGAATAAATATTCAACATTATTGTCATTATCAGTGTTGAATTTATTCTTTTGTTAGTATTAGTATTCATTTGATTATGATTTGGGTTTTATTTAGAGTAGCTAATATTCATGGACCATAACATTTATTGAACCATTCAAAATTCAAAGTTAAACTTACAATAATATAATAAAAGATCATCATCAATAACAACATACCTAGTGAAATCCCACAAATGGGGTTTGAGGAGGGTAAAATGTTCGTAGACCTTACCACTACCTTATAGAGATAGAGAGGTTATTTTTGAAATACCCTTATCTCAAATATCAATCCCCCATAAGTAGAAGATACTAGATATAAAAAAAAGGAAAGGAAAGAAAAAAGAAAAACGACTAGTGATAGTACATAAATTACGATAAAAATAATAAATATATGACAAATAATGACAACATAAGATATAAAAGCACGACTAATCCTATTAACTTACTATATCATAAGGTCTTACATCAACCTACCCCTACTAGCTTATTAGCCTTCTACACTAATACGCGAGCTTCACTTCTTTCTATCTAAGATCATTCCTCGATGAGATGAAGTTTCGTCATATCTTGTCTGATCACCTCTCCTAAATACTTCTTTAGTCTACCTCTACCCCTCTATGTAACTCCTAAATCCAACCTCTGGCACCTCCTAACAGGAGTATCAATAATTCTTCTCAATATTTCTTCTCTGCACATGTCCAAATCATCGTAGTCTCATTTTCCTCATCTTATCAGCCACAGGGGCCACCTCTACCTTCTCCTAAATGGTCTCATTCTTAATCTTATCACTTTTGGTATGTCCAAGCATCCACCTCAATATTATTATCTCCGCAATCTGCATCTTCTGAACATATGAGTTTTTGATTGGCCAGCACTCTATCCCATAAGCAAAGACGGTTTAACCATCATTTTATAAAATTTATTTTTAATTTTAGGTGGTATGCGTAATACTCCAAAAGCAAGCCTTCACTTCGTCTATGTTACCCCAATATAATGTGTGACATGATCATCAATATCGCCACTACTCTAAATGGTGGACCCAAGATATTTAAAGTTCTCTCTCTTGTGAATAGCTTCAGTAGCAAACCTCACTTCAATGTCTGATTCATCCCTCACCATATTGAATTTGGGTATATTAATTCATCAAAATGACAATCATCAAATCTTGCCGTGAATAAATCTCCAATCATAGGTTTCTAAATATTTTATAAAATAGAAAAAGATTCATATTCAACATATATCCCTAAACTTCTTTGGGGATCCATCTTTGTGCATTGTGGTGGAGTAATTGAAGCATATACCGCATATTCAAATATTGTAAGATGTGAAATGTCACGTCCCGGAAAGGTACCTTGGGCGTAACTGGCACTCAGAGAATATTGCTAGCCCCCGATCAAACCACCTATCCTCGTCACATTCATTCAATCATACGTCAATGAAAGACATCAAAATTAGAAATTAATTCAGTTGGTTGTTTTATCATCACGTCTAAGTCAGGAATAAAGGCCATTGGCCACAAGACTAGTCATTAATGTCTATCACACAAAACAAAATTAAAGATACTCAATGAAAAAGGAAAGCGAAAATGAACCCAACATCAACCCATTATCTCTCTACGTCTATGATCTAGGAAGGTACCATGAAGGCCATGGCTACCACAACTCAAGAAATACCTCAAACATATGAAAGAAAGAAACATCCTCCGAACGTAGGGGAAGACTCACTACTCTATGGAATCAAGGAACTCTGAACCTCAACGATTCACCTACTGAAGTCCTCTGTCTACTGAATCTACATCATGAAATGATGCAACACCAAATGGTGTTAGCATGTGGATTGTACTGTAAATAAAATGGGCTAAAAGTAAATAGTATAGATAAGATAATATGAAATGAATTAGCTCATTAGTTACTCAATCTCAGCTCAGAATAAGGAGTAGGACAATATCACATCAACATCAATACAAACTCATACCATTACACCAATATGAGAGTACTATCAATATGAAACCAATGTGGGAGTTTCTCTAACTAACAACTATCACCTATGAGCTGGTGATGAAACAACAAAGAGATATCTTTGCTATATCTGTCCAATACCTTGCTAGGGTAGAGAACCAGTCTATCGATGGATCCATAAATCTGTCAAGTACTCTTCTGGGACTGAGGAAACATTCGCTCTCACTGTCCAATTCTCTCCTACCCTGGCCACGTAGTTAATAAGCGCAAGTTATCCATTTTGGTGCTTAATACTCCTCCCATAATTCAACATGCTCATAAGTCTGTCAATATCAGAACGTCTGTATAATCAGTCCCTCTCTTAGACAAGGACATCATCTCATCTTGTCATCAATCGACTCAAGGAATTAGGAACCTTTGTTAAATTTAAAGTTCAACCTCTTAAAGACTCTAAGGGTCTCATTCTTAATCAATTCCATCAATATTACCATTAACGCTTACTTAATTCAAGACCCAGACCACAACAACTAAGCAAATTTACATCATCAAAGTTCTGGATATCAACCCCTAGGTTCATTCTTAAAGTCTTTAATAAGGAAATCATGTAGGGTTTATAAAATTATACAAATAATTCACTTAAACAATTAATTCAAGTTATGATGATCATCAATTTAAGAAAATATATGCAATATAAAAATAGTTCTCAGTAAAACATGCAAGAATTTTACAGATAAAACCCATTACTTAGTAACCTACTATACTCAATTGAGCACACGGAAGAACAATCTCATGTTTTGGCAGCCTTTACATACCTGGAATGAAGATTATCTTAATCTTCTTCAAGAACTTGACCCACACTTTGCAATTTCCCAACCTTTCTTGTCTCCTCTCTCGAGATTTCTTCACATATGAATTAGGAAAAATGGGTTTTGAAACCCTTAATTCGAATAAAATAACTCTTAAATATGTTTTTGGGACTTAGAATAGGGTGAAGAATGACTAAAAAACCCTTTTCATAATTAAAAGAAAATTTTCAAGAATTTTGCACTGGTTCGCGACGCGCCAGGGGCACGGACCAGTGTACTTTTTCTAAAATTTTCTCTGAATGAATTTTAATCTTCTCGTAGAAAATTTTAAAAAAAACATGAGTGTCAATCCTCGTTCTATCCACGCCGTGCTAGGAGAGCGGACTGACACTATTTTTGAATTAATTAGTGAAAATTATTTTTTGACCTGGTTGCTCTAAAATCGGGTTGAAGTTATTTTTTCACTCAATTTTTCATGTTGATTGCAAATTCGGTCTCGAATTTCCATTGGAGCTTGGAAAGAGGCATTATGCGCACAATTACGTTCTAAGGGCATTTCGATAATTTTGACAGGGTGTTATGTTATGTACCCTTGGGATCATTCGTCCTTGAATGATGAGTAAAGGTAGGATTATGGCATGAGTAGACTATCCATCACCCCCTATCACCCCCACATTAGACTCAAGAATAGAAGAAACATATCAGTTCAAGAATGGAGACTTCAATTAAGTTAAGGATAGGGACATTACCTTTGACATCATCATCATTTGGCACGAATAAATGTGGGTATTTGCTTCTTCATGGCTTCCTCAACTTCTCATGTAGCTTCCTCAACGAATTGATTCCTCCATAGAACTTTGATAGAGGCTATCTCTTTATTCCTCATCTTATGAACTTGCCGATCAAGGATTTAGATTGGAATTTCTTCGTAGGATAGACTATCTTTTACCCCATGCTCTCAATAGGGATTGGCAAAGCAGGATCTCCCAAATATTTCTTCAGTATCAAAACGTGCAATACCGGATGGATCCCATCTAGCTTGGAAGGTAAGTGTAACTCATAAATGACCTCCCCAATCTTCTTCACAATCTGATAGAGTCCAATGTAGCATGGACTTAACTTTCCTTTCTTTCTGAACCTCATAACGCCCTTCATAGGCGACACCTTCAAGTACACCCAATCATCTACCTCAAATTCTAAGTCTTTTCTCCTCACATCAGTATAGGATTTTTGGCGACTTTGGCGGCCTTTAACATTTCTTTAATAACCTTTTACCTTCTCCATGGATTGGTGGATAAGATCAGGTCCAATCAATTTAGCTTCACCAACCTTAAAACACCCAATCGGTGATTTACATCTTTTCCCATACAAAGCTTCCTAAGGGGTCATTTGGATACTTGCATGATAACTATTATTATACGCAAACTCAATCAATGGAAGATGGTCATCCTAATTCCGCTTGAAGTCAAGGACACCAGCTCTCAGGATATCCTCCAAGGTTTGAATGGTATGCTTGACCTATCCATCTGTCTGAGGATGAAAGGTTGTGCTCAGATTCACCTTCGTACCTAATCTCTTCTGAAAAGATCTCCAAAATTGGGAGGTGAATTGAGCTCCTCTATCCGAGATGATAGATAAGGGAACTCTATGCAACCTCACAATCTCACGAATGTATATCTAGGCATATTCCTCAACTGTATTAATTGTCTTGATTGCCAAGAAATGGGCTGATTTAGTCATCCTATCCACGATCACCCATATTGAGTCATGTTGCTTTCGGGACCTTGGCAAACCTATAATGAAGTGGATGTTGATCATCTCTCACTTCCACTCTAGAATTTCAATGTTCTGAGCTAATCCATAAGGCCTTTGATGCTCAACCTTGACCTGCTGGCAATTGGGGCACTTAAAGACAAATTCAGCAATGTCCTTCTTCATTCCATTCTACCAATAGACTTCTCTCAAATCGTGGTACATCTCGATAAAGCCAGGATGAATAGAATATCTAGAGCTATGAGCTTCGACCATGATTCTCTCTCGAATACCATCAACATTGGGTACACATAATCTACCCTGGTATCTCAACACCTCATCTCCTCCTTTGGAGAAAACCATCACCTTTTGATTATGAATGACTTCTTTCAATTGGAATAAGATAGGCTCCTGGTCTTGTTTTTCCTTCACCTCTGACACTAAGGATGAAGCAAACCAATTCTGAACATTGACTTGGCCTTCATTATTCTCATCAAGTTATACTTCCAATCAGGCCAACCTATGCACTTTCTTAGCCAACTCTTTCTTCCCTTCCTCCATATGAGCAGTGCTACCCATAGATAAACCTGCTAAGAGCATCAGCAACAATGTTAGCTTTACCTGGGTGATAGAGAATGCTTATGTCGTAATCTTTGAGCAACTCTATCCATCTCCTTTGTCGTAGGTTGAGCTCTTTCTAATTGAAGACATACTGCAAGCTCTTGTGGCCAGTGAAGATATCCACATGCACTCCATACAAGTAGTGGTGCCATATCTTGAGTGCGAAGACTACTGCTGCTAACTTGAGATCATGAGTCAGATAGTGCTTCTCATGAATCTTTGGTTGTTTGAAAGCATAGGCTATCACCTTTTCTCTCTGTATTAGTACATAACCTAGTCTAACTCTAGATGCATCACAATATATCAAAAAGTCTCCCATCCCATCGGGCAATGTCAACATTAGGGCGGTAGTCAGTCTAGTCTTTAACTCATGAAAGCTCTTTTCACATTCATTGGGCCACTGAAATTTGACCTTTTTCTACGTTAGCTTGGTCTTAACCACTTCAATCTTCTAGGCATCAACTCGAATACCATTTCCCGAGACAATATGACCTAGGAAGACCACAGACTTGAGCCAAAACTCACACTTCAAAAACTTTGCATACAATTCATGATCTTTGAGAGTTTGTAAGATCACTCTAAGATGATTGGCATGCTCCTCTTCGTCCTTAGAATATACTAGAATATCATTAATATATACAATAATGAATATATCAAGATACGATTTAAATACTCTGTTCATCAAATCCATGAACGTTGCAGGTGCATTAGTTAATCCAAAGGATATGACAAAGAACTTAAAGTGGTCATATTGTGTCCTAAAGGTTGTCTTAAGAATACCACATTCCCTCACCTTCAACTGATGGTAACTCGATCTGAGGTCTATCTTAGAGAAGCAAGAGACACACTGAAGTTGGTCAAATAGATCATCTTTCCTGGGGAAGGGATACTTATTTTTTATTGTGACCTTACTCAGTTGTCGGTAGTCTATACACATTCTGAGAGACCCATCTTTCTTGCGGATGAGTAGAACAGGAGCCCTCCAAGGAGAAACACTAGGTCTTATTAAACCTTTCTCTAACAAGTCTTTCAACTTCTCTTTCAATTCAGTGGGGGCTATTTGGTAAGGTGGAAAAAATCGACACAGCCTGGGTATCGAGGAGAATATTAATCCCAAAATTAATCTCCCTGTCAGGAGGGACTCTTGGTAGATCATCAGGAAACACTTTGAGAAACTCATTTACAATCGGGACTGACTTAACGGTTGGAGACTCAATATCATCAGACTTAACTCACATGAGGTGATAAATACAACCCTTGGAGATCAACTTTCTGGCTCTAAGATAAAAGATAAATTTGCCTTCAGGTGCAATAGAACTCCCCTTCCATTCTAAGATAAGCTCATTAGGAAATTGAAACTTAACAATTAGGGTCCTATAATCCACAGAGGCATAACAACTGTGGAGCCAATCCATGCTAAGGATCACATCAAAATCAACCATCTCCAATTCTACCAAGTCACCAAAGGTATCTCTATGATAAATGGATACTACACAATCCCTTTAAACCTTCTCAGCTAAGATAGACTCACCACTAGGGGTGAAAACAGCAAAGGATTCAAGCAAACACTCTGGAAGAATCCCAAATTTATCAGCCATAGGAGGTTACAAAGGACAAGAGTGGCACTCAAGTCAAGCAATGCATAACAATCAAAAGTAAAGACTCAAAGCATACCCATCACAACATCTGGTACTGCCTCCTGATCTTGACGATTACCCATGGCATAAAAATGGTTTGTCCTGCCTCCTATGCCAGTAGTAGTACCCCTCTGATGATTGCCTGCTAGGGGTGCTGCGAAGGACTGCGCTCTGTTTCTCTCTTCACTTCACCTCCTCTTCATACACTCATACTGAAAATGACCAGTCTGCCCACAAGAGTAGCAAACATCTTTGCCCATACAGCACTCACCCAGATAGAATTTACCACACTTGTACAAGGTGGATTTCCTTTCGTACCTTGGGTCACACTAGCTTGAGACTGAGAAGCCTCGGTTCTGAAATTCTGATAATCATAAGATTTTTTATCATACCTGTTTTACTAGATGGGCGCATTCGTCACAGGGGGTATATGATGAGATGATCTCTTTTGAAGGTAAGATTTGTCACCCTTATTCTATCTTTGCTGATTAGACTCATGCCCTATTGATTTTGCTTTCCTATTCATCTGCTCTTCTCTATCTATTTTTTTATCCTTCTTTGTCTATTGGGTGTGCACCACAATCCTGGAGATGTCCATGCTTGGGATCAACAAGGCTACTTTGCACTCCTTTTGAACATGTCTGTCCAAGCCAGACACAAACTTCCTCATCCTTACCCTCATGTCTTGTACCATATCTAAAGCATATTTAGACAACTTAATAAACTTGAGACTGTACTCCTTAGTGGTCATCCCTCCTTGCTTCAATTTCATGAACTCGTCAACCTTCACCTCCCTCAACTCTTGGGGAAGGAAATGGTTAAGAAAAGCAGCTTCAAACTCCTCCCACTCTATAGGCTCAACATCTTCACCTTTACTATCTTCCCATTAGTTGTACCAGACGATTGCAACATCCTTTAGCTGGTAGCAGGCAAGCTTAACCCCTTCAACTCCACTAGCATGCATGGCCCTCAAAACCTTGTACATCTTGTCGATGAAATTTTATGGGTCCTCCTCAACTTTTAACCCTATATACACTAGAGGGTTCATCCATAAGAAATCCCTGAGCCTGGTTGCAGCCGTGGACTCCTACGAGCTAGAGTAAGGAGCCTGAGGACCTCGACTATTTCCCTGGGAGGCCACTAAATGTATAAGTATGGTGATCACTTCCCTAAACTCCGCCTCTGATGTGGGGGTTGGTTGTGGCTGTGTAAGGGGAGCCTATGGGACCTCAACAGTCTTAGCAGGCTGACCCTGTCTCTTAGTCTATATTTGAACCACGACCTCTGGTTGGGGATTATCAGCAGTTGGGCCTGAGGCATCTTTCTAAGCGGTTGTTCATTTGGGAGGCATATTTTGTAAACGTGTAACACATGATTTAGAATAAAATTTTCATAGAGTTAAAACTCTATCGCACGAACTCAAATCATAGAAGAAGGGTAACACTTCCTAATGTCCTATAGTCTTCTGTTTATGAAGTATGGTGCACAACACACCCACAAACAAGACTTTACTAGACCCAACTTCATAGACTCCCTAGAACACTTGAACTCTATGGTTTGACACCAAGTTTGTCATGTCCCAGAATAGTACCCTAGGCGTAACTAGCACTAAGAGACTATTGCTAGCTCCCGAGCGAACCAACTAGCCTCATTATATTCATTTAATCATACGTCAGTAGAAGACATCAGAATTAGAAATCAATAATCAGTAGGTTATTCTATCTCATCACGTCTAACTTAGGAATAAAGGTCATTGGCCACAAGACTAGTCATTAACGTCCATCACATAAAACAAAATTAAAGATACTCAATGAAAAAGGAAAGGAAAAAAGAACCCTGACATCAACCCATCATCTCTCTATGTCTATGATCTAGTAAGGTACCATGACAAGCCATGGTTACCACAACTCAAGAAATAACTCAAACATATGAAAGAAAGAAACATCCTCCGAATGTAGGGGAGGACTCACCACCCTCTGGAATCAGGGAACTCTGAACCTCAACGGTTCACCTGCTGAAGTCCTCTGTCTAATGAATCTGCATCATAAATGACGCAGCGCCAAATGGCGTTAGTATGTGGAATGTATTGTATGTAAAATAAGCTAAAAGTAAATAGTATAGACAAGATAATATAAAATGACATCAGCTCATTAGTTACTCAATCTTAACTCAGAAAAAGGAGTAGGAGAGTATCACATCAACGTCAATCCAGACTCATACCATCACATTAACGTCAGCATACTATTAATATGGAACCTGTGTGGAAATATTTCTAACCGACAACCATCACATATAAGCTTGTGAGATACAACAAAGAGATGTCCACATTCGTCTAATATCTTGCTGGGGTAAAGGACGAGTTTATCAGTGGATCCATAAATCTGTCAAGTCCTCTTTTGGAATTGAGGAAACATTCGCTCTCACGGTCTGATTCTCTTCTACCCTGGCCAGTAGTTAATGAATGCGTATGAGACTCACTCTTATTCATTTCAATACTCAATACTCATTCCATGACTCGACGTGCTCATAAGTCTATCAACGTCAAAATGTCTGTACAATTAGTCCCTCTCTCAGACAAGGACATCAACTCATCTTGTTATCTATCACCTCAAGGAGTTAGGAATTTTTATTAAATTTCAAGTTCAACCTCTTAAAGACTCCAAGGGTCTCACTCTCAGTCAATTTCATCAATATTACCATCAATGCTTACTCAATTCAAGATCCGGACCATAACAACTAAGTACATTTAGTCATCAAGGCTCTAGACATCAATCCCTAAGTTCATTCTTGAAATAAGGAGATCATGTAAGGTTTGTAAAATCATAGAAATAATTCACTTAAAAAATTAATTCAAGTTATGATGATCATCAATTTAAGATAAATATGCAATATAAAAATAATTCTCGATAAAACATTCAAGAATTTTACAGACAAAACCCATCACCTTTAACTAGCAACCTACTACACTCAATGGGGCACATGGGAGAATAATCTCATATTTTAGGTAGCTTTTACATACATGGAATGAAGATTATCTTAATTTTCTTCAAGAAATTGACCCACACTTTGCAATCCCCCAAGCTTTCTTGTCTCCTCTCTCAAGATTTCTTCACATAGGAATTAGAAAATGGGTTTTGAAATCCTTAATTTGAATAAAATAATTCTTAAACACATTTTTGGAACTTAGGATAGGGCGAGGAATGACCAAAAGACCTTCTCGTAAATTAAATAAAAATTTTCAAAAATTTTGCACTGGTCCGCAATGCGCCAGGGGCATGGACCAGTGTATTTCTTTTTAAAATTTCTTCCGAACGAATTTTAATCTTCCTGTCAAAAATCTAAAAAAAAACGTAAGTGTTAGTCAGCGTTCTATCTGCATTGTACAAGAGGCGCGGACTGACATTGTTTTCGAATTAATTAGTAAAAATTATTTTTCGACCCAATTGCTCTAAAATAAGGTCAAGGCCATTATCCACTCAATTTTTTTGCGTTGATCGCAAATTTGATCTCAAATTTCCCATCCAAGCTTGAGAAGACACATTATGCGCACGATTACGTTCTAGGGCATTTTGATAATTTTGAGAGGCATTACAGGAAATGTTCGGCTCCTAACCAAAAGCCAATGGTAATTGGGAGATTTTATGATAACTTGTGATTTTAGTACGTACAAAATTTGTTGCATGCAAAATAGCATGACCCATTAATGAAGTGAAAAGTTTTATTCTCATAAGCGTTGGTCTAGCAATTAATTGGAGAAATTTGATAAGTGATTTTGCTAGAGCATTTTGAATATGAACATGAGCAACTATATCACGTCCAAAGTCCCATTAAGGCGGACTGACACCCGTTGCCGATAAGGCTCGGGAGAACCAACATGTATCCATGCGCTTTCTATACATATCATAAGGGATTTTTACATTCAATATGCCTTTAAGAAAGTAAACAGTAATAACAAACCAAAAGGAAATGCATATGGCTAGGCCGTTGGGGCCATATTATCTAAAGTATGAGATATGACTACACTTTAATTTACATAGTCTACAAAGCCTCTAGATAATGAAAAGTATCTGATAAGGGTAGGGACAGGCCCCGCCTCGACTAACTATATAATATAAAAATATAAGCTCTAGACACACAAAACTCCGAAGTAACTTGGAGCTTGGTAACAACAGCTGGATATCTTGTACTCCTACTGGGGAGATCTACTAGTACCTGTACCTACAACATGAAATGTAGGTCCCCCCAAGGGACGTTAGTACGAGACAATGTACTAAATATGTAAGGCAGAAAATACTGTCTATGAAGTAACAACTCAAATGAAACTATGCATTTGTGTAAGGATAAGAGACCATCTTTAGTAATATTGTGGAATCATGCATTTTATGTACTTTTTATTACTTTACCTTTATTGTATAATCTGTGCACAAGATGTAATACAAATGACCAGCTGATCAGTGGTAAATCTATATCGAGATCGGCCCTGACTAGGCTTTTCTTTTCACCCCTTAGGCTACCCCCCGTGATAGGATCGACCTTGGCTAGGTGATTCTTCCACCCCTCGGGTTACCACCCATCAATAGGCAATGTACTTTATCTTTCAATTACTTTTGAAATGATTCTTTTGGTGGTCATAATATTGGAGCTGTAGGACAGTAGATGTAGCGTGTGACATGCAAATAATCATACAAGACAATACGATAATGAAAAGAGTACATTACATAATTAATAAAATGTGTATGCGACGAAATAACTCGTGAACTTTATTTAGCAACAAGAACCCATGTAACTTGGTATCCACGTATGTATGCAAATTTGAAGGTACTATGTATGGAGAATATGAACATGTGAAAGAGTGGAGACACAGTTAATAGTAGTGTCAGAGTTGGTAAAAGCCTTTATGTGTCAAAAAGGGATCTATGTTTTATGCCAAATAATATGAAATCAAATAGTCTTACATACCTCATTGTATGACCTAGTTACTACCTTGGAGTGACCGTTTTTCCCCCCAAATATTTATTTATAATATATTAGGCAACAAGACTAATATTAACAGTAAAGAAATACTTCTTGGCAGCCCAATATCATAAAAACTAACACCGGGGTAGCAAGATTATAATTAGCGACCTAAAGGCATTCCTTCAACCTTTTCACATATAATCATATTTTCTAACAACCATTCTTATGTACATGTTATATACATCTTATTTTATACCCTTAACAGTCTTAAAACAACTCACAAGGCCCAACACATAACAATTATACACAACATACAAGTGAACAACATAACATTACGTCCCTTTGCTACATTTCAACGTCAATAATTTCAAACCTTTACCAACTTCAACCAAACTGTTCCCACAATATTTATAGATAAAAATAATCCTAAAACATTTCTAAAATAGTCCTCAAAATAGGTGTAGGACGTGAGACCATAGTCCTTAATCAATCAGCCCACAATTTCTACAAACAACATACTTAGGATAACATGTTAAACCTCGATTGTTTACGTATAACCACACAGTGCAGCGACTTTTATACATCCTTACAGAACTGAAACAAATTAAGAAAAAGAACCTTCTTTCATAATCAAGCCCACCAAGAAGAGAAAAGCTCTCAAATAAACAAGAAAAGTATACAACAACCCTTGAAATACATGTTGTCCAAAAGTTTCAGCATATACCTAACCAATATAGTCTCTTGTTTTTCATTAGAAAATCATACTAAATACATAAGTAAACTTACTTACCATTACCTTAAAGGTGTAGGGCTTCTCCAAGAGACCTAAAAGTCTCCTTGTGGCTGCTTTGCAAGGTTAAGAAAGTGTAGAGAGAAAGTTTGTGAAAGTTAATTTTTTTTACAAGTTGAAATAGCCTAAAAGAGCTGCTTGTAAGCCCTTTTAAAGAGACAATTTTGGCCTACTTTCTCTTAAATATTTAACCTTATTTTATCAAGTTAGTAATGTATCATTTTGCCCCTTTCACTTGGGCCTTAATGGGTTGCAAATTAATGGGCTTTTGCTGCCCATTTTTTCCCTTTCTCTTTAGTTAGTTGGGCCTAAATTATCAAATGAATTGTAATGGGCTTGGTCCCTTGTTCTATTCTTCTTGGGATGAAAATACAGTCCATTTATGATGCTAAAATATAGGCTAAAGTTACACCCTTAATACGGACTTTATCCATAATCGGACTTAGATTCGATGTCGGGCCTTGTCTCTATCTAGCTAGCAAGTTTAAGCTAAGCAAGTAGGTGACTCACCTGCTAGCTTCCTAAGTCCTGCAAGCACCTCAATTCTCTCACTTTGTTTAGGGTCGTGATCTCCTCAATTTGACTTAAAACTTTTATATACTTGATCCTCTTAAACGTTAGACGCACATATCGCTCTCTAACATGATATTCAAGTATTTTTAAAAATGAACGCTAATTTGAACAAACCATATCATGTTTCATTTGTATAGAACTAGTACATGTAAGATGTGGGGTGTTACAAACTAGATGCTCAATTGTTATCTCAGTTGATATCCAATAATTATTAAAAATTTGGGATGTAAATTTCACTTGCATTATTGTGACGAATTATATTAATTGTATAATCTGAAAATTGTGCTCAAAATTTTATTATTTGGGCCAATAACCTCGCAAACGCCCATAATGAGAGTTGATAACAAGCACAAATGTAACCATCTTGTAGATGCATCTATTAAAATTATATAATATTTAAATGATCCACATAAGGGATTAATGGATCCACATATATCTCCCAGCATACGTTCCAGAAATACTGGGGATTCAATTTTTACTTTGATTATTGATGGTCTAGTAATCAATTTGCGTTGAGAACATGCAGCAGCAAAAAATTCCTTAAATTGAATAATCTTTTTATTCTTCAAAGAATGTCTATGTGAATTCTCAATTATTTTGCGCATCATATTAGAATCAAGATGGCCCAATCAGTCAAGTTAAATAATAAAATAATTTGAGTTAATAAAAGATTTACTATGACATGTATTTCAAATCATGCTAATAATTACGTAGTATAAGTCATGAACGAATAAGTAATTTTCAAATATAAATTTTTTACTTGACATCATTATAGTAATATAAGATACTCATTATTTTTATCATTTGTAATCTTAATAAAATAACCATTCTGGTGAATGTTTTGAATCTTAATAAGTTCCCTTGAGTTACTACAATATAATACTTTATTAATTATTTAATTTGTTCCTTCGTAAGAATTAGATTAACTTTTCTGGAGTATTCACTTAATTTTATGCTACCAAAAATTGTATTAACATTAGCTTCTTTCATAATCAAATAAGAGAAATATCTCTTATCTTTTAAAATAGTATGTTTTGTACACTCTCTATAAGACACATATCATCATAAATGATTTTGGATACAATTGATGACTGAGAAATTTTCATACTTAAGATAGAAGCTTAATTTATTCGTAGGAGGTTGAAGTTTCGTGTTGATAACGTGTTATGAAATTATGAAAATATATTAAAACTAAGAATAAATGTAAAGGAGAAGATAGTATTGTATTTCTTATTCTCTCTTTGTTGTTCGTCTTCTCTCTATACCTTTCAAGAAATTGGGGTATTTATACTGGTATATACATGGTCATTAATGAGTATTTCATTCCCATGTATATACTTTGGACACCAAATATATTACATGGGTGATTAAGTCGAGTCTAAATCCATCTTACACACAATGCATAATGTGTGTGTATATATTGCTACATAATCTATTATGTGACATAAAAATATTTATTTGAGCATTCATTTTATAACATTATTCTTTATTTTGCAAATGTGGTTTTGCATCCTGACTAAACATATGCACGAATGGAAGAAAGAAAATAAAGAGGAAAATAATAATCATGAATATTTATTTGGACATTCATTTTACGATATTATTCTTTATTTTGTAGATGTAATTTGCATTCTGAATAAAACATATGCAAAGACGGAAGAAGGAAAATAAAGAGGAGGGAAATAATCATGGCGGATGAAAAGTGAATTAAAATTATTTGAACTATTTAATATTTATCTTACGTAACATAATAGATAGAAATAACTATATAATATGATTAATTTATATTTTTATTCTCAAAATTAGAATTGATCATAAAATTGTGATCTTATGATAAGATCTAGCTTACAAATATAGTAAACTACTGTAATAATTAGCAAATGAATAATTTGTTATAGTAACATTTTGTGACGTGGAAACTTCAAAAAACAAATATAATGTGACTAAAAATAATATTACCTAATAATTTCTTACGATAATCCTAATAGAAAATATCGTGCAATGCACGTTCATAGAATTATTCTGTTTGTTTTATTTTGTATGATCCTTTTTTTTAATCCGTTTAAAAAAGAATATCACGTTATTAGAATTAAAAATAATTTAACTTTAATTTTTTTTACTTTTAATAAAATAATTTTTAACTATATAAATATATATTTTAAATCAAAATCAAATGATGTGTGAAGAAATAGTAAATATATTAAAAAAGAGTTTTTATGTCAATCTAGTGACCTTAAAATTCCCTCCAAATCCAACTCCTCAAAAATTCCTTGTGCACACGACTATCATGATTGCACATAACTTGGATTTGAATTTGTTTTAATTATCCCTTTATCTTTACTCCAACTCTACTTCTTTCTCCCTCTCGTTTTCTAGGGTTTTCTTTTCCTGGATCTCTCTCTTATCCTTCTTCGCCATTTCTAGGGTTTCTTCCAATCTGTAAGTTCGTTCCTGGCTCTCTACATTCATTTATGTTAAGAGTTGTATTTGGTTCCCTTCCATTTTTGTCTATTTTTAACTTTTTTTGACTGTGGAATGAAGATTTTAGGTTTAATTTTGTGTTGCTTCATTTGTCTATTCGTTCAATTATGTGCATTTCTTGCCCTTTTTTTATGCTTCGTTGAATGAGAAATGAGACCCACTTTTGCATGCTTGAATCAAAATGTAGTTTAAGTTTGTGTAGATATATGGAGAAGTAGTTATCTGGATGAAGTTTATTTTGTTTATGAATCAATCAGTTATGCCTCAAATCTTAAAATAGTTGATGTCACCAATGTGAAACATTTATATCTGTTATGCTCTATGTAGGATATTTCTAGTCTTGTTCAGTATATCTATATAGAGATATTGAATGAAAATGCATTTCTTAGTGATGGCCTTCCAGATGAATGTGTTTGGGTGGATTTTCAACAACAACAACAATGTAGCCAATGGAATCCCACAAGTGGGGTCTGAGGAGGGTAGAATGTACGGAGGCCTTATCACTACCTCATAGAGGTAGAAAGGCTGTTTCTTGGGAATCCTCATATCAAAAATCTATAAGTAGAATAAACTAGATATGAAAAAAACAGAACGGACAGAAAAGGAAACATAAAGAGCGACTAATAACGAAAGCACATGATACTTTGCAGATACGATAGTAATAACATATATAACACCGCTAAAGACAACACAAGATATAAATGCAGGACTAAACCTCCTACCCTACTAATGCCCCACAGCCAGACATCACCTAAACCTACTATGCTATTAGCCCACTACTCTAATTCGCGACCTCCACATCTTCCTATCTATAGGGAAATGTGATGTATAAACTCCAAGTCACTGCTCTGCCGGTTACACTTAGTTTTTAAGACCTTTAGTGGTTCAAAAGAAGTGTTGTCTTTCCGTTCTCTGTGGAAAACTTGAAAAGACCCTGATTTGAAGGAGGCCATGCTTAGTTCTTGATGGCTGGTGCAAAAGAAACAAAATATTGAGCACTTGTTTTATCTATCAACAACAGGCAAATGAACTACAAAATTTCTATTGATTCCGTGAGCAATCCTCGACTTGAAGAGGAGAAGGGAGTGAAGGAGCATCAAAATATGGACACTTGTCCTTAAGTCCTCCTGCTATTTGTAAAATATCCCTTAATCGATGCAAAATTTGAAGAAAACTTATTCTTATTTCCCCTCGGGATTCTATTTGAGTTATTGCTTGATGCAAGGGGAAAAACCAAATGATATAAACACAAAAACTTTGGGATATGCCACAAGCATATTGAGTTTTATTTTTTTGATAATTGTGGTGTTTGGGCTAGCTTGCATGCACCTCTTCTAATTTCACGTGGTACGTTCTACCTCCCACCAGTATAATTACCAGATAACTTCATCCATCAAGGCTTGTACACATGAGAAGAAATGACCTAGTGTTTTTGCTTTTTTGAAAAGTGAACCTGAGATTTCAAACCTCCCTCATTGATCACTAGGCCATATCCTTGGGTCCCACAAGCGTAGTAAGTTTTTGTGTGATATTTTTCTTACAAGCTTGAGAAATAACTTTGGTGCGTAAAGGAATAGTCCTCTTGGATCGTGTATAGTAGCTTATCATAAATGCATTTCCTTTTTATTATGAGGAGATGAGATGTCAACAAAATTGGGATAAGTTTGTTCGTCACGTTTTTTTAGTCTTTTGGCCCTCTACAAAAGAGAAACAATAATATCTTAAGAGATAAATAGAGCTCTTAGCCTTCTAATGATAAGTGTTTAGATTTGCTCAACTGGCAAGAGATAAAACTGTTAAAAGTATGCAATCAACTTAAATAGCTCAGGATGTTGTTTGCGCTAGAATGTTCACTTCATTTTGTGGATCAAATATGATTTATTATTTAGTTAAATACATTGTATTCGGTGCACTGATTAGATATTTTTTTTATAACCGAGAAATCCATCTCTGGCTTGCCCTTTGGACCAAGCACGTCCTTCTAAACTCGGTGGGTAATGCGCCTTCCCCTCTATCCTTCGCCACTTAAATACATACCAGGCTTCACTTTGCATGGTGTGGGACTAGAACCTATGACCTCAGCCACAAATCCTCCACCCTTTGCCACTTGAGTTAGGCCCTGGGGGAGATGTTCCTCTTGGGAAAGATATTACCTTATTGCACCAGGGTGGATGATTATATGTAATTGTAGCACTAGTGGCTGTATTTTGCAACTCATGACCCTGACTTGAACGTCACTACGCATGAACTCTAATTTATTGGTCAAAAACTTACTCTTGTAGTGCAGTGAGATCAAATAATTCTGCTGATCAAGTGACAGGAAACAAGATGCCATTATGAACTCTACTGTTACCATATGACTAATAGCAGTTTAGAAGTCTTGCATTTAGTGGTCAAAACTTACTCTTCTAGTGCAGTGAGGTCAAATAATTCTGCCAATCAAGTGATGGGACACGAGATTCCATTTGTACTTATTGTATGTGCCAGCACACATCTGATGCTTATACATGCATAGAATCTACCTATCAAAAAAGTGAACCAAGATTGTAGGACCTCAGCTGAGAAGCTTTGGAAGGTGCTGGGAAAAGACAAAAGAAATTGGAACGATTTTTTATTAATTGATGCTAAATGTCAGAACTCAGAACTATGTGTTGCTTCTTGCTTGCTGTGGGACAACTTGTATTCAATATCCTGAGGATATATACATGTAAGAGACATTAATCAAATGATATACTATGGAAGGAATCTTCCTTTTTAGTTGAAAGCCAAAGTATGGAACAATGCTATGTGGAAAATGGCAAATCATGTTTCTGAAATGCTTAGTGGTCCACTGTTAGCCCTGTTTACAATTGTTCTTCCCTATGGAAAGTACCTCTAGGTAAATCTTATCAAGGTGTAAAAGTTTATTGGAGAGGGTTGAAATGGAATTACTTGTCATTGTAGTAATGACATCTTTGATTTGATCTTATTCTGATCACTCAGATGCTTTGGCATAATCTTCTGCAGTTAGATGTTAAAAAATATATTATAAAATCATTTTCTTGCATCTGCCGGTTAGAAAGAACTATTCCCTTCAAGTTCCCTACACGTTTTGGAGGATTTAATCTAGAGGAAGGTTTTTCTTGTAAGAAAGGCTTTTACCATTTTCAAACAACCTTCATAAATTCAAGATAGTTGACTTTCTGGCACTTTCTTGGCAGCCACACCATAGTTTTAGTGGACTCATAGTTCCACATGAACAATTTGCTGTGCTTCCTTTGTCCATAAAGTGCTCTCTTATTGAAAAAAAAGATAGAAGTACATGACTAATTGTTGAAGTTCTCATCTTTTGAGCTCAATCATGTACATGATGAGAGCATGTACGTGTACCGTAAGTTTCTCGGACTTAGGTGAGAATGTCTAATATATGGTGTGAATCTAAAGGTCAGATCCTTCATGATCAAAATTTTAAAATTCTAGGGTATGACTTCAGGTACAGATGTAGGGATTCAACTAAAAATAATACAAATATTTAAAGATTTTATTTCTAAATTATGAGATATTATGTGGAAGACTTATAAGTTATTTCGAGGATATAATTAATCAAGAGGGAGAATCCTAGAAGGAAATAAAAGGAAAAGGACTTACATAGAAATTTCTATGTACAAGCTATCCTATTTTGTGCTATTTCATCTTAGCTTTTGGTTTGATTATTGAAATAGTAGGTATTTGTCCTGAATTTCTTCATCAATTTTGGTCAAAGTACCTAAAATTGATTGACCAAATCCAGGATCCCACACCCCATGTCTTGCTGACACCTGTGCGGACGTGCGGTATTGTAAGTGAAGAGTCTGAGCAAATTTGCAGTTTCCAAGCACATTTGTAAATGTTTTCCTTGTACCTAGCAGCTGTTACTTCCAAGGTTCTGCATTAATGTTGCAAAAAATCAGAAGTTTGTTAGAGGGCGTCCTTGAATAATTTGAAATTTTTTAAACAGAACATGTTGTTGATCATCTCATTTTGTTTCCCTTGTTGTATGAAATGATCTTCTGATTGCAGCAGGCTATTGAAGATGGATCCCGCAGGATTCTCTATGAAGCTGTGGCCCCCAAGTCAAAGTACCAGGCTAATGCTTGTGGAGAGAATGACCAAGAATCTTATTACTCCGTCCATCCTATCCAGGAAATATGGTCTTTTGAGTAAACAAGAAGCTGAGGAGGATGCCAAACAAATAGAAGCTCTGGCTTTTGATTCTGCCAATCAACATTTTGACAAGGAGCCAGATGGAGATGGAAGTTCTGCTGTGCAACTTTATGCTAAGGAATCTAGTAAGCTCATGTTAGAAGTTATTAAAAGAGGCCCTCGGACAAAGGAATCTGCAGAAGGTATTGTACCTGAGAAGGTTAAAGTATCTGATGAAATTACTATTTTTGATATATCCAAAGGTAGACGGGATTTTATAAGTGCAGAAGAGGCGTCTGAGTTATTGAAACCATTAAGTGAACCAGGGAACAATTATAAAAGGATATGTTTCAGCAATAGAAGCTTTGGCATGGATGCTGCTAAAATTGCAGGACCTATTTTGTCCTCTCTTAAAGGCCAATTGACAGAAGTTGACCTTTCAGACTTCGTAGCAGGTAGACAAGAGGAAGAAGCCCTGGAGGTCATGGAAATCTTTTCTTCTGCTTTGAATGGCTGTGACCTGAGGTACCTCGATCTTTCTAACAATGCTTTAGGTGAAAAGGGTGTAAGGGCATTTGAGGCACTTCTAAAGTCACAAAAGAACTTGGAAGAGCTCTATTTGATGAATGATGGCATTTCAGAGGAAGCAGCAGTAGCAGTTTGTGATCTAATACCTTCAACTGATAAACTTCGTATCCTTCATTTTCACAATAACATGACCGGGGATGAGGGTGCAGTTGCTATTTCTGAACTTGTGAAGCGTTCTCCTGCCTTGGAGGATTTCAGGTGCTCATCAACAAGGGTAGGATCTGAAGGTGGGGTTGCTCTTTCACAAGCACTTGGAAAATGTAGGAATTTAAAGAAGCTTGATTTGCGTGACAACATGTTTGGTGTGGAAGCTGGAATTGCCTTGAGCAAAGTATTGTCAATCTTTTCCAGCTTAACTGAAATTTACTTAAGTTATCTGAATTTGGAGGATGAAGGGTCCATAGCTCTTGCTAATGTCCTCAAGGGATCTGCTCCATCCCTTGAGATTTTGGAGATGGATGGAAATGACATCACAGCTAAAGCTGCTCCTGCTCTGGCAGCCTGTATTGCTGCAAAACAATTTCTTACCACATTGAAGTTGGGAGAAAATGAATTGAAAGATGAGGGCGCTATCTTGATTGCAAAGGCATTGGAGGATGGTCACGGTCAATTAACTGAAGTGGATATGAGTGCCAATGCAATAAGAAGAGCTGGTGCCAGGTGCTTGGCACAAGCTGTAGTGAGCAAACGTGGGTTTAAGGTGCTGAACATCAATGGCAACTTCATATCTGATGAAGGAATTGATGAAGTTAGAGATATTTTTAAGAATTCACTACATGTGCTTGGGCCTTTGGATGACAATGATCCTGAAGGAGAAGATTATGACGAAGAGGCTGATGATGGAGCAGACAATGAGAACAATTTGGAGACGAGGCTTAAGGATCTTGATATCAAGCAGCAAGAATAAACACAATTGTGGCCTAGTCTAAATTCCTGTTATGCTAGGATGTCAATTGCCAGATTGTACCAGTTAAGCTAGTCTGGCTTTCAACTCTTATCATTCTGTAGGTTAGATTTCAATCTCATCCCTTGTCTGAAGTGTCAGGTTCAAACTCTTCTTTGGTCCAACCTGCGTGTATGGCGGCTGAGAATTCTCAAGTATTTTGTTATGATTTTATTGACTTCGTGTGTTGCAGTATTAGTACACAATGTTTTGAGTTCTTTTAGAATATTTTCCCTGCGACACTTCTTAAAACGTGCCAAACAAAGTTCATGCTATGAGCGTGTGCACTTCTCTTAGTCCCTTTTCCTGGATCAAGTTTCTCATGCAGCTGCAGCAATGATACGTGATAGTCTGCAGGTATGTAGATTCTTGGCCATTATTGCATCAATGAGGTAAGAACTAAACAATTTGAGATCATATACCTCAGTTTTTGAATTTGACCAATTTCTTACAACATTTAGACATGCACAGAGTCCTCTATAAATAGCACAAATTTGAAAAGATGGAAGAATGTGAAAATAAAAACTGTGGGATGAGGCTAATCAAGCAGCAACTGGTACTTTTAGAGATTCTAGTATCTTATCGTCTAGTTCAAACTTCATTTCTTTCTTGTCTCTGCCAATCTTCACGTACTCCTCAAATCGTTCCTTCAAATCTTCCGGTAGGTTAGTTGTGGCACTCCATCCCAGAATCTCCTTGGCAGCTCTAGGCTCAGCATAGAAGTGCTACAGAGAAACAAACCGTGGAAATAAAGAACTAATTTTGATAGAGAGAACAAGAGGTGCTGAACATGGATATAAATTATGAAAATATGGATACATACCATGTTGCGGAAAGGAAAAGCTTTTTTTGCATCGACTCCCACTGCCTTGGGGTCATAGTGCACAATCTCAACAGAGCATCCTGCAGCTTTAGCGCATAACCTGGCCATTCCGTCCAATGTCACAGCACGGTCACTAACACAGTTGAAGAACTGACCGCTAGCAGCAGCTGGATTCTGGACAGCCAGAGTAAGCATGGAAGATAAGTCCCTGACATGTGATATGTTGGTTAGCTGCATTCCAGAGCCAGGAATTAGAACTGGTCGTCCACGAAAAATACCTGTATGATACAATAAAAAGAAAAGACCCCGGGCCTTTTAGTAGAACGCAAAAACTAACAGATGCTATTTGAATCTGGGATAACCTTCACATGTCATGCCATACCATGTCTACTTACACAAAACTAGTACTGCTTATATATGCAAGCTTGTTTACTTACGATCGAAGAACCATTCCTCACAATCCTTGTTGTTGCCAGAGCCGATCATGTACTGGGGACGGAAACTGGTCCAACTACCAAATATCTCAGATATGTATTTCTCAACTCCCACATGGCCAGCATCAGCTTTCACAGCATCCTGTAAGGTTGAAAGTTTAATTGATAAAGCAATTACTTGTTATACAGGTGGAAGTAAAACATTAATCCTACCCCTTCAACATGAGGAGGCTCATCAGTGGGCTTGTAGATTCCAGCGCTGCTGATAAACAGAAACTGCTTGACACCTGAACTCTTGGCCCAGTCAGCTACAGGCCTGAAGAAGAAATGATAGTATTAGAAAGCTGTGATGTACTACGTGTGTTTAAATAGCATGTATCTGAAACTTTAATCATCATTATATAACCAAAGTGGGTAGAACATTGATGGTTGTAATGCAGAGCACGAAAAGTGCCAAGCTCATTGGCTTGGGAGTGCTCCAGTTAAACCAATATTAAGCAATCTTCGATTTCTGCTAATCGTTTACTTCACAATCTTCCAAAATTCATTCCTCTGAATGCTCTGTGCTACTTTCCTAATTAATTGCCATGTTTTCTTTACTGCCGTATTTTCATTTCCATTACTTTGATTTTTTCCACTTGATCCAAGGATCTATCGGAAATCACCTTTCTACCTGCACGATGTAGGGTTAAGGTTTTATATACACTTTCCTCTCCTCAGTACTCACTTGCGGGAGTTGAATCATACTCTCGAATTGACTAGCAGTTGCAAATATATAAGCCCAAAGTTGAGTTAGCATCTGTTGAAGGGATCTATTTCCTATAGCAACCCGTCTAATCATGAAACTGCAATCATTCCAGAAATCATTATGTAATACCCACCACCTAACTAAGTCATCATCCTACATTTTCCGGTACTTAGTACATTAATCCTACTAGTATATCACTGTGGAAACAAGACTAGACTCTGATCAACAGCTTCTAATCTGCACATTTGAATCCACAAGCATCATCCACAACTCGAAGCGCTAAGAAAAACTTACTTGACTCAAACTATGATAGAGCGAGGAAAAGAACAAACCTTACAGAATCCAAGTCTTTACCATTGTTGTCCAAAACAGCATCAAATACTTCACCCTCCAAAATCTTCCCAACATCTGCAGGATTACCCCATACTGTTCGACCACCAGCACTGGTAATTTCCTGAAAATTTGCCAATACCAGATTTTAAACAATGTTTGACTTCAAAATTAGTCTCTCTGGCCCCAGTCTTCAGGATGTTCAAAACATTCCATTTCAACACAATGTCAAGAATTTAAATTTTGATCTGATATTTTCTTTATCAAAATAATGTAGTATCAATCATTGCTTCAATACTAGCATCAATGTGTGCTTCGTTTCCTTTTTTCTACTTATATTTCAAAATAATGACAATTTTGTATATTTGAAAACTTCCCAAATTTAATTTTTCATTTTTTCTTATGACACACTTTTATAGTCATAAAATATCATACTTACAAGACAACAAGCTCAAAAGGTATATCTACCAAAAGCATTACAATAATTCTTTTATTAAATTGTGTCGACTCAATAACCTCCATATAAAACAAAATAAAAGTGAGGGAGTAATAGTTGTAGTAGTATTCTGTGCATCATTGAATTACTTTGTTCAAATTTGTGCTTATAATGTTTCGTTTAATCGTTTCAAAAGGATGTTACATTTCGCGTTTTTCTTGAATTTTGAAGTTCAATTTCATATCAAGTTACTTTTTCCGTCCTAATTTATTTGATATTGTTTGATTTAAAATAAAGTTCAACGAAAAAAAATATTTTTAAAATTTGTGATTTAAAATAATTCTAAATCATTGGTGCAATTATAGGTGGCCATTTGACCATGTTTTTGATTGTGAAAGTTGAGAAAAGTAATTCCTTTCAAAGTGAAAAATGATAGTATTTGAAAATTAGACTTGTTTTTGCATTTTTGTGAGTAACTTGGAGTGAAAAAGTGAACACACACTCTTGTTATTTTTAGAATTCGTAAAAATTCTGAATTCTTTGAAATTTTAAGGCCAAACGTGTTTCTAAAGAGGTATGAACTAACTTTTTTTTAAGTAACTTATAAATATTAAAATACTTAAAATAACTTATTTTAGATGCTTTAAATTAATATACCTTTCAAATAATTTTGAAATATTTAAGTAAAATTGAAAAACATCTTAAACATTTATTTTTAAGATTAATATAAATTAAAAATTCTAACCTATCACTTTTGACTTATATATCACAAAGCAAAAATCAATCTAAAGGCACTCTAACTTTCCACTTTTGCCTTTTTTGGTACTACTTCTGCTTTAGAAAAAACAAAGCTTAAACATAAAAATCCTTCCAAATAAATCAATCCGAACACCCCCTTAAAAGCATCCCATATATCCAAATTCGAGAAGCATTGTAGTAATAGAATGGATAATGTAATAATCTTAACTGCGAATCTGGAAAAAGGGGGTTTCTTCATCTTATCGGAGCTCTCCTCTCCAACTGTAAGAACGGTAACATCGTGACCAGAACCCAAAAGCTCTTTAGCAAAATAGAACCCAATAACTGCATGACCGCCACTATTCGTATTAACAATTAGCACTTTCTTCTTCTCAGCTGCACTACTAGCCTGGATGATGGTAGTGGAGTAGGATTTGGGAGAAAACCGCGTTGAATTTAGAGAAAATGCAAGGGAAGATGAGGCAATTGAGAGAGACGAAGAGAGTGAAGAAGAAGAAGGGAATTTAAGATAAATTCGGGAAACTGGGGAGATTGATGGAGTTGAAGAAGAAGATTTGTAAGATGAAGATGAATGGAGAAGAGAGGATGAAGAAGCAAGAGTAGCCATTGAAAGAGAGTTTATGGAAATGGGGTTGATTTTATGAGAGCCAGCAATTTATTGATGCTATGGAGATAAGTGATTAGTTGATCTGGGCGCTATATTTCGTTGCACTATAACAAAACAACAAATTGGAACACAAAATGATACTCCCACAGCCTAATTTTATGAATTTATAATCTAAAATTATTTTTTAATATTTATATAATCAAAAATTATTTTATTAAATATTAAAAAAATTTGATTGAGACAAAAAAATATTATATATAAATGTGCTTTTTAAGTAGCGCATCTTAAACTTATAATATAAAAAATTATTATTATTTTTTGTTTATTTTTATTTTTCAAAATAAAATTAAAAATAAATAAATAAATAAATGAGAGAGTTGCCCGTTCCTTAATAAATATTCATTCCTGTTTACAATAAGTAACAAGTTATTCCCCATAAACACTCTTCGCATTCAATTTCAAATTTATGTATTTGAGATTTTCTAAAAAACGTGAAAGCTCTTTGCAAAAAGGTAATATATAGGATTATCAAGAATAGAGTGTTATTTATAACGTAAATAGTATTTAAAGTCATATTAAGGAAAAATAATATTTGAACGTGTATTTCACTTACAAAATTATTGTAAACTTTTTTGAGATTCTTTTTTTCAACTTTGACTGCAGTATGTAAACCAAACAATTATTTGAATTTATTTTTCTTTTGAAAACAAACTCACTTTAGCCAGATAACTTTTATTAAAAAAAGTAAACCATACTATGACCTAATCGGTATCTTTGATTTGAGCACAAATTATTTACCTATTTCTCCATTTCTTGTAAATAGAAACTCAATAATTTTGGCCTTAAACCTCTCTATGTATGTATATTCGCCTGATAGAATAGAAAATATTCATTTTTGTAGTATTTTATATGAAATGAAACAATATCTAAATTATAATTTATGTATTTTAATCAAAGACGTATACATAAAAGTGTTCTTTAACTTAGTATTAGTTGATATTTATGACCTCCAACTTTGAGTGTGCACAAATAACTACTTAAATTAATATAAAATGAACAAATAGATACGTGCCCTACATGATGTCCTACACATGTATTATCTCATGTAGGACACATGTGTCCACTTATTCAACTTTTATAGAAATTTAAATAATTATTTGTATACATCAAAGTTAAAATAAGTATCATCTGAAGCCAAATCACAAAGCACATTTATCTGTTATGCCTTTAATCAAATACCATCCGTGGGCCTCACGATCTCTTAGCATGGGCTTGGAACTTCTACGTTCCTAAGGAGAATATGAAGTGAATAAAAGACGGATAAAAACATTCCAATTTAAACTTCTATGACAAAGAACGATGAAACATTGATCACAAGTTCAAGTAGAAAAATCTGACTATAATGCAGCAAGTCGTTTCCTATCGTAGTAGTAGTAAAAGTTGGGGCGAAGCCAGGATTTAAAACTTGATAGATTTTTTAAGTAAAATACAAAGTTTGAACAAAAGCTACAGGATTTGTCCTTAACTCCAAACCCATAAAATATAACCACTAAAGTAGAAGGGGCACTAATCTAGCAGGCTTCATCTTTTTGCAGAAAAGATTATCAATCATCATTGGAAGAAAAAGGGTATGCACACATCATTTAATTTCATCTGGTTCCAGTGTCAACAGTAAATAGTAATAACATTTTCTGGAAGGAGAACATAGCAGACATCTGCCAAGTTAAATTGCATATTTACATTCATCCAAGATTGCAGGTGAACTCAGGACAAAAACATAGGGAAAAACAAGAGAGAGTTCCACTAGACATAACATTTTTCTAAAACCACAGAACAAAAGATATATAGCTTACTGGGATCTGTTGAAGGCGACTAGTCATAACAAACACACGTCTCCTTCAATATGGATGAGCACACATCCTAATAGTTTTCTTCATCCTCTTAACGCTGTACTTTCTCTAGACAGGAGATGGCTTAGGTGTGTGCAGAATTTAGAGCAGGAGCATCTGAATAATGTTTGACTGTTCCATCAGATAAGTTCGTCGCGGCACCAGTTGGGCTCCACCCATTTGAAAAAGCAACCATATCCTTGGAAACACATTCTCATACTGCAAAACAAGATTATTAATCGTTACACCTTGCCAAAGGGCAAAAGGCTTAACAAGGAAATCTTATAGAACAGTGAGAATTTTGGAAGTGCGAAACTAGGCCTTAATGTTTTACACTCACATGTGTCGAGAGTTTTGAGTATTTATCCAAGAATTTGAGACGATGGATCACCATAACCAACCAAATAAAGGTAAAGTCTTTAAGTACATTTAGGCATGACCAGTTAAGGAGTGTCAAAATATAAATAAGTGAATTCATGAAGAAATCAAGGAGTGTCAATATATAATATATATATACGTTAAAAAGTAATTTTTTATCTTACTAGACCAAGTGTAATTTTTCGACGAAGGGGTGTCGATTGACACCCCTAAAAAACATGTGGCTCCGCCACTGGGCATGACAACATGATGTGAGTCCATTGGAATAGACTAATTACTATAACAGCCTGACCTTGGTATGAGACATGTGACGACTCTCAATGATACATGTTAAGTCTTTGATCTCACACCCTGAGGGAGCTTTTCCACTAGACTTACTAGAAAGTAGAAACCAAGGCTACTGATACACCAAGATTCAAGAAGTCTAAATTGTAACAAAGAGTTGTACAAACTACAAATAATGTAAATGATTTGAATATTTAGGTGGATAATTCTTCAATAATTGTCAGTGGTTCCAATTTTCATAAATTTAGAAGTAAACTCTGCAATTACTGTCAAGTCATAGATCATGCCACGAAAGAAAAATGAAGAGTCACATCACACATTCCATATAGTAATGGCATCCTGCTCAACACAAGTCAATAACGCTGATCTTTATTGCAGTAGAAGAACCGAACTTTATATTTTCTAAAAACAAGCTAACAAAGGATTTGAAAGATCAACAGTGTCTTCAAAACATTAGCCACTATCTCAGTACCACGATATTTCAATAGAGAAACAGAGAACAGCAAAGTTGGCAATGAGGCCAAGCTTGAGAAGCATGTTAATAAATGTTCAAAGATCAAAATGGAGCTCTGATACCTCTTATCAGTTCTGGTCTTGATAAATATTTATTCTACAAGTTCCTCCAAAAAATTGGATACACTCAAATCCGCCTTTCACACAATACAAGTACAATACCCTACCAAGAATAGCTGAGGACATTCGCAAGCAAATGGTGATTTCACACAGGGAACAAGGCGTACCTTCCTCAAGTGATAAATCAGAATACATCCAGTATAAGAAATAGTACTTACTGTCTTGACTTTTCCAAGCATGTAGTATAATTTCTGAGCTTGTTGATTGTTTTCTTCCATCAAGACCTTGATATAGATAGTGATAAATATAATCCAGATCAAATCTTCAAAATTAACCATGAAATGAATCGAGACAAATGGACTACCTTTTTCACTGAGTCATTATATAGAACTTTGTAGTTGATGTTTGTTGGCGTAGTTTCACTTGCAAAGGGCCTTTTGGCTCTCTGTGAAGTAACTAAAGATACGGGTTTCAGGCATAGCAAGATCAAAGAAGAAAATCAAGTAAATGACAACACAAGAGATACTTACAGTCTGGACCAAATGGTGAACTATCAGTTCTGAGCTACTCATGTTCCTGACTAGTTCAGGACAAATTGGTGTTGGAAAAATAAAGAATAACACAAAATAAATATGACACAATAATATAAAAAATGGGAAAATAACGACACCAAGAAATTTAACGTGGTTCACCCAAGACTTTTGGGTTACATCCACAAATGAACACTCCTATTATATTTCTTCTACTATTACAAATAGTAGGCACAAGTATACAATTTTTTCTACTATTACAAATAGTGGGCTCTTAGAAAAAAATACCAAAAATAGTGAATACACTATTTCTTTTAGGAAAAAATATTTCCTAAGGAAGCATTCTAATTTTTTCTTCACAAATTATTTTATTTTATAGACTATGGTATACCTCATAGAAGAAAAAACCTCACTTTCTCTCTGTGGCTATCTCTGTATTTTTTTCTCTGAAATGATGATAAAAACTAAGGAGTAATTGCTCTCTTTATAGATGTCTGCAGGTTCTTTTTTTCAATGGTTGGTGGCCAACCATTCCACCAACCATTTGCAACTGTGCTGCCAATTTTGAAATCAAAAGAGTTGCCAAGTTTGAAAGAATTTGGCATGTGGATTTGGAGGGACCCACTTAACAATTCTCCCTCTCCCGACAAATGGAGGTATCTCTCTCCTCTCAGAGAGAGCTCATGCTGACAAGTTCTTTCCACAATTCAAACTTGTCTTTTGTCACAACCTTGGTTAGCATATCTGCAGAATTCACATTTGTAGAGATCTTTTCAACCTGCACAGATTTATTCTCTATCTTTTCTCGAATCTAGTAGTATCTCACATCTATGTGTTTTATCCTTGCATGGTACATCGAGTTCTCGCTCAAGTCTATTTCACTTTGACTATCACAATAGATGACATACTCCATCTGCTGCAGCCCAAGCTCTTGAAGGAATTATTTAAGTCATATCGTCTCTTTGCTAGCTTTAGTAGCATCAATATACTCAGCTTCAGTTGTAGATAGTGCAACGCACTTCTGCAATTTTGACTGCCATGATATAGCTCCCCCTGAAAAAGTAAACAAATATCCAGTAGTGGATTTTCTGTTATCAAGGTCACCAGCCATATCAACATCTGTATAGCCCTTCAAGATTGGATTAGAGCCTCTAAAACAAAAACATTCATCTGAGCTTTCTCTCAGATACCTGAGTATCGACTTCACAGCTTCCCAATGCTCTTTTTCTAGATTATTGAGAAATCTGCTTACAACACTAACTGCATGAGCAATATCAGGTCTAGTGGATACGATTGCATACATTTCATACATTAGACTTCCAACGACAGAGGAATATGAAATTTTGACTATATTCTCTTTTTCCTCTTTTGTTTTTGGGCACATCTTCTTGCTCAACTTCATATGACTAGCAAGAGGTGTGCTAACAGGCTTAGCATTCTTCATATTGAAG
>JAOTQJ010000111.1:18474381-18502414 GCA_025642045.1 Solanum sejunctum | reverse complement strand
TAAAACTTAATAAAACTAGTCTAAAACTCAAAATATCAAGTCTATCATCGGAAACTCTAAAAATTATAACGAGACCACTTTTAGTGTTAGTTTTATCATCCGAAACTACTAAAACCATCAGATTTTTCTTTGAGCTTCTAAACTCTGAATGTTGGTCAAAGTCAAACTTAAACTCCGAAATTAATTAAAATGCAATTTTGGATCCAAAATCTCTATTTTAACTCCAAATTTAGTTTTGTAACCTCTTCTAAATGAAATTCAATGTTTTAGAGCTAATCGAATAGACAGATTCCCAATTTGATATCGAAAATGCAGAATGGTATAAAAACTTACTTTTTCAACAACTTAAATTTTCAAAAATGCCAAAACTTGTATTTTCACTTTTAAAACACAAGATCTCAGTTCTAACAAAACAAATAGTTTGAAATAGGTCCAAAGCAACTTACAAAAGGGCAAAATAGTATAAATAAGCTAAAAAAAATGTCCAATAAGGTCTTTACATTATTCACCACTAAAAATAATGTTCGCCTTCGAACATAAGGGAAAGAAAGGTACCTGAAGATTCAAAAAGGCTGGGATATCTATCCCATGTGTCTAACTCTAACTCCTAAGTAGCCTCCTTAATGGGATGGTGTCGCCATTAAAGCTTCATCGAAGGTACATCCTTAGTCTTCAACCTTCGAACTTTCCTATCCAAAATAGTTATCGGCTCCTCCGCATATGACAAATCTTAACCCAACTCAACTGAATCATAGAAAATCGCATTGGACTCATCAGGAATGTAACAACAGAGCATAGAGACATGAAATATAGGATGAACTATTAATAATCTCGGTTCCAATGCTAACTCATAAGTAACCTCACCTACCCTCCTCAAGATCTCAAATAGGCCAATAAATCTAGGGTTGAGCTTGCCCTTCTTCTTAAAGATCGTCATACCCTTCATGGGTGATACTTTCAACCACATGCTATTGCTAACCAAGAAGTCAAGAGGCCTAGTCTTCCTGTCAACATAACATTTTGGGCGGCTCTGGGCTATTAAGAACCTACTATGTATCAATTGTACCCTATCCATAGCATCTCTAAGCAAGTCAACACCCAACACATCAGATGAACTTGAATCACCTCACCCGATAGGTGATCTGCATCTCTGGCTATATAATGCCTCAAATGGTGCCATCTAGATGCTAAAATGATAACTGCTATTGTAACCAAACTTTTCCAAAGGCAAATACTGATCCTATCAGGCCATAAAATCTATCACACAAGCTTGAAGCATATCCTCTAATACCTGAATAGTGTATTTGGACTGTCCATCTGTCTAAGGTGAAAAGCTGAACTCAAATCCAATGGAGTATCCAAACCATGTTGTAGAGTCTTCCAAAAATGGAAAGTGAACAAATATCCCCTGTCAAACACTATAGTCACCAGTACCCCATGCAATCTAATAATATCCCCGATATACAACCTAATCAATTGTTCCGCACTATAGCTAGTTGATGTACCTCTAAAATATGATACTTTTAATATTTTAAACTTAGATTTTTGTATGTTATCAAAGCAATGTTAGTAGGTTTGATGTGTTTTTATGTTGATTTTACAGGATTACTAGAGTTGAGAAGTTGTTGGGCTAAGTTATGCAGATTGTAGGTTTTTTAGATTTCACGAGAATTCTATGGTCTGTGGGTCATTCCACAAGCTATAGATGAGTTTCTAGGCCTAATCTAGTGAAAGATTGGTTTTTAGAAGTTAAAGTTACATGTTACCAGATAGGTCGTAGATCATTCGATGACCTGTACATTAGTTTATGCCTTGAGGATTAGAGATTTTGCATATGTGCTGAAACATTAAGAAATGAAGCCTTCCACGGGTCGTAAGTCAAACTATAGGCCATAGGAAGGGTTTCATAAGTTAAAGACAGTTTCTGAGGTTTGCAATCTACGAAGTCAAGCCACGGGCCATGAGTGCAACTATGACCGGTAACAATATTCATCAGAGTTTCCGATTTTAATTTTTCTATTTTGTTTAGGATTTGGTTTTTAATTAGTATAAATTGATTTTTTAAGGTCTTTTTAGATGAAGAGAACTGGAGACTTGTTATTGTTACTTTGTTTACACTTGTTCTTGGAGATTTCTTAAGGGTTACTTTTGACTTTATCTTCGAGTTATAACATTGTGATTTTTGTGAAGATTACAGATTCCATGTTCTTCAATTCTTTGTTGTAAGTGTTTAATTTTGCAGACCTATAACATGATTTTCTCATCTACAATGAACATGAGTATCTAAATTCACAACTAGGGTTATGGGAACCATGAAGAACTAATAAAGTAAGAATTGGATAATTCGTAATCCTTGGGAAGTGTGAATGCATGTATTATTTATCTCTTCATTTTTAATGCTTTTTAACGTTTGCAAATGTTAGAACTCGCCTTATTCTTACTTACTGGATCAAGGGGTAATGAATAGAAAAAGAGAAAAACTAACAGGATTCGATGTGATTACACTTGTCTAATCAACCTGAACGAATCAAGTGAGAGTTGTATTGGGACAAGGTAAGAGTTGGTAATGTGACACCCCATAGAAGGATCAAGTCACATGGTGAAATTTATCTAGTCTTGGATCAAGGGGCTAGGTGAACATAACTTATCAGTTTTGCATGCCACACACTAGAAAGGGTTACAATTATTTAGTTATATTGTATTAGGATTTCATAGGGAATGCAATACCCTAGTTACTTTTCTCACTGAATTCACGATATTTGCATCGATTATTTGATTGTAGTTTAGGTTTAATTACCGCTTTTACATTAAAACCCCCCTCTTTGGGAAGTAAGTTCATTAATTTATCTTAATTGCTTTAATTACTTAAAGTGTAGATATTACTCCTCATGAATTAAAAAGTGAGCCAACTTATTCAATCGATCAACAAGTGAGCCAACTTAGTCAATCGATCAACAATCAACCAAACTGAATCAAACTCACCCAAGACCATGGGCAAACCTGTAACAAAATCCATAGTGATATGCTCCTATTTCCACTAGGGAATGGATATCCTATGCATCAAAACCTCCAAGCCTTTGCTTCTCATACTTGACTTATTAACATTCTAAGCACTTTGCCACAAACTCGGTAATGTCTCTCCTTATCTCATACTACCAATAGTGTTGGTTCAAATAATGGTACATCTTTGCACACCGGGATGGATAGAGTACCTAGCACAATGAGCCTCTTCCAATATTAATCCCATCCAATCTCCTATCGTAGGCACACAAACTCAACCATTAATTGTCAAACACACCCTCAGAATCAATAGTAGCTGCTTTTGCTTCACCCGTCAACACCTTGTGATGAATCAAGCACAATTTAGCATCATCAAACTGGTGAGCATATACTTAATCAAGCAGTGAAGACCTAACCTCTACAAGGGCTAAAATACTTTGAGGAGGAGAAATATCCAATCGAACTAGTTGTCTAGCAAGTGACTGGATTTTCAAAGCTAAGGGTCTCTCCTCTGCCCTCAAGAATGCCAAACTCCCTATACTAGAGGCCTTTTGGCTCAAACCATTTGCCACCACATTTGTCTTTCCTGGGTGAGATAGAATAGAGATGTCATAGTTATTTAACAACTCCAACTACCTACGCTATATCATGTTCAAATTAGGCTGAGAAAAGATGTATTTAAGACTTTGATGATCTATAAAGATCTCATAATACATCTCATAGAGATAATTCTGCCACAACTTTCATGCAAACCCCACTACAGCCAACTCTACATCATAGGTTGGGTAGTTTTTCTCATGAACCTTCAACTGCCTAGATGCATCGGCTATCACTCTCTTATTTTACAGCAATACTCCACCTAAACCAACTCTAGAAGCATCACAATACACCACAAAAGTACTCCCTTCTTGGGCAAAGAAAGAATAGGTGCCAAGGTCAACAAATCCTTAAGCTTTTGAAAGCCGAGGTCAACAAATCCTTGAGCTTTTGAAAGCTCACCTTGTACTTATCCGACCACTGAAAGGCCATATTCTTTTGAGTAAGTCTAGTCAATGGGGATGCAATATAATAGAATCCCTATACAAAGTATTGATACCTTGCCAAACTTTAAAACTCTGAATCTCTATCATAGATGTCGGCCTAGCCCACTCATGAACTGCCGCTACCTTGGCTGAATTTACCATAATACCATACTTTATCATCACATACCCAAGGAAAGCTATATTCTTGAGCCAAAACTCATAATTTAAGAACTTGGCATATAACTTCTCCTCTCTCAACGTGTGAAGTACAATCCTCAAGTGTTGTACATGGTTGGACTCAGTCTTGGAGTAAACTAAGATGTCATCAACAAACATAATCATGAATACATCCAAATAAGGCTTGAACACCTGGTTCATCAACTCCATAAAAGTGGCTGGAGCATTAGTCAACCCAAAGGACATAACTACAAACTCATAATATGTAAGGACCTTATGGGTCACTTTTGAGCTAATTTGTAAAAATTACTATTTTGCCTTTTTATAAGGTTCTTTGGACCTATTTTGAACTTTTTATACTACTGAAACTAATGTCTTATGTTTTAAAAGTAGAAAATATGAGTTTTGACATTTTTAGGAGCTTAGATTATTGAAAAAGTGAGATTTTGTACTATTCTAAGTTTTGGGTATCGGATAAAAAATCCATCATTTTTATTAGCTATGAAATATCGAATTTGGTCTAGAAGAAGTTAGAAAACTGAATTTAAAGTTAAAATGGAGATTCTGAACCCAAAGTCTCATTTTCGATCGTTTTTGAAGCCAAAGTTTGACTTTGGTCAATGTTCGGGGTTCGAAAGCTCAAATCAAAATTTTGACAATTTCAATGGTTCCAGATGATGTAACACTGAAAGTGGTCTCATTATAGTTTTTAGAGTCTTCAAGGGTAGTTTTATTATATTACGTTTTAAATTAACTAAATTGAGCTTTATCAATAACTGTGTCGAGGAGACCTCAGAATTAAAATCTGATAATTCTGTTGCCGGATACCCATTTCTGGTATGAGTACATATCTAGTTTATGTAATTTGTGCTCCAAATGGACCCTGTGGTTCTATTCCAAGTTGAAAATTTTAGCTGGTTTTCTGATCTGGTACAGTTACCAAGTACTCTTTGTGTTCACGCCTTGTTCTCTCTGTAGGTGAAGGGTTAATTTCTTTGACCTCCACATTCGTGGAATTATTTTTCACATTCGCAGAAGGTATTTGTCACGAACCAAGCCTAGGGCCTAGACATGACCGGCGAATGGGGAATCCAAAGGAACCCCAAACAAGCCTCATAACATATTACACATCTTTGATCAAGGAAGATATTAAAATGCCAATAAAAGATAAACAAAAACAAGGGGAAATTGGGACCAAGGGAACCTCTTTTATACAATAAGCAACAAGAGTCAATAGAGTCAAGGCTGATAATATAGATACACCATATGTCAAACAACACTTCTACTATATAAAGATAAGAGCAGCAACCAAGACAAAGCAACAGGGCTCACCCTCATAGTCAAAACATAATCAAAAGAGAGAAAGTCTTAATACATAGCAAGAGATCATAATTAACATCTGTGGAATGGAGGACTCACCAACAAGCTTGAGCAAAGTCGTACTAGCCACATGGAGGAGGATGCTCAAGTGGGGTTCTGGTTCCTACATGGTGATATCATGTAGGCATAGAGTATGCATTAGTACATTTGAATGTACTAAGTATGTGGGATGCAATGCTATCAAGGGATATGTAACATAATCGAAATGCATAATCATTAGGAAATGATAGGTATACGTCAATATGACATGCATGCTTAATACTTAAGGTAAAACATGCTTGTAAATCATGAACAAAGAATGTGGACTCAATATAGGAAACATAGTCAAACCCCTTTATACCAACCTTTATGAATGGGACAAATAACCCCTACCCACCTTACGGTATAACCTTTTTGGAGAGTGTTATCAATACTCCTACCGTACGACATAGTCTTTTCGGTAGATAGTATAAGACGTCCCCTACTTATGATATCATCTTTTGGGTATGAAACGTGATTCATTCTATCTTATGGCATGGCCTTTTCAATATAATGTCCACACCTTACGATATAAACTTTTCGGTGCAAACCTTTAGTCTTTCTACCTTACGGTATGGCCCTTTTGGTGGGATGTCCATACCTTATGATATAAACTTTTTGGTAGGCACAATTAGCTACTCTATCTTACGACATGGCCTTTTTGGTAGAGTGTCCACACCTTATGATATGATCTTTTCGATGGAACCTTTAGTTTTTCTACCTAACGACATGACCTTTTTGGTGGGATGTCCATACCTTATGATATAATCTTTTTGATAGGCACAATTAGGTATTCTACCTTACAACATGGCTTTTTTGGTAGGGTGTCCATACCTTATGATATGATCTTTTCGGTAGGAATCATTATTCACTCTACCCTATGGCATGGCCTTTTAGGTAGGAATCATTGATCACTCTACCTTATAGCATGGCTTATCAGTAGGAATCATAACTAGCTCATTCAACTATTACATTTCAATCATCAAGAAAGAACTCCTTATTTTCCCAAAAATACAACAAACATAAGAACCCAATAATGTACATGCAACCCCATAGGTACCTTCCCATGAAACACCTTATATAGATATCCCTATAATCATCATGAAGTCATCATATAATCATCATAGGACCATTCAACTCATAAGTCATGCATTGGACCTTCAATTTCTCAAGAAACCCTAGCTGGACATTTTATCAAACACTTAGCGGGTGTGTAATACTACTATAAAACAATAAAATATAGAGATGAAATCATGTAAGAAAATCCATTGTAAAACTATCAATCAACACCTTGCAACACCCTCAAGCAATATACATCAAAATCCCTCATCAAATCTTACAATAAATCTAAGATTTATAGCTCAAAACATAGCAAAACAATCACAACTTTACATAATTTTAACATAGTGTGCAGCGAATTTTATAATATGCAAGATCCAATTGTAAATCAACTTTAAATCATGCAATTTGAATAAAAGAAGGCTTGGGTATCATGGGTGAAAGAAATCCATAAAAGAAACCTACATACCTTAGCTTTTGGAGAAACCTTTAGTGAAGATCGGAGATGGAGACTTGAAGCCTGAAGGAGAACCTTAAAATCTGGATAAGGGTTTGAGACTTGAATCTTGAGAGAAATATAGGACTAAGGGTTTGAGTGAGTACTGAAAAATATCTTGGGTGATATGAGGGTAAAATAATACTAAGTATAAGTGTTTTCACATGTGGGAAGGCTTAGGCCCAAGACCCAAAAGCCTTGGACCGAGATAAAAATCACTGGCAACAAAATACACAGGTTCGCGTTTGGTCCATGATGCGGACCTATCACGGAGGTAAAATTAATATATGCGCACAATAACTGCGCATTGCGGCACTGTCGCAAATCAATTCTGGATAAGAAAAATTATAAAAAATGAAATTGCTAACCGTTATCTCTTAAATCGTGGTTAGACCCTTTTTTCCATAATTTTGACCCCCTGAACAATAATATGAAGTTAGATTTTTGATATCACACATTGATTTTGAGATATATGGAATTTAAAATTTTGGACATTCCGAGGCACATTTTTAGGCACTTTTTTGGGGGGGAGGGGGGTTGTTTCAATATTGACCTTAGAGTTTGGCATTTGCAGAGCGTTGACATTTGTTGACTTTTATGCTCGCGGAGAAGGTCTCGTGTTTGGACAATTTTAATATATAAAACTCTATTTTCAATCATTTCAATATTTTCAAGCTTTGTTGGGCAGTTTTTGAAGAGGCTTTTCGGAAAAAAAATTTGGTAAGTATTTCTAACATCAAATTAATTAATTTTCATTACTTTTCTCTTGATTTTATCTTGGATTTCATGATTTTGGATATTTAAAATTGGGTTTTCCATGGATTTGATTTGAAGACTTTAATTGTTGATTTCTCCCTCAATTTGAACTCAATTTTAGTAGAATCTTCACCCACGAACTCCTTTCCTCGTGTAGAATCATAGTTTCTAGTCAATTTTCATATTCAGGAACTTCAAATTTTGGCTCTAGTTTTGATTATTTCACTTTTAAGTCTAATTTATGTCAATATGGATTTCAAAATTGATCTCTTGATACGTATAATCTATTCTTGATAGTGTTTGGTTGATTCAAGATCATTTTTAGGCTTGAAGCTACCGAAAGCATAGTTTGAGTGTGGTTTCAGCATCAAGGTAGGTTCGACTAACCTTTTTAGAACTATATTCGAGTTATTGGACATGTTTATGTGATGATTGTAAGATTAGGATGTTTCATAAGTAATTGGTTTGATATGATAGTAATTTGATAAAAATATTGTATCGGTTATATTAGAATTGGAGTAAATTGTGATTCTGTTGGTTAATTGAGATGTATTCTTGCGATTTGAGATATTTTGAATGACATTGTGATAATATGAGACTTGTGACATTATTTGGAAAATGTATGTGATAATTTGATGGTAATTGTGATACTTACGGGAATCATGTGCATATTTTGGGACTTGCGGAGCTCGATTTTATTGGTATTTTGAGCTTTTGATAAAAGTGTGGTGATATGAGATATGTTGATGGCATTGTGGTACCTATTGAGACACTTGGCATTGCCCTTCTGATTCCATGGCTATTATTTATACGCAATCTTATTATATTATTATTATATACTTTGATTTATGGCATGGGCATACATTCATATCATATTACATTTGTATCATCCCTTCACCATGCTGAGGTGGCAAGACTAAGATATTGTACTACTTTTTATAAAACCCCTTGACCATGCTAAAGTAGCAATGGAGCTAATGAAATATTGTGACACCCCTTGACTATGCTGAGGTGTCAAGGTTAAGAGATTTTGGTATATATTCTGACGAGACCCCCATGGGTTCTACCTAGCAGCCTTATCTTGGTTAATGTATACACTAGTCCTGCAATGGTTGTGATCCCACCCTATGCATTATATTCATACATCACAATTACATTGCATTGTTGCTTATTAGGTTATTATTGTCATCTTATTCTGCTCTTACTTATTATATATTATGTACTAACCCATTTTCTTGCAGGTGATAGAATTTGTCATCGTTACATTCTTACACAATTTGTCCTACCTAATTGGTTAAACCTACTAGGAATATTTTTTTGTACTCACCCTACTTTGTTTTCTCCTTGCAGATCGAGCACAGGGACTCCCACACGGTAGTTGATAGTATTGTGCGGAGTTTCTTATTATTTCTAGATTCAGCAGTGGCACTCAAACTTTATGTTGCCGATGTTTCTTTTAGACTTCTTCATGTTGTTATCTATCCCAAACTATGTATTTTACTTATGATCCAATGTTGTATTTACTCATTACTGTTACTTAGAAGTTATGTACTCATGACTCCAGGTTTTGAGATTTAAACTAAGTGTTGTAGTTGCTTTTACTTTATTTTTATTTTGTTTAATTGCGATCCAGTTTCGAGTTGTGACATAATGTCCATAACAAGTCTTGAAGGCTATCTTTAGGATGTTAGACTACCTAACCCTCAACTGATGATATCCAGACCTCAAATCAATCTTGGAAAACACTGAAGCACCTTTCAACTAATTGAGTAAATCATCAATACGAGGTAAAGGATACCTCAAATCAATCTTGGAAAACATCGAAGCACCTTTCAACTAATTGAGTAAATCATCAATACGAGGCAAAGGATACATGTTATTGATGGTCACTTTGTTCAGCTAACGATAGTCAATACAGATATGAATAGTGTCCTCTTTCTTCTTCACAAATAAGATAGGAGCACTCCAAGGAGATACACTCAGACGGATGAACTTTTTCTGTCACAAATCCTCTAACTGCTCTTTTAGCTCCTTCAACCCAGACGGATCCATCCGGTAGGGATCAATATAAATGAGCTTAGTGTTTGGATCCACATCAATAGCCAAATCAATATCACAATCCGGAGGGAACACCTGGCAAGTTAGTCGAAAATGCATCCATGAACTCCCTTGCAATCCTGGTGGTCTCCAATGATGGTGACATGCCTGAGCATGTCTGAACATGAGAAAAATATGACATACATCCATTATCCATCAATCTACAGACATACATATAAGAAATCATCCCATTGGGGTAAGAACTAGATACGCCAATCCACACTAACTGAGACAAATCTGGAAAAGATAAAGTCACCATCTTTGTATGACAATCAAGAATAGCATGATGAGCCAATAATCAATACCCAATATCACATCAAAGTAAACCATATCAAGCAATGTCAAATCAGCAGTAATATCTCTCCCCAAGAAGGTCACAATATAACCCTAATACATCCAATTCACCACTAAAGACTCGCCTACCAGGATGGAAACATAAATAGGTTCAACGAGAGACTCATATATGATATCATGTTCCATTGCAAAATAAGTTGATACATATGAATAAGTGAAGCCTGGATCAAATAAAACTGAAGAAAAACAATTGCATACCAAAATCATACCTGTAATAGTTGTACGGAGGCCTCTGCCTCTGCCTGATCTGGAACTACATAGCATACTTTATGCACCTATTAGATTATGGGCCTTCATGGGCTCCACCTCTTACTGTGCCTCGACCATCTCTAGTACTACCCCTCATGCCCTTAGAGGTGTCTTTAGTTGTTGATGCTAGAGCTGGACGAACTAGTTGGGACCCTAAAGACCGGGTGGGAGGTTCACAATGAGGACTATGGTGGGCTAAATTCCCAACCTCATCACACATTAACAAGCCCTAATATCTCGCCACTGAGATGGTTGTCCTGAAAAACTATCATGCCTGGCTACACTAAAAGAGTAGTCATGGGTCATCTGAATAGGCCCAGATTTGTAAATATTGTTAGTTATGGGAATGGCTGCATGGTGTGTCATACCCTGATGACCTTGTCTTTGAAACTCTCTACCTCGTGGCGAGTGCCCACTGAATTGGCCATACTGGTAAAATATCTTCCCACCACCTTGTCGATCATATCTAATATGCTCAATCATGCGAGTGCGGTCCACCACACTCTAGAAAGTGCTACTAATCAGAATCATAGAATTTGTCACCTCTTGAAGATACCCCATAATCCCTTGCCAATGTGTCAAATCCTCTCAAATTATGTAGGGATACTAGACAATGCATACTTGGACAGCTCATAAAATTTGGCCCATAATCAGATACTGGCATAGATCCCTGTTGAGGCCTATGAAACTTATCTCAGAGGCTGTCTTGGAGGCTATAAGAGAAGTCTAAGTACTTTCATTGTATCCCTTAGTTTCACTCTAAGTGTGAGGTTGGGGAAATAATTTTTGTTTTAGGTGTTAGGGACCATACTGTGATTGTGAGCTAATTGGTTTGCTATGTGAATCATATCTTCTAGGGAATCATATCTTCATATGGTCATCTCCAGGATAAGGAAGCAACATCTAACAGCAAGAAAAGGGACAGATGAGTGCCCCAAGTACCCCCTACTCTATCTATTCCTCAGGGCTAGCGTTGCCTGTTTGGCTCTAGTGTGGTGTTTCAATTTGGCAAAAAATGGTATTGTACTACTTGAAGTTCAAGTACTTCTCTAATGTCCCTATTCATTAGAGAGACTAGAGAGGGAGTTCCCTCAGATTATGAGGAGAATCCAGCAACTCAACATGGAGTTCATATTCCAAAAGCCCTCTCGGTTTAATTTGAGCATGGTTATGGAGTTCTATGCACTTTGTTCAAGTGCAAGGGATAGAAGATAATTTGTCCCTTTTAGCAATTAAACAGATATTAGGGACTATTAAGGTCCCTTCTGCTACTTTGATGGGGATAAACATTTGGTCCCGATATCGAGATATGAGGCATACTCTAGTGAGGCCACACTCCACTGCTCGCTAGACCTGCCATGAGTATAAGGGATACCACCTCTCCTTTCTCTTTGACCATATGGACAAGGAAGTACGTGTTTTGATCAAGGTAGTGGTGCATAGTCTCATCTTAGCCTACACTTCATAGAGGCCACAAGATAGAGATTGTCTGGTATATGTCCTGATAAAGGGCTTTGACATCAACATTAGGGCGGTACTTAATCATTGATGAGGAAGGCCCGAGTCCATCGTGGCTGCAAATATGCCTTTGATTAACTAATCACTTTACTTGTAGATAGGCTATCTTACCCTTTAATGTGACTAACACTAAAGGGCTTGAGCAGACGTTTGGGCCCATATTGCCCACTCAAAAGAGGGACCATACGGATGAGCTAATCATGGGTAGGATGTACTGACTGGAGATGCTGCGCCAAGCCACTGATAGCCACCCATCTACCCTAATGAGCTCTATTAAGTGAAGCTGATGTATCCTTGAATGATCATGCCAAAGTTGTTCTAGGGATTTGGTCTAGATTTTTTGATCCCATAAATGATGATGTCTCCACCGATAAGGATCAAGTGAGGCAAGGGCCAGACATTAAGTCAGATGAGGATCCCTAGGATGAGCCAATCTTGCATATAGTTTGTGTACCAGTAGAGGGGGAGATGGATAATTAAGGCTAGAGAGTATCTCTACTTCACTCGGTCTAGTAGGTAATTGAACTAAGGACAGTGCAACACTTTTGGGGTGGAGATATTTCATTTATGGCTATGTATAAGAGAATTTATGCTTTATGTTTATGTTTTTTCTAGTAGTTTAAGACAATGCATTCTTATGTATATATTAGGATTTGATGTTTTATGAGGAGTTAATGTTAACTTTTACTTTTGTCAATATGGGTCTAGTTGTGTTTATGCGTTCTATTGTGCTTAGGTATAGTTGAGTGACAAGGTCCTCTGATGGATGGATAATGACTATCCTATGGGTATTCATCAATGTAGTATCTTGTGATGGTAATTTGCAATAATTTATAATATTGCATAGTGGGTATGTGATGATGAGCATGAAAATTGAATAATTCAAGACACCTAAGTTTTGTTATGTATTCTTATATTCATGATTAATTTTGAATTTGTGTGACTTATTGTGATGGGTATGATAGTATCAATTTGTAAATAGGTATGCGTCGGGTATGGGTAAGTTGTATTGATTTTTCCTATTGTTCGTCATTGTTAGAACTTGTCTGGTATGTATACAAAACTAAGTAGGGAGTAGAGTGTAGGAAGTGATCTAGGCACTTCTTTGACTACCTCATTTTAGACCTGTATTAGAACCTACCTTGAGAAAGATACCCTTAGTTAACCCCTTTGAGTCTTAGACTTGTTTTCTTGGATAACCAAATAATAAGTCTACCCCTTTTTTTCTTGAGATCGTAATTTTGATCCAAAGAGCCCAAGCACTTTAAAAGAGTGACCAAAAAATGGATAAGGCTTTAAAAGAAACTTTAAAGATGAGTCTTGTTTGGTCCGCGATCAGTCTGCATCGCAAACTGATTCCCTTCTAGGTCAAAGTCCTCAGATAAACAAAAAGAAGAAAAAGAGAAATTTCATAATTATTTTAGTTTGTGATTACAGATTTAGATATAGCTATATAATAAGGTTAAGTGAGGTGAAGAATTAATACAAATGGGTAGTCCATGCAAAGGAAAGTAATGATGAGGAAGTAAAAGGATGTGTCATCATCAAAGCAAGTAATGTAACAAAGAGCTTAGGATTTGAGTGATGTTATATCCAAAGATAATATCCACCTTTCCCCTAGCCTATATTACAATCGAAAAAGTCTTATATAATCCATAACGTTAAAGCTCCTATAAGTGTGAGGAAATAAATTAAGGTCAAGCCTATGAGCATTATGAGCAATATGTGAATTCACTTGGGAGTGTAAGAGCCATTTATGATTCCCATGATTGTTGTAATGATTTCATTATGTGTATATGAGTAATTCTTTGTGTGAGGGCACATAGTTATTGAAGGATTGATAACTGTGTATAACTCAGAATGAAATAGTCGCATGAGTCCGCCTGCATTGTAGAGTCCATTTCGAAGGTTGGGTGGTGTTGGGTTAGTCATCTATGGGTTGATGTTCCGACTTGTTGTTTAGAGAAGCCTCCTACATAAATACTTGTTGCTTGAGTAAGATTGCCTTGTGAGTAAGTATGTCGTGTGCATACATGTGTCACAGTTTGTTCGAGGACTAGCAAAACTTTAAGTATGGGGTGGTGATCTTAGGCGTATTTATGCACCTAATAGCTTAATTTGCCCATATTTATAACTTAATTTTAGGACAAATGCATAGAGTCTAGGTGGTTTTCATTGTTTTTTTTGTTGTTGTTGTTTTGAGCTAACAATGGCAAGGAGACATTTTTTGTTGTGTTTTCAAGATTTAAGGCAAAAGATGAAGGTCCAAATCCATTACCATAAAATAAGAGAAGACACAACCAGAACAAAGAAAACAAAGAGGAAGCAAATACTGAAGTGGAATACCCCCGCGTCGCGGAGGTGCTTAAGGACAAGTCAAAATTGGTTGAGCTGAAAAATTGCAGGAATGTACTATGAACGACTCAGTTCACATCGCGGACTAGGATGACCAACGTTCAAAAGTTACCAAAAATGCTGAAAAGATACATACAGTAATAAAACATGTTCGCATTGCGGACTTGAAGTTAAAGTGAAAAAAGTCAGGAAACTATGTTTTAAAAACTATGCTTTAAAGGTTATATGTGTAATTTTTAGGATTATTATTATTTATTCTTTAGCTAGAACAAGGACAAGGACAAAGAACACCCTAGGGTTTGATTTTCTCATTTTCTTTCATTAATTTCATTCATTAAATGTTGCTTAAATTGGTTGTTTTGGCTACAAGACTATGTTATAGACTATTTTTCTTTGGTTTATGATGAATTTTTCGTAAAAATTACTCCTATATTTCTTTAATAACTATTCTAATGTCTGGCCAATATTGGAATAAATATGTTGCTTGTCTTGAATTCAGAAGATGAATAGCAGATATAACACAGTATACATGGGCTTGCTTATTCTAGTGTTCTAAAATAATTCGTATATAAGAGATTTGTGACACTTATCTATATACCATGCTTAGTTATAAAATAAGAAGATAAATTTAATGCACTTTTATTGGTTCATGTCTATACTCGCTCAACAATATAGGTAGGCTGTTAATAACAGTAGGCAATTAGAGGTCGAAAGACTATGATTGTAAATTCAATCCAGTGAACCAGTAATTAGATAATCCATTGGAAATCAAAGTAAAATGGGATATGACATACGTCTTTAAAAGCTATAGTCCTGGAATCTTTGCTTAATTGAGTGAATTTTTATTAAAGAATTAATTAATTATTACATTAATTTTCTTAGGTATAATAGCAGTAGTGGCACACACTTATTTTATTAACAACACATACAATTAATTTTAGTACACTAAGATTTTTTAAATACCTCGTTAAAGTCTTTTAGTTCGATATCCCAACTCTTATAGAGCTATTATATTACTTGATTAACCGTGCACACTTGCGTGTGTTTTGATAGCAACACTAAGAACTTGTCTTAAGTCCGCACCTATGTTGACTAGTAGTGGCATGTTGGATGTATGGAGTCTATGTTGTCTTTCCATTTTGGATAAAATTTGCTTCTTTCCTTTCTATTTAAGTTGAGATGAGGCATATTTCCTAATTTCTTATAGATTGTTATCGATGCTTTATATTGCCTTATATATGCTTATTGATATGCTAAGATAGTTTGGTTGAAATCTTTCGAGATTTCGATCACCATGTCACACCTAGAGCCTAAGTTGGGTCGTGACATAAATGCCATGGTTTGAGGAAATGTGGTGAAATGGGGACTTGGGATATGACTTACGAGTTTTTGTCTCTGTATATCTCGCCACAACGAGATGGACCCACTATGACGATACAACCATGGCGAGATAAGTAGTCTTCATGGTGAGATAGTCGTGAATTTTAAGTTAGAAAATTCCAAAATTCATTTTTATTTCTCCTTTTATCCTTGAGAGACCAAAAGTGACCTAGGGATTATTTTCTTCAATTTTACACATGTTTTCTTGATGAAAGTAAGTTAATCATTCCTCTAACTTGTAAATTGATTCCTAGACTTTTGAATCTAGGAGAATTCTCATTGAGAAGATTGTGACCTATAATTAATGGTGGAAAAAAAATTCCTAGTTAGTGGAGATGATCATGAAAGTGCCCAACAGTTAGAATTTTGATATAATCCGAGTAATTTAGGCCATTGTTTATTTATCATTTTATTTCTTAATTGTTTATAGACCAAGAACTAACCCAAACTCTAAAAAAAAAGAGAAAGTTTCAAATTACTTAGATTTTTTAAGGCTTATTTCGAGGTAGGTCATGATTTGATATTTCAATTTATGTGATATATGCATGATAACTATTTCGTAGTACTTCCTATATATATGTGAATAGAGAATAATAATATAAGCTTAATAAATAATTTCTCATGATCAAATTGCATGCAAATAAACCTATCATTAAATTTGTGCAAGTTGTGAATTATTCATGATGCATGTAACTATGATTGTGATTATTGAATTTGGTGTCACTTTCCAACACATTATTAAATTGGGTGTCATGTTCTGATATATTATTGAATCGTGTGTCACGTTTTGATACAACTTGTTTAGGTGTAGGTCTATGCAAGGGAGATTGTTGAATTTGTTGTGGTAATAATGATAATTATGAAAGTGGTATGTTAAGTATGAATTGTAATTCACCATTTTTTCATATGTGTTGGTTTACTAAGTTGTAGTGGTTTGTTATATGTTTCACTTATTGAAATAGTTGTGTGATCCTACATTATACTATTGTTATGTGTAATAATACTATATTTATACTTTTTTTCTTGAGTACAAGACATCTTCAGGTGACTATTGACAGACCTCAATTAAGAGACCAGTGATTATTCAAATTCATGGGTGAGCTAGCTTTTTCAGGCTTTCAGTGAATTTGCCTATCTTCTTAGTCCATTTGTTCCCGAACTTAAACACTTTAGTTATTTACATTTCAATGGTCTTCTGGACTTTCATCACCTTATGTTGGAAACTTAGATATAATTTTGGTACATTGACTTTCAGGGTTCAAGGTGGTTATTCTGCATTGCTTATTTTATTTCTGATTGAGTTTATGAGGACTTAACTTGTTTTCTGATTAAATATGTTTTCGTAATCTTTAAATTCTTGAATCGTGTTAAATTGCTTAGTTTGAATTTTAGTATTGGTTCTCTTATCGGAGGATTAGTGCGGATGCCACTCACGGCTTGGTCGGAGGTTGTGACATTGGGTCATGGTTCATCCAAATTTACTATAGGCTCAAAGGACAAAAATATGATTGGGTCATGACCCAGTAAATTTGACCCCCTTAATCTCAATAAGTTTAACATATTGTTATTATCTTTTATAATCACAATTTGAATTTCAACTCAAGAAATTTTTTAAAAAAATTACAAATTGATAGATAAATTCTAGAAGATATAAAATAGACAGTAATTCATATGTCCAATACGGGACATACATTGCACCAATGCAAATAAAGAGTCTTAAACGAATTTTTAATTGGAGATTAAATTGGATTCAACTGAAGATTCTTATCAAATAAGTTAAGACTTGAATGGATTGAAATGAACCGAATTTAAATTATTTTCAGCCAACCTATAAATTTTGGACGAGAGGAATAATTTCAAATATATACAATAAATTAATTAATTTATAATAAATATATTCATATTTTATTACACAAAAAATATAAAAAATTATTAAAAGAATATACAATAAGTATATAATACAGATTCTCCAAAGTCATAGAAGTATACACTGACTATACAATATAGATTACTTATACATGAATAATACACTGAACATACATTATGATAATACACTCAAAAACTGAATAAAGCTTAATTATACATAACTTTATAGTGATGACCATTTTTTCAGTAATTATTTGGCCGAATGACCATCTACTGTTATCCCTTATATATATATGAGTAAATTTTATAAATGAAAAATATATATAGCCTAATTATGCTCCATAGTTATAGTTTGAGTAATTATATTTCGTAACTTTTTGTAGCAATATTTATATAATTCGCACAACATTTATATACATTTGTATAATTCACTATACAATTCACAGTTTTTGTATAACATTTGTATGTTTCGCTATACAATTCGTGCACAACGTTTGCATAAATTGCTGTATAATTTATAGTGTTTGTATATTTTGCCATATAAATTTACAATCTTTGTATATTTCGCTATACCATTTGGTTCGCGCACAACGTTTGTATAAATCACGGGAATTATACAAAAAGCAAATTGTAATCACAATTAGAGTTTGCCGCGAGTCGAAATTAATTCAAAATATAATAATATTAACTAAGTAACTAGCATATATTTGCTTACCTGCATAATTTTTACTATATATATTTAGACTCATTTTGATAACTCCAAACCCAACTATTAACCAAACACAAATATAGTAAATTTTGCATATTTTAAAAGTACTTTTGATTCTTTTTCGCCAAATAAATAAGGACCATTATTTTTATCTTCTATTGTTATTTACTAATAATACAAAATAAATCACTATTCTTTTTGTCTCATTTTATGTAATATTTTTTCTTTTTAATTTATTTTAAAGAAAATGTTCACTTACTTTAATTGAAAATAATTTAATTTTAATTTTCTTATTTTTCATGAAATAATTTTCATTCACATAAAAAATTATTTTAAATTATAAATTTTTAATTTTTTAAAATATTATATTAAATAAAAAGGTGTCGAATAAAATAGGAGGGACATCTTAATTTTCAATAGAACACAATTATATCACGTGGAATTTTGAACCCAAAGAGAACTAATTTTGTAAATCTTTTTGCTTGTATTCTTATGCTTTGTAAGGGGTGGAGATTATATTTTGAGTAACGTATTTATCTTTTAAGCTAAGAAGCTAGCTCTTAGAATTCGCGCTTTACTTGAAGCTCCTCCATTGATTCATTCTGAGCACAGTACGAGTAGATAAGATAAGGCTTCTCCGTCATCCCTCCTCCTCTTCCACCGCCGTGGTCCGCCGTCACTTCCGTCGTCGCCGTCGCAAGAAACACAGCCTTCGTGCACGCGAAATTTATAATTCTCTATGGTATCTCTACAAATTCCATACTCTACCGTCCGCTATCCACCGTGCCCTCTCTTTACCCACCCTAAGCGCCGCCAGTGTTTCCAATTCCGGAGTCGCCGAAACTGCGCGAATAGCTCCGTGTACTCCCCTGGGTATAATGTCAAGCTCGCGATAAACAATCTAAACCTACCCGAGCAAACTCCTAGAACGCTTTTCCCTGGTGGATTTAAGAGGCCGGAGATCAAAGTGCCGGGTTTAGTGCTAAAGTTGAGCTGCGAAGATGTATTGAGAGATGAGAATATTATCGATGAGATAGACCAGGCGATTTCGGGTCGGGTTGACGTTGTAGTGCTCAATGGTGATGGAGCTAGCGGCGGGAAGTTGTACGAGGCTGCGTGTTTGTTGAAGTCTGTAATTAAAGGCAGGGCTTACTTGTTGATCGATGGACGTGTAGATATTGCTGCCGCGGTTAGTGCCAGCGGTGTTTTGCTCTCTGATCAAGGTTAACACTGTACTCACCCTTTTTGTATTGTGTACTTCACCTTGCATGGTGAGTTTGTGCTATAGTTTTCTGTCCTTATAGTTTGGGATAAATATTGTGGAAAATGAAAAACTACCTTACCATGCTTTTGACGACGGCCTCAATTTATCCCGCTTATAACTGAATCCCTCTAGTTTGGGATTGAGGAATAGGTGATTGATTGATAACTAAAGGCTTTTATCTTAGTATCTTTTGCTGCATAATGTTGTCATGCTGTGATCTTGAATAAAGACACATGAGCTGGACGACCATTTATCTAATATTCTAAATGTTACTAGTACTAGTTGCTAGTAATTTTCTTACATATTTCTAGCAACTAGTACTAGTGAAGTTTTACTTGGAAAAAAAGAAAAATGGTACTACTTGTTGCAGTAGAATTATTCATGACGGGATGTAGAATGAAGCTGGTTTCTACAGATTCAACCCGAGCAATGAGAAAATATTTACTTTATAACACATTGATTATCACATATTGAAATAAATGTTGCTACTAATTAGTATCTACAATGATTCAATCTGAAGCTAATTGTGTCTGAATTGTAGTTTAAACTTCGTGAACAATGGTGAAAATTTCTTACCAAATGCAGTTAGCCATCACTGGCACTCAGTTTTAGGTTCATTCAATCAGCTTCGCTGGAATGCAAATGTTAACAAAATCTGTAATTGATCTTCCAGATGCATGATCTTCTGTATTATTATATAAATTAAGGAGCTGCCTGCATTAATCATTGCTTGTGGATAACCTATTCTTCTTTCTAACAGATCTTCCTGCTATCGTTGCCAGAAACACAATGATGGATTCAAAATCTGAAGAGTTAGTGGTTCTTCCTTTGGTAGCAAGAATTGTACACACACCTACTGCTGCAGTGGATGCCTCGAACTCTGAAGGAGCTGATTTTCTTATATATGAAGTTGGTGTCAATAGTGAACCTGAGGAGCTGGTGAGCTCTGTATTTGGGCGTGTGAAAATTCCTGTTTTTGTCACGATTGGTTCACTTGGGGATCGAAAGTTGTTTGATGAAGCATCAAATTTACTCGAATCAGGAGCTAGTGGAATAGTTGTTTCAATGGAAGATTTGAGTTCTGTGAGTGGTGATGATTTTGGCAAACTGTTTTACAGTGCATATTCTTTGAAGAAGAAAACAGAGGAAGATTCTCAAAGTAACAGTCGACTTAATTCGGACTTGGGGAATGGCTTTCCCAGTAGGAAGAAGGTGGCTGGTTTTGTAGAATTACGAGATAGAGAACGACAATTGCTGGAAAAAGAGAGACTGCTTTTGCACGATACCATAAATGTTATTGAGAATGCTGCTCCAATGGTGAGCTTGTTTTGTCAAAATTTAGCTGCTGAATTGTGGTACAGATAATAATTCATCTGTCAGCGATTCACTTGTTTATACTAACCGAGGCTACTACTGACACAGATGGAGGAAATCTCACTTCTCAAAGATGCTGTTTCTCAACTTGATGAACCATTCTTACTGGTTATAGTGGTAATTGAGCGCTGAACTTCAGCAAATTCTGGTTCCAGGGATATGCATGGGTATTAGCTCTGAATTTCAAATGAGTATTTCCTTCTCTGGTCCGATCTTAATTTTAAGCAATGCATAAAACTAAAATCTTGTAGACCTGAAGATGCTGTTGTGCATGTTTCTTGTTGTTTCTTTGGCCCACTACTTCTCTTCTAGTTCCGGCGTTTGTGACCTTTTCTCGTTGTCTCTGTCTCTCTCCATCCATGTTACTGTGTTTTCAAGACCACATATAATACCACATTCATCATAATCATTATTATTACTACTACTTCTTCATCCTCTTTGTTTTCCTTTCTGACTGCAATTTCTTGATAAACTAGGGAGAATTCAATTCTGGAAAATCTACTTTCATCAATGCTCTTCTTGGGAAAAAGTACTTGAAAGATGGGGTTGTTCCTACGACCAATGAGATCACCTTTTTGCGCTATTCAGATGTTGATGAGTCACAGCGCTGTGAAAGGCATCCAGATGGTGAATATGTTTGCTACTTGCCGGCGTCAGTTCTTGAAGAAGTGAGTTGTCTTTTCTGGAAGTTACTATGACTTCCAATTTTACATTTCATAAATGAATTCAATTAGTAGTTCAGGTGAGAAAATTGTATTTGCAAGTAAAAACATCAATGTTACTTCTGCGTATGTTGTTGTTGTTACTTCTGCGTATTGGGGGGCACTTCATTTGACTTACCATTTTGTGTTTCTCATTTATTGACTATGTGCAGCCGGCTGATTTGAGAGACATTTTAAAGTATACATCATTATGTTGGTTTGATATGTGTGCATTTGTACGCTATTATTTGCAACTGAGATGGGTTTATTGTGTTCTAGATTAAGTGGGTGTACGGACATAAAAATTATGAAATTTGGAAAAAGTCGTAATGTTTTCAAGTTGAAAATGGTAACTGGAAATTGGAGTTGTGTTTGAAGTTTGAACACAAAAGCAAATTGTAATTGTTCTTGAATTTGTATGAGTGATTTGGAGTGAAACTAACTTTTTGGAGTTTTTCGAATTTCGGAAAATTAAGTCGAATTCTGGAATGTTGTAACAGTTCTATGTCCAAAATTCCAAATAGTTTTGCGGAACAGAATTTTGGAATGTTGTAACAGTTCTATGTCCAAAATTCCAAATAGTTTTCCAGAACATAATTCTGGAAAAAAATTGAAAATTATCCGTGGTCAAATGGACGCTAAACTTTAGATTTGGACTTAGAATGCACTGGAGCAACTCTCCACATGCCTGTGTGGTCTTAAATTCTAAATATATATATGGTGTATAAAACTGACTAAGATTGTTATGATCGGTAGTCTGAAGGAAACATTTCAGATGTTACAATTCGATAGAGTTTTCTCTCACAGAGTTAAATCTTCTGCGTTTGTATTGCCTCGTCTAATATTTGATTGTCCCTCTATGATATTAGCATGCGTACAGCTTGATTTGAGTTCTTAATTTCCATCCCTGGCTCTCCAAGTTTTATTGTTTATTCTGGCAGATGGTTATTGTTGATACTCCAGGAACGAATGTGATTCTTCAAAGGCAACAAAGGTTGACGGAGGAATTTGTGCCTCGTGCCGATCTGCTTCTGTTTGTCATGTCTGCTGATCGACCGTTAACTGAAAGTGAGGTATGGTCTTGTCACTTGTATGCGTATCAGTTAAGGTTACTGAATCTGGGACCTTGTATGAGACTTGCTTTTGTTGTCCCTCAAGAGGGAGGACTTTGGGTGACTGGAGATTAAGGTAGGATTGCATCTGCTTTCAACTTTTCATGACCAGAGTATCACAATTTTACTGCTGCATTACTCTGTCTGTCCCAAGAATGATATCTTTCTATAAGAAACAATTTTATCTTTTTTATACCATACAAATATTTATAGCTCGTTTTAGACCATAAGTTGCAAAAGTCTTTTTTCCCCTCTTAAAACTCTATACCTGGTGAAACATCGCATAAAATGGGATGGAGGGAGTATTACATAGGGTTATCCATTAAAGTAACTTATTAGAAGGAAACTTTTTTTTTTTTTACTACATGCTTATTGCTTTTGGTTCACTTTGGCTCAAAGGGACAACCTTTTCGTCTCAGTCGATTCTGACAACACTAGGTTTAAGTGTCATAGTTGTAGGATGGTGGAAAGAGCACCTCCAATTGGGAAGGAGTGAGGGAAGTGTATTTTTTTTGTGGTTACACTGGTTGGCCACTTTTAAGCAACCTTCATATTTCATGCTCAAGTGTTGTAGCTTGATTAGATTTAGTAAAACAATTGCTTGTTTATTGGAAGAGCTGCGCTGCTTAAGGAAACGAAGGACTGATCTTCTGGAAATCTTTTAGATGTCACTGGAGCTTCATTAGCAACATCTATACCTTCCGTTCCCAAGAAATCTCAGACTTGTTATCTCAATCGAAAGTTCAGATGTTATTTGGTGCTGTAGTTTTCTTAAGGATTTGTAAAATCTCTGTTGCAATTTAATTTTTGCCATCTGCATTATATAATGACAGCAAAAGAAAATGTGATACTCTTCATGCTTCTTTGCTTATAGCTTTTGCTATTCACTGAAATTATAGTGAATACTGACTATTAGGATCCATTAATTGCAGACCTTTAAGTGCTTATTCAAACCAGTTTCATATTCGTGTTGATCCATAAATTTATTTTTAACAAGAAGGTTTTTGCCTAGGATTATTTATCAGATGGTCATGTATTTATTATTTAGGTTCATTCTCTGGAAATTCTATGCTCCAGTTATACAGTTGAGGCACTGACAGGACCTCACTATTAAGGAAACCGTAAAGCAGAGAAGTGTTGCTCCTAGTGCTGAAGCAAAATGATTTCTCGGTAGTCTGGCTAAATCTTTCAGGCATCATCTGGAAGTTCTGTTGTGACGTCTGACCAAATTTGTATGTGTTAGAAAATAATGATAGTGTAATAGTCTCTTTAGTCCAACAGAGAGTAGTTCATGTGCTTTGACCATCACTTCTTTTTGATCAACAACAACATACCCAGTGAAATCTCACAAGTGGGGTCTGGAGGAGGGTAGAATGTACGCAGACCTTACCACTACCTCATAGAAGTAGAGAGGCTGTTTCTTGAGGATCCTCGTCTCAAAAACCCATAAGCAGAATAAACTAGATATGACAAAAAGGGAAGGAAGGGAATAGAAAGGGCGACTAAAAACGAAAAGCAAAGTATGTAAATACGATAAATTTAACACGCATACGAAAGATAATGACAAACATGATATACAACATGACTACTCTTGCTACCCCTCTATATCCCAAGGCCAGACATCCACCTAACCTACCAACCAATTAGCCTGCTACTCTAATTCGCGACCTCCACTGCTTTCTATCTAAGGTCATGTCCTCGGTGAGATCAAGTTTCGCCATGTCTTGTCTGATCACCTCCCCCAATACTTCTTCGGTCTACCTCTACCCCTTCGTGCAGCTCCCAGAACCAACCTCTAGCACCTCCTAAGAGGAGCATCGGTACTCCTTCTTTGTATATGTCCAAACCGCAGTCTCGCTTCCCTCATCTTATCAGCTACCGGGGCCACCTCTAGCTTCTCCCGAATGGTCTCATTCCTAATCTTATCACTCCTAGTGTGACCACACATCCACCTCAACATCCTCATCTCTGTGACATGCATCTTCTGAACATGTGTATTTTTTATTGGCGAACCCATACAACAGAGATGGTCTAACCATCATTCTGTAAAACTTACCTTTGAGTTTAGGTGGTATCTTCTTGTCACACAATATTCCCGAGGCAAGCCTCCATTTAATCCATGCTGCCCCAATATGATGTGTGACATCATCGTCGATCTCGCCACTACTCTGGATGATGAACCCCAAATACTTAAAGTTTTCCCTCTTGGGGATAGGATGAGTGGCAAGCCTCATGTCAATGTCTGCTTCATCCCTCGAAATACTAAATTTGCACTCCAAGTATTCTGTTTTGGTCCTGCTCAGTTTGAATCCTTTGGATTCTAAGGCGTGTCTCCAAGCTTCCAACCTATCATTCACTTTAGTCCGAGTCTCATCAATTAGTACTATGTCATCTGCAAATAACATACACCATGGAACCTCCTCCTGGATAGATCGCGTCAACTTATCTATCACCAAGGCAAACAGGAAAGGGCTTAACATAGATCCTTGATGGAGTCCCATTTCAATAGGAAAATACTCAGAGTCTCCTCCTACCGTTCTTACCCGAGTTTTGGCTCCGTCATACATATCCTTTATCGCCCTAATATATGCCCTAGGGACGCCTTTCACCTCTAAACACCTCCAAAGGACATCCCTTGGTACCTTGTCATAGGCTTTCTCGAGATCAATGAACATCATATGAAGGTCCTTCTTTCTTTCCCTATATTTCTCCACTAATCTCCGAACAAGATGAATAGCTTCAGTAGTCGACCATCCTGGCATGAATCCAAACTAATTCTCCGAAATAGACACTACTCTTCTCACCCTTATCTCCACCACTCTCTCCCAGACCTTCATAGTGTGACTTAGCAGCCTGATACCCCTGTAATTGTTACAGTTTTGAATATCCCCCTTGTTCTTATACAAATGAACCATTGTACTCCTCCTCCATTCATCCGGCATCTTAGCCGTCTGCATAATAGCATTGAACAGTCTAGTCAACCATTCTATGCCATCCTTGACCATGTTCTTCCAAAAATTTACTGGAATCTCGTCGGGTTCGATCTCCCTCCCTCTTTTCATCCTACTAATAGCCCTTCTAACCTCCTCAACTTTGAACAGCCTGTAATAACCAAAATCCCGATGACTTTCAGAGTGTGCCAACTCACCCAACTCAATATCTCTTTCCCCTTTTTTCATTTAAGAGTTTATAAAAGTAAGCTTGCCACCTTAGTTTAATGGAAGTGTCATCCACTAACACCTCACCCTCCTCATCCTTGATGCACTGCACTTGGTCCAAGTCACGAGCTTTCCTTTCCCTCTGTTTAGCGAGCCTATACAGTCTCTTGTCCCCACCTTTATCACATAGCTCCTCATATAGTCGCTCAAACGCTGCTGTCTTAGCATTCGTCACCGCCATCTTTGCTTCTGACTTAGCCGTCTTATATATCGCCTTAAGCATTCGCTTTTCATCTTCATCCCTACATTCCACCCACTTCGTATAAGCAACCTTCTTATCTTTCACTTTGCCCTGAACTTCATCGTTCCACCACCAATCACCCTGACGTCCACCAAAGGCCCCTCTCAAAACCCCTAATACCTCGGTAGCTTCCTTTCTAATACAACCAACAATAGTGTACACATACTATTCACATTTTTGCCACTACTCCAAACCTCTAAGTTTCTCAATTTTTCTTCCATCTCTCGAGAAAGGGAAGGAGTAAGGCACCCCCATCTAATCCTCGGTCGGGCATAAATAACCTTTTTCTTCTTTTCTCTCTTGATCTCTAAATCCATCACTAGAAGTCTATGTTGAGTGAAAATATTTTCACTCGGAATAATCTTGCAATACTTACATAGACTTCTATCGCGTAGATAATCTATCTGGGTCTTAGTACCATACTGCGAAAGGTGATCAAGTGGTTTTCCCTCTTCGGGAAGAATGAGTTAGCAATAACTAACTCAAAGGCTTTGGCAAAATCTAAGAGAGACGTCCCACCTCCATTCCTCTCCCCAAAACCAAAACCTCCATGAACACCATCAAACCCGCTAGCGGTTGCCCCGATATGCCCATTAAAGTCACCTCCAATGAAGATTTTTTCTGTCTCCGGTATGCCTCGCACAACCTCATCCAAATCTTCCCAAAATATCCTTTTGGCTTCCTCATCTAGGCCCACTTGGGGCGCATAAGCACTAACTACGTTCACCACAAGTCTACCAACCACGAGTTTGATAAACATCATCCTATACACGTATATCTCGTGGGTGCTCCGAAAAGAAAGAAGGAGTCGTATGGTATGGTGTACTAGATGAAATAATCCTTATATTCAAATTGTTCTATTTAATCCAGAGTTTGGTTTGTGTTCTTAATTCCTGCATATCTAATAACTTGTACAAGTTGTAGAACAAATCTTGTAGTATTTTTTACTGGATAATAGATGAAATGACAATACAGGAATTGCTAATATCTGTATGAATATCCAAAAGACAAAAGTACCCTCAATTTTAACATTTCGTGTCGGAACCCTTTTCAGAAGCTCAATAAAAAAGAAGGAAGTTAAAAATCATTGGTAATCCTCCATTCAATACTCTGTTGATTAAAGATGTCAATCAACAATATTATCTTCTTCAGCTTTGTCCTCATACAGATTAAAGCTTTTATCCAAGCATTACCTCTTCCATTCATACTGGTGCCCTAGACATCTTTTTAAGCAGATTAATTTCTGATGTCTAGACAAGATAAAGGAAGCTCTCCTGCAAGGCATAATTGAGTTGATTCAATACTCAAACTCCAAACCCAACAATTTTTTGTTGTTTGTGTGTGTGTCAATTTTTGGGTATGAGAAGAATTCCTGTCATGACACTGGGTACTGGACAGGCCAAAGGAATTCAAAAAGGTTGGTGGAATGGAGGCTTTGTGAAACTTTACAGAGAATTGAAGAGGTTTTGGAGTTCTCCTAATAAGCAAGAAGCTGCTGGCTTTGAGAATGCGACACCAAGGTTATAACTGGACTCAATTATCCATCTTAAACTCTGTAAAGATATGACATGTGAGCCTTAACCCCAAAAGCTAGTTCATGAGGGGAGGATTGCACAAGTCCATATAAGCAGACCACCAGTCCATTCCCCAACCAACTTTAACCCACTTTAACAATCCCCATCCCCCC
>JAOTQJ010000111.1:18441880-18465936 GCA_025642045.1 Solanum sejunctum | reverse complement strand
CCCACCCCTCCCCCCTACCCCCTCCCCCCTACCCCCTACCCCCCATCTTCAGCAATTGTTTGATCTGTATCGTGATTTTAAAACTTCTTTTTATAGTTTATTAGCGGTCTCCAAGTTCTCATCCCGGAGGCAGCAAGTGGTAGATAAAGTAAAGAGGACTGCTGATGGCCTTGCACGTGAAATCGAAGAGGCTATGCAGAAGGATCTCTTGGAGACAACTAGGAATGTGGAGGACTTTGTAAAACTCATCGGCAAGCCATACCAAGTTAGAGCTCAAAACAGACTGGATGAACTTTTGGCGACTGCAGAAGAATTGACAATTATTGAGAAGAAACTGAAATCACTGCGAATTGATATCCAAAATCTCCGTGTTTCATAACAGGTGGAGTCTCTTTACTTTTTCTTTTTGGAGCTCATAATTCTTTCGCATAGGCTGTTGTAATATCAATATATAGTATACACTATTTCATGTCAAAATTGTAACTAGTTATGTATAAGCAATATATGATTAAACCAAAAAGAATAATCTGTAATTCAGTGGCATTTTTCAATTATAGGCATTTGATATCTGAAAGAATAATGGGGACCAGTTGGTATAACATATCGTCAGGAGCAAAAATATTTCTTCTGTGATAAAGGTTAACTTCAAAACTCTGATATGTATATGTATATCTATATATATATATCAGTGTGAGTTACCTTACTACCACCCCGTCAATCAAAATGCTCCACATCATTTTAGTCCAACCTAAGATCAATCTTTATATAGTTGCTACTGCTGGCTCACTTCAATGTTCAAACCAATAAAAAACTTGTCATCTGGGCTTAGGAGAAAAATTACTCATTCTCTTTCTATTGTCACGTGGCCATCTTTTTTATTTATTTTTTCTATCTATACTCTTTCTAACTATATTTTCTCTGTTACGGTACATCCATCTCAATGCCTCCTTCAAAGTATCACACCAAATACCTATAACAATTTGAAATGGCTTTTAACTTTTCGGAAATAAACATGTACAATTTATTAGAAAATCATAGTGATTATGAGTCCCACAAAAAGTGCTCACATCAAGATACAAAATTTATAAATTTCTTTATTTTATATGATCTAATCAAAATATTTTGTTGACTTTGACATATCTACTTCAATTACCCAACAATAAGAGACTAATTGCTGAAACAAATTGCGTTACACGACATGTCTGCTTCAGCTGTTTGTTTGAGTTACTTGCTTCTTCTCCTCCTCCTCTATTACATGCGGCTCAATCAAAATGCTTCACCTACTTAATTATATTCCTTCAGCTGCTTCTCTTCCTTCTTTATTACATGCGTCTCGATCAAAATATTTCGTAGGCTTTGATGTGTCTGCTCCAACTACTTGATTTATATTTCTTTAGGTGTTTCAACTAGAACTTTACAATATTACCTTTAATAATAAAGATGCTACGAAAGTTGCTGAAGCGGTCAGCTGTTGGAAAACATGTTACATATGGACCAATCAAAATAGCTCGTTGACTTTGACGTCCATGCTTGAGTTGCTTAATTATATCTCTTCAGCGGTTTCTCCTCCTCCTTTACTATATGCAGCCAATCAAAATATTTCGCCGGCTTAGACATGTCTGCTTCAATTACTTAATTTTATATTTCGTAGGTGCTTAAATTATGATTTTATAATATTACTTCTAGTAAGGTTACGAAAGTTGTTGCCATTGGACGACATGCGTGCTTTAACTGCTTGCTTGAGTTGTCTGGTTTTCCTCCTTCTCTATTACATAAGGCCAAATCAAAATATTTTAATCATACAAATAAAAGCATAAAAGCATATTTATTCGATTGCCCGGGCATATATATATATATATGTGGGCATGCGCTACCCGAGCAATCTGCTATCTTGCTTATTGGACTGAACGTTCACGACTATATTTGCTGGGTGTAGTTCTATGCCGGGTCGGAGAGTAACATTTGTGATCATTGTCGTCTATACTAAAGATGGAAGCCATGTTATTTTCCATACATTTATTCAAAACCCTCAAGTCAAATTGTGGAGAGGAATATGATTTGAGACCAAAGAAATATAAAATGATCACAGACAATGATGTTTAAAAATTGCTCCATAAAGGTATGCTTTAGCTTTTTTTCCCAATGTTAATATTATCTGCATTATCTCGGGCTTAATTGATTTATAGTCCTTAATAGGTAGAATGAATAAGCCTATAACATACCTGCACGATTCTAGGAAACAAAAGAAGGGTGGGGAGCACCAAGCACCACTTAGCGAAAAGATTAAGTTTTATAAAGGGCTTATAAACATATTTTTTTTATTTGTCTCAGTTTATTCAATTTTAAGTGTGCACAAATAGATGCGTAAACTTATATAAAAATATGTGTCTTACATGATAATCTACAAGTTGGCTATTGCTATTATTTTTATTAAAATATTAACTTATGCTTATGATAAAAATTTACATGCAAATATCATGTGTTGCTTGAGAGAAAAGTCTGGATGATTGCAGCTAAGGTTGGACTTTTCATTTATGTGGTCGGCGAGTATGATTATAGCCTGTGGGAACAAAATTTCTTAATAAAACCAAAAAAATTAAGGCAAGAGACCGAAAGGATGAGTAATTTAGCCCAGGGTTTTAGGGTAGGGACTAGGGAGACATTTTTTTAACGAGCAGCGCTATGCTGTTTTGTATCATGAGATGGAGCAAATTTCTTAATTGCTTTTAGCTATTTTTGCCCAGGTGTCATCGTTTCCTTGACAATAGGTTTATTAGCAGGAAAGATTCTTTTGTTTTAATATTTAGGTATATTTTTGTTTCTTCCCATCTTATTCTCTCTTTAATAATCCAAATCATAATGCATAGCTTGGGTTAACTCAAATGAATATGTCAATTTATACTACTCCTGTGCTTCGAAATGCTAATCGAAGGTGGGCCATGCATCACTTTCTTGACGTTCTTGCTTTAATCAGAGAGGTTTAGACGATCACGCGGAGACAGTGGATAATATATATGTGATATGTACCTTTGTACATGGATCGAATTGACTTGTGCTTTTTTAATACTTAATAAAATTATTTGTGTTAGATTTTTAAATTTATAAATTAAATCAATTAATTACCTCAGGTTTTCTTTCCTTCATATTTTTTGGATTTTTGAGTTTTTTCTGGTAAATATTCATACAAATATATAAATTGACACGTGTTCCAAATATTTCTTTGATCTTATCAAAATGCAACTATTTATGATGTTTCTTAAGAAAATAATACAAAATAGAATATGAGTGGTGACATTAAATTATTAAACCAATAATAATAATGAAATCGCATTAAATAAATATTTTAAATAAATAAGTTAGAATGAAAATGAAACATATTAAATCATGCAAAATAAGTCTAGTGAGTATTAATTACATGACTAAACACTAGAAAATATTAAAATTATGTTATGTATTTGAATTGTCTAGACCAATATGAAGTAATGAACAAATATTCAATATTATTGTCATTCTTAGTGTTAGATTAATTTTTTTTGTTAGCAATAATTAAAATAGATTTAATTTGAACTTTATTAGAGTTATTAATATCTATAATCTTTATTAAACCATTCAGAATTCTAAATCAAACTTGAAATAATATGCTTAAAGATAAAAATTATGAAAAAGTGTAAGAAATACTTAGAAATTATATTAAATAAATAATTTAGGTAAAAAATGAAATTTTAAAATTATATATGCATAATGTTAAGTTGATTTGGTCTTTGACTTAACGATTTAGTTCAAACCAAACCAAACCAAGTATAATTACCCTTTTTAATATTAAATCAAGTCAAATCAAACTAAACCATTATTCGACTTCTTTTTTCTCAATTTGACTCAATTTACATTTTGAGATGATTTTCAGTTTGATTTTATTCATCCCTAATGCTAAGGATAATATATACGAACTTACTTTTTTTTTTTTGGTTAAATAAGTGATACTTGAAATAAAAGTTTAATGATACATCATCCATATTAATTTTATGAGGAATTATTACTCTTTAGATTTTTAAAAAAAAGACTAACTTTCTTTTTTAGTCGGTTTAAAAAAGATGACCTCTTCTTTTTTTATAATATTTTGATTTTAACTTTTTACGTGGCACATTTAGCATCACAAGATTAAATGATATTTTAGTACATTTGACATAAAATTAATTTACAATCACGAAATTAATTTTTTTTTCTTAAAATTTTATATCAAGAAACTAAAATTATTCTTTTCAAACAGATGAGTTAAGTACCACTCCAACTAAATGGAGTCTAAACACTAGCACGAAATTAGGAATAAAAACACTTTTCAAAGTGGGAACTTACATAGAAAGAAAAGGAATGCTAATTTTTTTAATTATTTTTTTATTTTTAATATTCAATACATGAATAATTTATATATAATCTAAATAATTCTCGAGTGTGAAGTGATAGAATTGGGACTACAAGATGGTTGGGTAAAGGATAAATGTTGCTAGAGATGAGGAAGACATAATCGATGTATAGAATTTATTTTCTTATATTTTTATTAGAAAAATTATTATCTTTATTATTAAAAAGTTTATTGTTGATTTTACTTCTTTCCTAAAATCAAATATAAAGAAAAAGAAAAAATATTTTTCTCCGTAAAAAACACAATCGAATTCTCACTGGTTCACATTACATACAGGTGAACCAATGAGATAAATCATTAGTGGGACATAATTCTTTATTGCACATGACATTTCTAACTTTTCATCAAATCAACCAACATTTTGGTAACCGTGATTTGAACTTAGGCATATTTTGATTAATTTCTTTTTTATATAAAAGTACTTATTATTATTATTTAAAGTTTTCAATAGCTATGTCCATTGAAACTTAGATATATATATTTTAAAAAATTATCAACATTTTTATCTCTAAAATTTGAATATAAAATTTTATAATCTTCGTCTACAACCATATACTTTGGTGCTCCATCAAACATAGCAATCTTTTTCTTTAAGTGATGGCTTCTATACATTGTTAAAGAAATGATTGACCAATGGTGAGGTTACATTCTAAAGCCAAAGAAATGTTGGGACTCTTTACACTTCAAGATGCCACGTTTGGACTCATAAAAGTAGGAGTAAGCTGGGTCTTTGGTAAAGTACTTCATCCATTTAAAAATAAATTAGTTCAATGTAGGTGTGTGTTGTTTTAATTTAAAAATTATATATAAATAATATATATTATAATATTAAATAAATATAATATTTATATAAATAAAATTAAATAAAAAATTATTAGTTTGATGCAATAGTTTAATCAATTATAAACTAAGGATGAAACAAATCAATTCAATTATTTATAATATAGATATGATAATAGTTTTAAATATATAAAGTAATAATTTAGAGTTGAATAATCAAAATATTAAAATTTAATGTGAAAAAAGACTCCTAAATATAAAAAGGAATAGTTTAATGTCTCCAACGTAATAAAATCATTTTTTTTATTTTTAAATTTGTTATATTACATAGTTTTCTTAACAAAATTTTATTTAATTTCAATATATTAAATATTAGAAAAATAATAATATTTTTTCTCGCTTATAATATAGTATATATGATGTTTTAGTTTTTATTTTATTTTAAAATAAATGGCATTTTATAATTTTAAGAATGAATTAATCGTACTCTTCTAAATTATTTTTATTTACATAATCAAGAATTATTAATTAGTTTTTCTTTAATTAAAAAGTAAATTAGTAAAAATACTTCTTATTTTCTAGAAATAAGTTATCTTTTAAGAAGTTTATCTGACCTAAATATAAAAGTACCATTTATTTGAGACAAAGGTAGTAATAACTCTGTTTACGTTATTTTTCTTCGATAAGTGCTAGAATGTCATCATTTTGTCAGTGATTTAAATAAGCCTTTTAACCATATGATGCTTTTAATATTTCGAACTTTTGGTTTGTACTCAATTCACCTAAAAAGTTATTACAATTACTTATTTTTTTAACAATATAAGTTAATCTAGTTACCTAAAAAAATAAAGCAAAAAATCTGATATGTTTTTTTTTAATGTACAACATCAATTTATAAATAAATTAATCTCATCTCAAACAAAAATATAATGTTGTTATATATTGTTGAAGTTGCTCAGACAATGTAAGATCAACTTTAGTTTTAGGTTTCGACCCTTGTCCAAGTTTGAAAAAGGAATAGGTTGAAAATAGTAAATATCTACCCAAAAAATAAAAAATATCAGAAGGAATCCTTTTTGTTGGTTCACTTTTGGATGCCAAAAGAGAAAGACCCTCCAAAATCGACACGTTATTTAACTAATCAATTCTTTTTCTATTGGCATCTAAAGTTCAATTCCTCCCCATCGCAAATAAAGAATCCTTTCCACTAACAGGTTTAAAATATAAATTAATAAACATGTAAATTAGTCAAATAATTTAATATTTATTATATATATAAAAAATATTTTTAATTATATATAATCATATGATTTCTTTCTCAAGAGAGTTTAAATGAACCACTAAACCTAAACCTAAAGCAGCTTTGTCCCTACCTTCGACAACTCCCCAACCCTCGAACCCCCCACCCCCTCCCCCCCCCCCCCCCAAAAAAAAAAAAAAGAAAAAGAAAAAGAAAAAGTAAGAAAAGTAAACCTCAAGTGGTTACTTTTTGGTCCTATAAATTCAACCTTACCCCCTTTCACTTCTCTTTCATGTTCTATCCATTCTCTATCTTCCCTTTTTTCTGTCCTTGTTTTGTTCTCTCTGTCTCTCTCTCTCTCTTTCTTTTAACCTTCTGTTTTGCCACTATCTTAAGCATTAGTGATTAGGTACATTTTAGAAACCAAACATGGCTCAATGAGTAAATGAAATATTAACATTAATCTTCATTTAAGCATATGAGTTTCTCAACACTCAAAAACTTCACATTTCTAGTTAAATATAAAAAAAAGTAGACCAAATCCCCTGTTTCTTGTTCTCAACTTGCACACTTTATCAAGGGATGCAATCTTGTCTAGAACCTACACTTGTAATGAACAAATTGGCTCCTCCTAGATCAAACTTCCCACAAAAGTCTAAAATACTTGAACAAGAAGGTGAAATTGAGGAAGAAAATGACAATGTTGGTGGCTGGAGCTTTATCCAAGCACTTGCAAATCCTTGTCAATACTCGAGAGAGGATGAAGTCTATGTTCATCCTCTGGTGAAACTCAGTACAAAGAGTTTGAAACTGTGCACTGAAAGCTTAGGAAGTGAAACAGGCAGTGACATTAGTGAAAACATAGATGAATTCTCTTCTTTCTTGTCCGAACCAGAGACTGATTCTTTTCATGGAGTTCAACGATCAAAATGTAGAGAATTCGCGAAAAAAATCGATAAGGCAGCTAGTTTTCCACCTCCTCTAACTTCAATGAGTGGAAATGAAGGTGTCCAAATTAGGCCTCATCGCGAGGGCGGTCGTTTAGTATTAAAAGCAATGTCAATCACTTGTTGCAACTCTAATTTCCAAGCTGAACGCACTAATGGTAGGCTCAAGCTTTCGTTGTTAATACACGATGAATGCAAGCATGAAGAAGAAGATGAAATTATTCAAGAAAATGAAGAAAATGGTTGTAGGAAATTAGAGTATTCAAGTAGACCAACATGGTGCAAAGCAAGTGGAAGTAGGAATAAAGGGATTTCATCTTGGGCATTTTGGGTGGCTATTTCCTAAAAGCTTTAAAAGTTCTCTTTTGGAGCTTTGGTAGTTAAAGAAATCTCTCTCCCTCACTTCTCTTGCTTAATCATTGTTGCTACTTGCTACTATTATGTTTTTTTATCCCATTTGATTGACGAGTTTTCTCAAAAAATAAATTCTCTATCTTATGAAATAATGATAAGATTTGCATGCATTGTACTCTCTCCAGACCCTAATTGTATGATTTTGTTGGCTATATTATTGTTGTTGTACCCCATTTCATTATGTAAACGCTAGCTATTGTGGTTATTGGACATACTATCCAATACACTCGTTATTGATAAAAGGAAACCGCGTCTACCAAACAACAAATCATACTACTCCGTGTTCTATTTTAACTATCATTTTAGCTTACAAAAAATTGTCCAAATTGCTATAGTAATTTAAGACTAAAATTAACAATTATTCCCGACTATACTCTTTAACTTATTAAAGAAGTATGCACAATATTTAAGAGGAAAAAAAATAGCCGACCTTTATTAAATAAGGATGACTTAGTAAATTAAATATTGTATTTATTGTTTTTTTATGGATGTGAAAAGAGTTAAAATGACAGTTAAAATGAAACAGAGTTTCGATCATCATGAAGGTTGAAATCATTAGTCTTTTTCGATATTTAAGGATCCTACTGATTCGAACTAGCATTGCATAGTGCTTACTGCTTACTGAACACTTGTTGAACACTTTTACCAGAAGTTTCTCCATTTTGTAGGATCAAACTCGAGATTTTTAATTAAGACTAAATCAGAGGAATTCTATCAGAAGCAAGAGACTTTCAAAGGTGTCACTCATCTGGAACTATTTCAAACATGGGACGGTGGAAGAGGTCCCGTTTTGTTTCTTGTTATAACTTACAATCATCAAGATTGTATTGATCAGTAATAATAGTAATATCTGTGACTCAAATCACATGCATGCCCATTGATCCCTATTCCTTTTCACTATAATTTGGGCAATTTGCTTATAAAACGTACATATATGTCCCCAGAGGCTCATCAGGGGCGAAGCTACATTCACCCGAGGGTGGTTAGATGAATACTCTTTATTGGAAAATTTTTTCGAATATATAGGTTAAATATAAATATTTTGATATATATATCAATTGTTGAATATCCTTGATATAAAAGTCACCCGTCTATGTTTTAAAAATATGAACGTCCTTGACGAAAATGTTGATTCCGCCACTGTGGCTCATGCATGTGGGCTTTCAATACCAGGGGGAACTGTACGTAAGCCTTTGTAACTGTCATTGATCTGACCACATTGGACCTGTCGATGACTGTCTATCACATGTCCCATGTGATTATATTACTAGGGTTTTGATAAATTTTGGATGGTGGAGGCATGACGAGCTACTGGATATATACAAATTTATCAAAAGCCACATCTCAAAAGTTAACTATTGATGAAGTGAGAGAGCTCAAGACTACATAAGCCCCACGTCAGCTTCCAATTTAGCCGATGGACTCAAATTCTATTAATTCCTTACAAAACAAACCACCACACTCTACTTCCATCGTCTTTGATGGCTGCGCACTAGGCATTGCTAGGTCTTTGACCGATCGTTGTCATACCGGTGTCACCATATGATAAGGCATAATGGGCAGGGAGGGTGATTGGTGGTTCTGCTATCATTAATACAATTTTAGGAGAGCGACACTATAAAAGCTAGCTATTGAATTGGAAGAGCCCAAGATTGTATCAAACTTCTCATTTGATTAATGTGGGACTCAAGTCCTATTCATTGCAATAATATTATAGGAGTAACATTTTTATGCAAATGAGGTAAAAATATATATATATATAAAAATTGTTTAATTCTCTTGATGTAGAGGCAAATTTTGACTTCAAAATTGCTTCAGAGTGTCGATTTGAATTCAATAAGTGACATTTCAAAAATTTCTGACTCTGTTACTGTATTGTATAATTTCATGGAGGTGGTCCTAGCGCTAATCACTAGCCTTTTTCTTTCCGTGCACCTTAAAAACAAGAAATTAGGAACTAAAACCAGATATTGTTACCTTGGAATTAGATGTGATTGTAAAATGAACCAATAAAGAGCATGGAAAGAAGGCTCCATATATATCTTTGAGAAGAGGACGTAAATGACCAAGTGTGGACTCAAGCCTTTCCATACATTAAAATGTTCCTTCTGACATACAAAAGGAAATGTGTTAAAAGAGGAAGTTACTGAGAAGCTCGTTAATAAATATTAAGGTCGCAAAATTAAGCACAATCCGTCTAATTTGTTCAATTCATTGAAGATTAACCTGCTCAATTATTAGCTCAATCCATCTCAATCCAATCAATTTCAACCCATTTAAAATTGGGTTGCTATGTAATCCGAATTAACTCGAGAGAGATTTTGTAAAAATATTTTCAATTTTTTTTTTCAATTTGATATGTTTTATATAGTCATAATAAAGAAAAATATAATTTAATTAAACATTAAAATATTAAAAAAGAATAAATAAAATAAGTAAAACTTGATAAAAAATTGGATCAGATTTGAGTCTTGACCCGCTCTACAATCTGTTACTCAACCTGTTTTGACAAACACATTTGGATTGGGTTGGATCTTGATCCATTTGATGTCTTGACCCATTAAAATCCGCTTAAATTTAACTGAACCCATCCAATTATCACCACTAATAAATATACAACAAAAATCTTGAAACCAATATGCTTCCTGATGTTTTTATTTCCTTATTCAAAACAAATAAAAAAGTTGTTTCAGCATATAAAATGTGCTGATCATATCTCCTATCGTTGCACGGAAAAGGGTGGAATTAATTACTACGCATATAGGGATCACTTCATTTAAAAGATATTTACAAATAAATCGATCTCTATGATAACAATTAATGGGTCAAAAATCTAGTAACGATATCATAACTCTATCACTTGCTAATAATATCAAGTTAAATTACAATTCTGATGTTATAAATCTTTACAGTACTTTATATACATGACTTGGGATTATCATCATTAATCACTTCATTTCAGCTGTACAAATGAATTACTTCCATTCTTCCAATAAAATGTTAATCTTTAACTTGAAAATAGCTATTGGGTTGGGTCCACCCATAATTATCCCATGACTCTATCAGCTTGTCCTCTTTCTATAGTCTAGCTATCTATCTATAATATAATGTATAAATACATTATTACGAATGTTGAAATGTAGAATTTTTCACCGTAATATGTCGACTAGGTACAAATAAAAGAAAAAACTAGTTGCATTTTCTAGAGAATATATAGCTTATAGACAAAGGGAATATATTTATCCACTTTGTGAGAATTTCTAATAACACAAATCGTGATTATTGCAAATTCTCTTTCACTAATGTTGAGACACAAAGTTTCACATTGGTGGTTAATGAGATGGGTGGTCTCCTTATAAGGTTTAGGCAATCCTCCTCTCTTTGAGCTAGCTTTGGAGTGTGAGTTAGGTCTAATGCCTACTTCAATATGGTATCAGAGCAGGGTTCGTCTCACAACTAGTATGTACAAGTTGATAAACTACATTTAGCACAATTTATTTCACATTCTTCATGAAATTTTCTAATCTGCAACGTTAGGTACATCAAAGCCCATCTAGGGGAAATCATGCAATCACCAGTGCTAGAAGAACATCAGCTAGAGTTTACAAAGGGAAAAGAAGCTTCGATAAATCTATTTCACTGTAATAGATTAGCTGCCAAGGTGATGACACTGAATTTTATCGCATCTATGATGTAGAATGGGGAGAAAGTGGTGAAACTATGTAAGAATGAGATGGAACTGGAGATGTAAAAATGGAAGCATGCCTTGATTTTGTATGCAGTAGGTGCATCCCCTGCCATTGTTGTCACGCTTCGAGTCTATACCTTAGACATAGCCGATACTCAAAAATTATTTCTAATCCCAAGTGAACCACTTGGCCAGGCTAGCTTACTCAGCGGAAGACACTAACATCATAATGAATTAGAATGGGCTCAATATTCATAAACTTAAACATATAATAATGATATATAAAACATGACTGAAGGCTTTCAAACAACTTTAAAAGAATAAAATAAACAATATCTTTCTAGTCTATAAAACCTCTAAAGTATTAACTATAAACTAGGTACTAGGGTAGGCCCACGACTATCTCAACTAACATAAATACAAAAGACATAAAGACTCCCGTGTTCCTGTGAATGTAAAGAGGCCTTACCAACTGCTGATCGAGACTACTTTAAAATACCTGAATCTGCATCATAAAATGGTGCAGCGCCAAATAAAGTCAATACATGAAATGTATGGTATGTAAGATGGCCAGAAAGTATAAAGATATGATACTAACTTTAGAATTGAACAGATAACTTGATTGATAAAAGTATGTCATGCAATATGCTTTAAACGTGTTTAAGAGTGCAACTCATAGTATAGAAGAAATACTTGTTTTAATGCATTAATGTGCACAACTTAATGTATGAACACATAATACTTAAAATACTCAGCTCTGAAAAATAGCTTAACTCAATTAAATATGCAACATAATAAAATAAAATACTTTAACAAAGACACAATACATCTCAGTGTATAAAATAATAAGTTTTACTTTTTGGGGAGTTTCTCTAACTGACAACCATTAATATGAGTCTCGTTATGATACAATATTTTGCCCACGCTATCAGAGTCATCTCATACTTTGCTAGGGTAAGGGACGAAGTACTAGGGGAGCGGATCCATCCTAAAATTGGGTCATTTCAGTGGCAAATGAGGAGATATACTCTTGGTACAGTCCAATCCTACGTTGGCTACATAATTTATGAGTTCGAATTATTATTATCTTACTAATATCAGTGTTCAATACTACTCCCAAAAGTATTAATTATATGCTCATACTTAAAAAAATATATTGCTCAAAGTGTTATTTTTCTTTTCTTTGGGACTTAGCCCAACTTAGTATTCTTTTAACTTTTTTCAAATTAAATTGTCTAAAATCATAGGTTTTATACTTCACTGTTTATAAAATACTTATGCTAATACTTTTCTTGAGTTTAAGGCAATATTTGAAATTCATAGATTTTCATAGTAACTTTAGGATTTAACTAGTTTAACAATTAGAAGTAGTATCTTGACTTTGGACCTCAACATAGTAGAAAAATTTAGTAATTTTCATGTTTTTCTTCAAAAATTACATAAACAAGAACATTTACTCATAATGACGAAATCTTTCCCTAAACTAATAACTTGAAGAAACTAGTAGTACATGATGGTAAGATAATATAGTAAGACTTTTTTGTAAACCTTACATACTTGAAAAATTTAGATCCTCCAAGAACCTTGAAGAATTCACTAGCTTCTCTTGAAACCCTAGCTTTTCTCCTCTTGAAACTACATTCTAAGTTTGGAGAATGTTTTCAGCATAATGAAGTTGAAGGTTAGCGTCGTTTATGTATTTAGTTAGGTGAATAATTGACAAATTTAGGCTTAAAGGGTGCGAAAGAACAAAAATACTCTTTGTTAAAAACATTATCCAAGTTGTCTACGGGAAGTCATCTATGGTCCTTAGAAGCTTATACGGACTATAGAATCCACTCTAGAAACTGAGGTGGATTTCCACTACTAAAAAAATTGAGAAAAAGCGACGAACAGAAAAGCGACGGATTGTGTCGCTCGAAAGAGCGACGAACTAAAGGACGCAGTCCGTCGCTTTTATATATAAATTTTATTTTTTTACTAGTTGATAATAAAAAGCGACGGACAACGTCTAAATGTTCATCTCATTTTTTGGCAAAATTTTCATCAATTTCTTTTTATTTAATAAATAATTATTTAATATCATCGCGACGCAGTTTGTTGTAATTTTTTTAATTTTTTTTAATTTTAAAAAATTGCGACAGTTGCTTTTTTATTAAAATAATTATTTTTTAAAAAAAATAATAGCGATGGACGACGTCGTTGTGTCCGTCGCTTTTTAGTCAATGGTTAAAATATTTTAATGAAGGACGATGGACAAAACGACGCCGTCTGTCGCCCCTAGGCGTCTATATAAAATAAAAACCCGACTTTCTCCTCATTTTCCTCTATCAAACTTCATTTATTCTCTCCATAACCCTAACCCAGCTTCCCAAACCCGTCGCCCCTCCCTCCCCAACCTCTGTCACCGGCCATCAGCGTCACCACCAACGTGATTTGCTCCTCCCCACAACTAAGGTAACTAATTTTCTTCTCTTTTTGCTCCATTTTTAGTGCAAGTATTATTTTGTTGTTTTAAATTTTTGAATTTTATAAGTTCTTAGCTAACTCATTTTACTTTTATTAATGTTGAAGTTATGATATTAAAAGTATTATTTTGTGTATTGTATTGTGAATAAGTGAATGAAGTTATTTTTTTTAATTTTTATGGGTAAACTTTAAATTTGATTTTTTGAAATTAGTTTATGAATTGGGTTCTTTTGTGTAGGAATAGTATTGTTATGAAGTTACAATGGTATTAGCATAGTTAATTTTGTTGAAGCCAAAGGAACAATTGAGCGTTGGTAAACACGAATTTGAGAGGAAAAAAAAATCTTCTATTACTCACAAAAATAGATTACAAAAATAACTCTTAAACTCACACTCTTTCTAACACTCTTTCTTGATATTTTTCTGGTGTATTTTTGGAGGAGCTCAGCAGCTCCTTTTATAGGAAAAATTATACCTCTTGATGTCATTAATGACATCAATGATAAAAAAATAAAATTCAAACTTTGCTGCTTTGCAGCATTTCCTGGATTGAATTTGCAGCCACTGTTGAATAAGCATCCATTGTTGAATTCATTCTGTAGGCTGGACTTCTTCAATTCTCCCCCTCCATCCATATTTGGAATAAGCATCCCATCTATATCTTTGCATAGCTCTAACTTCTCCCGAGTCACTACTTTCATTAACATGTCAGCTGGATTCTCCTTCATATGGATCTTTACTAGTCTCAACAGTTGTCGATCCATCACTTCGCGTATCCAATGATATCGAATATCAATATATTTTTTACGAGAATGGTACATGGAGTTCTTGCTCAAATCCAGAGCACTCTGACTGTCACAATATACCTAATATTCCTTTTTCTTGATTTCAAATTCTTGAAAATATCATTTTAACCACAACATCTCTTTTTCAGCTTCCACGGTAGCAATGTATTCTGCTTCGATTGTGGATAAAGCAACACACTTCTGTAGCCTTAACTGCCATAAAACAGCTCCCCCTGCAAAAGTGTAAAATGAATCCTGAAGTAGATTTCCTAATATCAATATCTCCGGCCATATCTGTATCTGTATAGCCGTCCAAGATTGGATCAACTCCCCCGTAGCAAAGACATAATTTCATTGTACCCTTAAGGTACCTAAGAATACACTTTACTGCCGCCCAATGCTCTTTCCCAGGGTTGGAGAGAAAATGACTCACCCTTTTCACTGCATGAGCAATATCTGGCCTCGTACACACCATTGCATACATCAGACTTTCGACTGCTGAAGAATATGGTACTAACTACATTTCTCCAATCTCTTCCTTGGATGAGGGACACGATCTCTTGCTCAATTTGACATGGTTAGGTAATGAAATACTAATTGGTCTGGCATTGTTTATGTTGAACCGTGCAAGCACTCGTTCAATATATTTTTTTCGAGAAAGCCATAACCTCTAATTCTTCTGGTCTCGGGTGATTTGCATTCCCAATATTTGTTGAGCCGGTCCTAAGTCTTCCATGTCAAAAACCTTACAGAGTTCCTTTTTCAACTGGTTGATCTTCATTGCATCTTTCCCCACGATCAGAATATCGTCTACATATAGTAGAAGAGCAACAAAATTTTCATAAAAAAAACTTCTGAATGTAGACACATTCATTTGCTGAAGTTTTTTGTACCCTTGACTCGCTATGCATGAGTCAAACTTCTTATACCACTGCCTAGGTGCCTGCTTTAGACCGTACAAATTTTTCTTCAGCTTGCATATGAGGTTATCTCTTGAAAGCTCAAAACCTTTCGACTGCTCCATGTAGATTTCTTCTTCTAAGTCTCCATAAAGAAAAGTTGTCTTTACAATCACTTGTTCAAGCTCCAAGTTCATACTTGCGACCATTCCAAGTATGACTCTAATTGAAGTCATCTTGACTACTAGTGAAAATATCTCGCCAAAGTCGATACCTTTTTTCTGTTGAAATCCTTTGACTACAAGTTGTGCTTTGTATTTCACCATATTTTTGTTGTTATCCTTTTTCAGCTTGAACAACTATTTATTTTTCAGTGCCTTCTTCCCTCGTGGAAGTTCTACGATCTCATAAGTCTGATTTTTCTACAGAGACTTCATTTCATCCTGCATTGTGAGAAACCACTTTTCTTTGTCCTTATGAGATACTGCTTCAGGAAAACTCTTTGGTTCTCTATCTTCAGTAAGTAGAAGGTACTCGAATTTTGGATATCTTCTTGAAGGAATCCGAGCTCATTCAGATCTATGAACTTCTAGAACAATTTGAGGAGATCCACCATCATCTTGTCCTTGTGATGGGCCTGGAACGTCTTCCAGATGGGGTTGTGGCTCCCCCTGCTTAGCACCTTCACTTTTCTCATTGTCTTCTACTTCTGGCATATCTTCTGGCACAACATTATCATTTCTCATGAACGGTTCTGTTGTTGCTTCTGGCATTTGATGTGCAACATTTGTCTTCTAAGATACTGTGGGTTTTTCAATATCATCAATTGTTTGACTTTTATGGAAAACCATGTCCCTACTTCTGATCAACTTTTAATTTTTTGGATCCCATAGCCTATATCCAAATTCTTCATCTCCATAGCCAATGAAAATGCATGGAGTAGTCCTTGCATCTAGCTTCTTCTTGAGCTCCTTGGATACATATACGTATGCCAAACACCCAAATATTCTCAAGTGAGAGTATGATGGATCCTTTCCAGACCAAAGTTTCTCCGGAACTTCAAAATCCAATAGTATTGATGGAGATCGGTTGATCAAGTAACAAGCGGCTCTAGTTGCTTCTCCCCAGAATGACTTTGGTAGCTTAGCCATACTGAGCAAGCTCCGAACACGTTCCATGATTATTCAGTTTATTCTTTCAGTTACACCATTGTGTTGAGGGGTGCGTGGGACCGTCTTCTCATGTCGGATGCCATATGATGTGCAATAGACATCGAACTGCCTGGAAGAGTATTCACCTCCATTGTCGGATCGAAGACACTTCAACTTCTTTACTGTATCACGTTCTACCATGACATGGAACAATTTGAAGTAATCAAACACCTAGTCCTTCGTCCGCAAGAAATACACCCACACCTTTTGAGAAGCATTATCAATGAACGTTAGAAAGTATCGGTTGCCGCCGAGTGATTTAACCTTTAAGGGACCATAAACATCAGAGTGTACCATACTGAGTAACTCTGATTTTCTCGTTAAAGAGGAACTAAACGAGACTCTATGTTGTTTACCAAACAGATAATGGTTGCAAGGATCTAGTGCAGCATCCTTGTCCACATTGATAAGCTCTATTTTCATCAGAGTAGACAACCCTTTCTCATTCATATGGCCAAGTCTCTGATGCCATAAATTTTGAAAAGCCTCCTTTTCCACTACATTGAGGCTATCTGTGAATATATTCACATGAGTTTTGTATAACGTGCCACAAATATGTTTTCGAGCGATTGTCATAGCACCTATTGATAACTTCCATATGCCTTTACTAAAATTACTATCATAGCTCTGTTTGTCAAGAGCTATACCTGAAAGAAGATTTAGACGAAGATTTGGCACATGATGGATATCCTTCAAAGTGATTGTACTCCCGTAACTTGTCTTTATCTGGACATCACCAATTCCTACAATCCTAGAGGAACTGGAATTCCCCATTTTTACAGCTCCAAAGTCTCCAACTTTATACGTTGTAAAGTATTCCTTATGTAGAGTAACGTGGTAGGTTGTTGCAGTATCTACCACCCATTCCGTATCTTCTCTTAAGATGTGAAGGCATGTATCATTATGGGTTGAACAATAAACTACATCTTCAAGAATAGTAACTAATGTTTCTCCACCCTTGTTCATTACCTACGAATTGCTCTAGACTTGCTCCTCTTTCCATTTATAGCAGTTCTTCTTCATATGTCCTTTAATTCCACAATGATGATACTTATATGTTGGTTTTCTGCCGTCAGTGAATCTGCCTCTACTCTTGCTTCTTCCTCTCCATTTACCTTTGCTACTCTTTTGTTGCCTCCCCCGGTTCTTTGTGACAAGGGCATGGTTTTGATCTGTGCCCATGTCCTTTCTTCTTTCCTATTCACTAAATAGAGCATCCTTAACCATTGACATGGTAAGTTTGCCATTTGGGGTTGAGTTGCTAAGTGATACGATCAGCGTTTCCCAATTATCGGGAAGGGAATTGAGTAGTAGCAGCTCCTAAACTTCATCACCAAATGGCATCTCTACAAACAACAACTGGTTGACCAAGCTCTGGAACTCAGTGATGCTCGACAACTGAAGTTCCATTTTTAAGCTTCATGTTGACTAAGCGCCTCATCAATAGGGCTTTATTCCGAGCGGTCTTGGCCTGGTACATGTCCTCCAACTTTTTCCAGAAGGCATATGCATCTGTCTCTTGTGCAACATGGTGAAAGACATTATGATCAATCCATTGACGGATTTAACCTATAGTTTTTCTATTTGATTTCTTCCATTCTGATTCCTTGGTAGAATTAGGATTTTCACCTTTTAATTCAATAGGATCGAATAAATCTTTACAACTTAGGATATCTTTCATCTGAGGCCTCCATAACATGTAGTTGGTGGCAGTGAGCATAATCATGGCTCCGGAAGATGTTGTTGACTCTTCTGTGGTTATTATCACCTTGCAATAGCTTAATTCACCAAGATAAGGTTGGATCTTGGAAAATGGAGCTCACCATTATGTTCGAAACGGTCAAAAAAGTGGAATTGATACTTCGGGGCCAAAATTCCACAATTGGAGTGGAACAATAACTTTTAAAACTTTAGAGACCAAACTATAATTTCATAAAGATCAGGATTAAATTATAATTTTAAAAAGATTAGGGGCCAATCTGACTTTTACTACAAGTTGAGGGACCAAATTAAAATTTCAAAAAACTTAAGAGGTCAATTTGTAATTTCTAAAACTATTGCAGATTTCGGCTTTGAACAATATTTCCAGTTGTCTTCTCAGGCAGAACTCCGGTGAATAATGTCATCATCTCTGACAGAACTTTGGTGAACAGTGTCATTATCTCCGACAAAACTCTAGTGAACAGTGTCATCGTCTCTGGTGAACAGTGTTTTCGACAAAATTCTAGCAGATTTGATCGAACTTTGACTGTGATTTTTGGGCTCGTTTTGAACTCCGATTAGGTCGTCGTTTGGTGCATTGGATTTCGTTCGACGAGACTATTCCAATGGTGCAATCAGAATTAGATTTTGAACAAAGATCAGAAATCCAATGAATAGCCTTCGTCACCTAAAAACTCGACCAACACTTCTAACTTGGCTTTGATACCACTTGTTGAAGCTAAAGGAACAATTGAGCATTGGTAAACACGAATTTGAGAGAGAAAATTTTTTTTATTACTCACAAGAATAGATTACAAAAATAACTCTCAAACTCACACTCTTTCTAACACTCTTTCTTGATGTTTTTCTGGTGTATTTTTGGAGGAGCTCAGCAGCTCCTTTTATAGGAAAAATTATACCTCTTGATGTCATTAATGACATCAATGATAAAAAAAATAAAATTCAAACTTTGCTGCTTTGCAGCATTTCCTGAATTGAATTTGCAGCCACTGTTGAATAAGCATCCATTGTTGAATTCATTCTGTAGGCTGGACTTCTTCAAATTTGTATATGTTTTGTGAAGTAGTAAGTAAATAAAAATTTTAGGGTTTTAGCTTGAATTTGGGTTTTTTTTGAATGAGATTGAAAATCAAGTATTTTTAGTTGGAATTGAATTGTTGTTGAAATTAATTAGAATGTTGGAATTGAATTGAAGTTAGAATAAAATTAGAATTGTTCTGAAGTTAGAATGTTGAAATTGAATTGAGTTGTTGTTACGTTGTTGAACTTAAAATGGCATTAGAAATATTATTATTGAAGTTAGAATGTTGGAATTGAATTGAGTTGTTGAAGTTAGAAATATTGTTGTTGAAGTTAGAATGTTGGAATTGAAGTGAATTGCTATTGAAGTTAGGATTGTTGTTGAAGTTAGAATATAGGAATTGAATTAAATTATTGTTAGAGTTAGAACAAAAAGTAGTTTTAAGTAGAAATTAGATTTAATTTTGAACTTGAACTTTGGGATTTTAGAACTTAGTGTGAATTTCAAGTTGTGAATTTTGATTAGATATATTTAAAACTTGAATGGTAGTTGTACTTAAGTTGAACTTTAGTAGTGTTCAACTTAAAGTTAGATTTAATTTGGGGAACTTGAATATTTTAATGAGATGTAAATTTTGAAGTTGAATGTAATATAAAGTTGGATTTCTTAAGTTTGAATGAGATGTGAACTTAAAGTTAGGATATTTTAAAGTTAAGAATTTCTTAAGTTTGAACTTAAAATTAAAGTTAAGATTTCTTAAGTTGAATGAGATGTAAACTGAAAGTTAAAAGTTTGAAATTTAGGATTTTTTTACTTAAGTAGAACTTAGATTTAATTTCATTAGAACTTGAATTTATATTTTTTTAGAAGTTGAATTTTATTTGTGAACTTTGAACTTGTATATAATGTAGAACTTGAACTTTAATTTAGGATTTGTTAAAATTATGGCTTTAGTAGTGTTTAACTTGAACCTAGATTAAAATTGGAACTTGAATTTTAAGTTGTGAACTTTAAAGTTGAATATAATATAAAAATTAAACTTTAGAATTTTTTTTTAAAGTTGAATTTAGATTTAATTTTGAACTTGAACTTTAAGATTTTGGAACTTAGTTTGAATTTTGATTAGATATATTTAAAACTTGAACTATAGTAGTTGTACTTTAGTAGTGTTTAACTTAAAGTCATATTTAATTTGGAAAACATGAATATTTAAATGAAATGTGAACTTTGATGTTGAATGTACTATAAAGTTAGAATTTCTTAAGTTTGAACTTTAGAATTTTTTATTTAAGTAGAACTTAGAATTAATTTCATTAGAATTTGAATTTATACTATTTTACAAGTTGAATTTTATTTGTGAATTTTGAACTTCTGTATAATGTAGAATTTGAACTTTAATTTAGAATTTGCAAAGATTATGGCTTTAATAGTGTTTAACTTGAACTTAGACTAAAATTGAAACTTGAATTTTAAGTTGTGAACTTTAAAGTTCATTACAATATAAAAATTAAGCTTTAGGATTTTTTTTAAAAGTTGAACTTAGATTTAATTTTGAACTTGAACTTTGAGATTTTATAACTTAGCTTGAACTTCAAGTTGTGAAATTTGATTAGATATAATTTAAAGTTTGAACTATAAGATTTGTATCTAAGTTGAACTTTACAAGTGTTTAACTTAAACTTAGAATTAATTTGGATTAACTTGAATGTATTAAGTTGTGAACTTTGAAGTTGAATGTAATAGTTGAAACAATTTAAAACTTTGTAAATTATGAATTTCTATTATTTTTATGTTTAATTGTATTTATTAGTATGTATTTTGAGTGTTTTAGTTGTTGATTGTGCTGTATTGGATTGTTTTGGTATATATTATATTTGAATTTTAATGTAGGTGAGCAGTAGAAACTACAGGGTTCTGTTGTAAAAAGAAATCCAAAAAAGCTATGGACAGGATCACCAAGTCCATCACTTTTTTATAATTTTTATTTTTTAATAAATTTACTTTTTTTTAATATTTGCAACACAGTCCGTTGCAAAAAATAAATAGTTAAAAAATAAATAAAGCAACAGACATCCGTCGCTTTTTTATTTTTTTATTTATGACGCTGATCGTCGCTTTTAAAAGAACCACGAGCCGAAAAGCGACGAAATTGACTGCATCGCTTTTCCATCACTTTTCACCCAAAAAGCGACGCAGTCCTCGCTTTTTTGCGTCATTTTTTGGCAGTTTTTAGTAGTGTTCAATGTTTTGAAACTTATTTTACGGGCTCAAACTATGATCCATAGAAGTTTTTATGACTCGTTATTGGGTCCGTAGAGCTTGGGACCCAAAAATGAACTTGGTGGAGTCATTCCATGAGTTAACAATACGGGTTGTAGTTCAATCCACGACCCATAAGTTAGGGTTATAGAATTAACTCTACTCTGGCAGTCCATAGTAAAACGGCCATAACTTTTTTCTCTAAACTCTAAATGAGGCAATCTTGGTGGAGTTGAAAACATAATTTAAATATCTTTAATTTGATATATTATAGGACACCTAATTATTTGTATGCTGAGCATTATGGTCATCTACAGTTGACCCTTACTAATCTAATACGAAAAACTTAATCGATAGGAATGTTTTGACCTTGACTATGTACTGGTGGTCTCATATGAACCTAATCTACTTCTAATAGACTTCACACATATAAAAATGGGACTTAAATATAGATACATGTAAGACATCACTAGATTCAATTTTATATACTTATGACGAAAAAATTCGAATCTTATGAATAGAGTTGTGAGGTGTTACAATATCTCCCCCTTGGGATCATTCGTCTTCAAATGAAGGTGAGACTAAGCTAGAAGGGAATGGATGTATACTTACTATTTTCTCGCTCATGAACTTTTCTATCAACACTGATAGGACTGATGGATACTAAGAGTTTGAAAATTGTCCATGACACATAAGATATGAATGATACGAGGTTAAACATTAGTCACACTCTATCGAGACTATTCAACATAGAACATGGGTGCTTTGGGTATGAAATAAGGTTAGGAGAACGGTTCTTTGAATGATACAACTCATAGCTTTTAAGCCTCCCAATACTTTTTGACTACCCTCTTCTTTCCACATACATCTCAAAGCTTTTAATCATCAACACATTACCTCCAATAATTGACACAAATAAGCACAACATAATCCACAATTTCACATTCATATATCACAAGCGATTCTCATTATCAAAATACAAGTCAATACTTATATATCTCTAACATTCACTTTCTCATTGTAAGGAAATCTCACAATTACATCAAATTCTCCCAATTTACCAAATTCAATTTAATCTACAATAATTACCCAATCAACACAAATCACAAATGAGAAAATATATTGTTCAAGTAAGCTTAACAAGGTTTAGATGTCCACTTGTCTCAAATAATAGCAAAATCAAGCAAATATCGAAGGTTTTTTCCTCAAATTCATACTCGCAAGTCTCAATCTAATCAAATACGGATTCACATTCTCAATATAAAGTCAACGACACTAAAATCAAGAAATTTGAGCGAAAAGAGTAAAATGGTAAAAAAAACTTTATGCCAGAAAAAGCCTTGAAATCTGAAAATTAATACATGAAAATGTTCCCCACATAATAAGAATTTTAACAGTGAAAACCATTTAAAAAATGAAGTTTAATGAACTCATAATCCCAATTTTTTAAACAAAAATTTCATATCCGAAAAAACCTCAACTTCTCCCATTAAAAGTCTCTAATTTCAAATTAAAATTAATAACTAGTCAAGGAGAAATTAAAAATTCAGTTAAAATCACATTATCCGAAGGTCTTGTCTCAAAAATCTTGGAAGAATTCTCTTAAAACCGAGCTTGAAATAACAAAAATGATTGAAAATGGTGAAACCCGTCACTTTACGCATTTAAAACTATTTCAGAAAAATTATACTCCACGAACACAGGGTGAGGACCGCAAATGCGGAGGTCACAACTCCCAGGCCTCTACAAACCCGGGCCCCAATCCCCCAAATGCGGAGAACAAAGGAGGTTGCACCAGATTAAGCAAAAACCCACTATTTCAAAGACTCAGAATGGACCCCTCAGGGTTCGTTCAGAATTCGATATACACAAAGCAAACATGTAACCCTACTAGAAATGACGTTCCGAACTCAATGGAACTTTCAGAATTTGATTTTAAGTCTCCTCGACCTGGAACTCGAAAAAGCTCATTAAAACTACTTAAAAACTCAAATACCCAAAATGATCTCGGAAAGTCTAAAAATTATAACGAGACCATTTCTAGCGTTAGTTTCACCACTAAGAACCACTGGAATTGTGAAAGATTCTATTAGATTTTTTTAAACTCCGAATGTAGACCAAAGACAAAGTAGGATTCAAATTTAACTAAAAAAATACAACTTTGGGTCCAAAATCACCGTTTTAACTCCAAATTAAGTTCT
>JAOTQJ010000111.1:18431523-18441780 GCA_025642045.1 Solanum sejunctum | reverse complement strand
AGAATGTATAGATATATAAATTAACAATAATATTTATATACACTAATACATACATATATATATATATACACATTATGACAAAGTAAAAACATGTTTATATCGAGTGTCTACATCAAATAAATAGATATTTGACATGTGTTTCTATATAGACTTATACAATTTTTAACTATGATTAATTAATGTATATATTTATTGGATCAAATCATTTAACCATAATAAGTTGATTTGGTGTGAACATCCATGTGGAGATAGTATCTCATATGATTATTCAAGTATCAACTCTTTTTATAAAAAATCATTCAACTTTGATTTTTAACTCATAAGTCACTAAACTATAAATTTTTTTTACATAAAGTCACTCAACTTTGATTTTCAACTAAAAAGTCATTCAACTGTGAATTCTTTTCACAATAAATCACTCAAGCTAATTAATTGAATTTTTATTTCTAATGAAATTTTAAAAATACAAAGAGTATGGATTTAATCAAACTCTCAAGTGGATGTCTGGTAAATGGCAATAACAGTAGGAGAAGGTGAAAAGCAGCAGAGGTTTGTGATCATAGTGATATACATAAATTATTCACCTTGTATGTAGCTGTTGAAGGAAGCGTATGGATTTTATCATAATAGACCCATACTTGTTCCTTGTCATATTGAGGAAAATATCCTTATTCCCCTATTATATTTGTACCACTAAATAAAATAGTCAATATTATATTTTTAGTGGATCAGATTAAGTGAGATAGATCATTAAATGATTTTTAAAAATTTTTTATTTTTAAATTCTGGTTTTAAATAAAAATTTAAAGTCAATAGATTTTATTAAAAAAATTAATTAAATAGGTTGAGCAAATTTCTAAGTAAAACACCTTTAGTTGAGTCATTTTCTGTGGAAAAAGTTCATAGTTGAGTGACTTTTAAATTGAAAATCAGAGTTAAATGACTTTCTGTGAAAGAAATTAATAGTTGAGTGATCATCTGAATACTAGCTCAGATATATATTTACTAGTTATATGTATGTCTATTTCTCCCAACATAGTGTAAGATGTCTAGCTATGTATATCACAACACCCAAAAATGATCTTTAGTGATAATTAATTAATGATAATAGTTTAATTATTGCAAGTATATATTTTTAGAAGCAATATTAGTAATAATAACATTTTAACATTCTTTATAAATGTTCCTAAAGCCTATAGCGACATTGAATCCAATGACAATTAATTAAAGTCGCTCTAGACTTTAGTACTCCTTGTTAATAAGCTAATTCTAAGTTGTTATTTATTAAATTTTTTCTATATATTATCGCTAAAATTATTTTTATTGTAGTGTATTATTATATTCATACATGCTAGATTTGATTGTATCCCATTTTCTCAATTCTTGCTCACACTTTATAGATCTTGTTTATGAGCGTACGATTTCAACTTGTCATATCACTCCAATCCATCAAAATTATTGATATATCTTATGAATGTAAATTTTTTAGGAATAATAACATAGTCACACTATTTTAATTAAAAAAAATTAACTCAACAAAGTGAAATTTTGAAAAACATAATCAAAAAATAAGAAAGAGTATTTGAAAAGAAAAATCACGTTCCCCTTTATTAATTCATCAATAATATTGTCTTTGAGGCAAAACCATGCAAGGGCATATATCGTAAAAAAATGAACAAGCAAACACAGAAGGCCATGCATTTGGTATCTCTATGCGGAAGGAGTCAAGCATAGAGCTAAGAATATTCAAATTTTCTTTTTTGTTAAGGATGTGCAAATTAATTTATTAAATAATCATCCATTATAATAGACATTTAATTACTATATACCACATAATTCTTAATTTTAAGTTTATTTTTACACAAATATATTACTATCATATAAGTGTCAATAAGCAGATAGTTGATCGACATGCCGGCTTGAGCAGCTTGCAAGCAGACAGCTGGTCAAGCAGTTTAAGTAGACAGCTGGTCAACATGCCTATTTGATCACATTGAGGATATATCCATAATTTTTCAATGATTCTCCCGACATGTATGCTTAAGCAGTTTGAGGATATATCTATACTTTTCTTGTAGTTCTTCCATTTTAATTTATTTGTCATTTTTTATATATTTATAAACTAAAGAAATCCAAGGGTACTGTGATAATCGACAATTTAAAATATTTGATAATTAACAATTTAGGATGCTTAAGAGACATATAAAAAAATTGATTGAGTCTTAAAATTTTATAAAGCAGCTCAAGCAGGTTGTTACTCGACATGCCTACTTGAGTAGCTTGAGGATGTATCCGTAATTTTTTGATAATTCTTCTGACACGTCTGCTTGAACAACTTCAGGATATATCTATACTTTTCTTTTGGTTCTTCAATTTTAATTTGTTTGTCTTTTTTCATATGTTTAAAAATTGCTAAAAGAAATTCGAGGGTATTGTGATAATTAATAATTTAAAATACTTAAAAGATATATAAAAAAATTGATAAAGTCTTAAAATTTTATCAGTGTCATATAAAATGAGATAGAGAAAGTAACATGTATTTGGAAACAACGTAAAAATGCTGTAAATTTCAAAACATATAAAATGGGACATAAAAAGTAACACATATTTGAAAACAATACAAAAATATTTTAAATCTCAATATTTAAAATATTTAAAAGATATATAAAAACTTTAATTGACTTTTAAAATTATATTAATGCCATATAAATTGAGATTAATAACATATGTTAGGCTGTGCAGCGCACGAGGTTTGCCACTAGTAATATATAAGAGATTTGTTTGAGCTGACCTACGGTAACCAATTAATTTGTTTTTCAATAGCACACGTGATATTTTAACCTAAAAATAAAGTTCAATATTTATGCTATATCTTAGATTGCAAAACGAAATTGCTAATTTTTCTTTGGTATTTCTTATGTGTTGGGGTGTTGTAATACTCTACTTTTTTAAAAAAAAAAATCAAAAGACTTGTACTTCATGTTGAAAATATAACATGTGAATCAAATTAATGTAACGCAATACAGGGATGAATTAGTAAGTCATGTTAAATTAAGTGGTGTCATTCTACATTGCTTGATTGAAGAATTGTGCTAAATATGTACATACATTATGCAAAAATACAAAATAATGTATAGATATGTAAATTAACACTAATATTTATATACACTAATACATTTTAATACTCTTTGTAAATGTTCCTAATGTCTATAGCGGCATTAGATCCAATGACAATTAATAAAGATCGATCTAGACTTTAGTACTCTTTATTAATATCTATATATATTGTCACTAAAAACTATTTTTATTGTAGTGTATTATTGTATCATACATACTAGATTTGATTATATGCCGTTTTCTCAGTTCTTGTTCACACTTATTGGATCTTGTTTATGTGTGTATCCATTTCAACTTGTCACATTACTCTGATCTATCAATATCAAAACTATTGATATATCCTATGACAATAAAATCTGAGAATAATAACATAGTCATACTACTTTAATTAAAAAATAATAATTCAATAAAGTGAAATTTTGGAAAACATGATAAAAAAATTAAGAAAAATAGTGTATTTGAAAAGAAAAATCACCTCCCCTTTTATTAATTCATCAACAATATTGTCTTTTGAGGCAAAACCATAGTACCTCAAAAATGAATAAGCAAACACAGAAGGCCATGCATTTGGTATCTCTATGCAGGAGTCAAGAATATACAATTTTTTTATTTTTATTTTTTTTGTTAAAGATGTGCAACATTAATTTATTAAATAATCATTCGTTATAGTAGATACTTAATTTCTATATACCATATAATTCTCAAATTTAAGTGTTTTTACTCAAATAATATATAAGGGATTTGTTTGAGTTGGTAATTAATAATTTTTTGTAGCACACGTGATATTTTATTTTAACCTAAAAATAAAGTACAATATTTATGCTATATCTTGGATTGCAAAAGGAATTGTTAATTTTTGTTTCGTATTTCTCCCATTTGGCCGACAATCAATGACATAAAACATGGAAATTAAGATCCGTTTTGGATATGAAAGGGACACCAACTCTTCCAAGCAATTCTTGATTTTGGAGATCTTTGGTACCCTGTTTATAATCATGAGATTCTCTTGTCTTCTTCCTACCAATAATACCCTTACTTAAATACTCCCTATATTTTTTTATATTAAATCATACTAATTTATCATAATTAAAATGATTAATATAGTAATAAGAATGTAGGTAAAGGAATTGGTTAACCCTGGTGTCTAAAATATTTAATGAAATTACCAATGCAGCATGATACTCTGCATCAACATTATCAAGAGCAGGGGTCAACGAAATCGAATAAAACATTGCACCAAATCGCAAATAAAAAAAAATTGACTAATTATTTGATTTGATATTTAAATAAAAAAATATACTTTATTTGAGTTGATTTGAGTTTAACTTAAAAAAATTTAATTCGAGATAAAGTCAACCTGATATTATATATATAATTTTTAAAATTTATGTGATAGAAGAAGTATTTATTTTGATATAAGTTATAAATATTTCTTATACTTTTTCATGGTTTTTATCAAACATATTATTTCATGCACGATTTAGAATTTTTCAATTGTCCAATGAGGTTATAATCCATAAATATGAGTAACTCTAATAAAGTTCAAATTAAAATCAAAATAATACTAAGCTAACACTGAAAATTAATTGAACATTAAAAATGACAATAATATTGATTATTTATTCTTTAATTTTACATTGGTTTAGATAATATATAACCTTTTCTTTTTTTAATGTTTAGTCATGCAATTAATAATTATTAGACTTCTTTTTAGTATGATTTAATACTTTAAAATTTTAAGTATTCCCATTGTGATTCATTTACTTGGAATATTTATTTTGTGCTATTTTATTATTATTTTTTGTTGAATATTTTAGTGACATCACTCATATTATATTGTGTTATTTTTTTTTAAGAAACATATTAGTTAGTTATATTTTGATAAAATTAAAAAAATATCTAAAGCATAAACATATGCTTGTATGATTACTTTTTTAGAAAAATATAAAAAACTTCAAAATTCGAGAAACTTGAACTTGAGAAATTTAAAAAAATTCAAGGTTGGAAAATTCAAATTTTATTAGTTTTGTTTGATTTATAAATTTGAAAACCAACACAAATAATTTAATTTGATATTTGAAAATCTAAACCTATCTTGTCCATGTAGACCTTAATCAAGATAAATTGTGTCATCAGAGTTCGAAACATTTCATATTCTTTTTTCATGTATGAATCTCTTATGTTTGAAGTAGACTTTTATTTTTTCGCTGCCGAATATATATTATACTATTTACCTTTATCCCTCCAAATATCATACTTATCACATGACATGGAGAAGCGGATTTCAACTGGACTTCTCTACTTATCCCCTTTTCAGTATTATATTTATCATATGATGCGAATATCATGACCTATTCCCATCGTTATTGGTAAGTCAATGGGAAAGAAAATTGGATCAAAAATTTTTGAATATCAAAAAGTTTTGAGTAGTAAATTGAAAATTTTTGAATCTAGGCTAGAATTAAATGTAGTTCGGGGCATGTGAGGGTCTAGGGAAATTTGGTAATATATTGCCGGTTCATTTATAAGTTTGATATTTTAAGTTGATCGCAAGACAATAAAGAGCCTATACGGCTTTACATAATTGAATTCGAACGAGTAAAATTTTTGAAATCGATTCTAGACAAAGAGTATATCTCGAAACTTCATGATTTGAGTGTGTGTTATAAAATGAGGACCTAGGATGTGAGTTATGAGTTTCTGGCTTCGTGCAACTTGCCAAGGCAAGAAGGATCCCGCTATGGCTATTCCGCCATGGCTGGATAAGTGTCCGCCATGATAGTATAATCGCAAAGTTTTAAGTCAGATGAGTTTCAAAATTATTTTTACTTCTCCTGCCTCGTTCTTGAGAGACTAGAAGTGACCTAGGACTTGTTTTCTTCAGTTTTTCACCTATTTCATCTATAAAGATAAGTTAATCATTCTGTAACTTGTAAATTGATTCCTAGACCCTAGAATCTACGAGAGTTCTCATAGAGGAAGATTTTGACCTGCAATTAAAGATGGAAAAAATTCTAATTAGAGGAGATGATCATAAAAGTGGCTAAGAGTTAGGATTTTTGTTATAATTTGAGTAATTTAGGTTATAATTTATTAATTATTGTATTTCTTAATTGTTTATAGACTAAAAACGAGTCAAGATTCTGAAAAAAGGGAAGCTTCAGTCTATAGAGTTTTCAAATTACTTTGAGGTAGGTGATAATTTGATATTTTCATTTGTGTGATATTTTCTTGTTAACTACTTTATTAGTATTTCCTTCATGTATGTGAGTAGGGGATATGGATATGAACCTAATAAATGAATTCTCATAATCAAGATACATACAATGAACTTATCAGCGAAATTGTACAAGTTGTGGATGTAATTATGATTGTGACGGTAGATCATTGAATCGGATATCACATTTTGACATATTATTTGGTCAGGTATCATATTTTGATATATTATTGAATTGAATGTCACATTTTAATATATTATTAAATCAAGTATCATATTCCAATACAACTTATTTAGGTGTGAGTCCCATAAGAGGGTCATTGTTGAAATTGCTGTGATGAGAATGATAATCATAAAAGTAATGAATTGTAATTTGCTAATCTATCATGTGTTGATTTACTATGTTGAAGTTGCTTGTCCAAAATTAGCTTATTGGAATAACCGCATGATCCTACGTATACTATTATTATATGTAGTGATACTGCACTTTTTTTTTTTTTATTGAATACATAAAATCTTGAGACAGTTGTTAACAGATCTTAGGTAGGTGACTGTTGATTTCAAGAGTTTGGGTGATGCTACACCCTTCAACACACTATTCCACCAGCTTCAACAACTTAATGTGTAAATTTATTGATTTTTTTTTCACCTTTTTGCTGTTCAGAATGGAACGTTCATTTTAAAAAAGAAAAGAGAAAACTAATTACGCGGATTTGCAGAAAAGCTAATCCAGAGAAGCAATTGTTAGAAACAAATCCAGAGAAGCAACTATTTCCATAATTATTTTCCCAGAGCTTTTTTAATAATTACCTCCAAAGTCCAAATGCCACCTAAAAATTACATTACTAATAAACAATACCTTAGAAAGGTAAATTGTTCTTTCTAAAACAGAGAAAAAGAGCACGTAGCTGATTCTTTCAACTGGAAATAGATAGGACCAGATGGACAAAAATTGAAATAACCTTGAGAAGTCTGACCGTACTCTATGTACAAGGACATTTAGCTAATTCTCTGGCAGAGATCAAAGGTATAGCGGGAGAATATTCTTATTAGGTCAAAAAGTTGACTATCCGTTGTTGGGTAGACACGGGACATTACCTAGCTTGAGGTATTCTTCCGTGCAGCATAAGATCGATATGCAGCCAGTCCAACTACGGCAACAGCAGCCACAACTGCAATTTTAGTCGAGAGTCAGATGGAATAAAATAATTTGATTAAAAAATGTTGACTCTAATATGCCGGGCCTATGTTCATTCATTCACTTTCACTCTATACTTCTCTTTGGGGATATCCCTACGGGTATTAGATGCAAAGTACCTGAAGTAAACATAAGAGAGCGATTAACAAGGTGACGATATTGTTTCTGGCTACGCCCAACTTCAGTTTCAGGAACACTTAAATGAGGGTGCTCTGCAGCAGTGACAATTCTATTGAATATGTTGTTCAGATCTCTCTCCTTCACACTTATGTGAATGGGTGCATCTATTCCAAAATTCTGACATATCTGGACAAATATTTCAAAAATTTTATCAAAAAACATACGTAGAAACAAAAACCAAGCATAAAATCATTTTACGCAATTATTTTAAACCACAGGGTAAATTCAATCTCTACACAAACAGAATACAATGTGACTAATGTAAATACCTTTGCTGAATCTTTTATTGCCATTGGATATGAATCAAGATCATCCTTTGCAGCAACAAATAGACAAGGTACCATGAAGCCACTAACTTCCCCTCGCCTTGCCACAGTCATCAGCAATTCCGATGCTCTTTTTAAGGAATATTCATCGGAGCTAAAGGGGAAAAAAGAAGAAACTACTCACACAAAAGCATTCTCATGACCGCGATGGAGGAGGAGGAACCAGTCTATATCCATGGACTATCCCAATGAATTCAACTATACACTAAAAGCTGTTGGTCATTCAGATCTTGCATTACTCACCTGTCATATGCAAACACTGCTACATCACAAGATGCCAAAGATTCTTTAGTAGACAGAATCATCTTAACTTCATCTTCTGGAATCTCCCTAAGTACAAGCGTTTTCTTAGTTCCCTGCAAAACAACCCAAACTTAGTAAGATGGCAATTACTTTGATGTCCTTAAACGGGCCAGGCCAATCCAGAACCAAACCGGTTGCTGCTCAGACCAGCCCATGTAGAGGGGGCAGGGTTGGGATAGGTTCATCACAAAACCAGACCTGCACGGTCATAGCTGGACTATCAGTGGCCCAGAACAGGTCTAACCTGATAGTGTAACATCACTCCTGAACCAGTTATCCGGACCAGACCTGACCAGCCCAGCCTGGTTCAATGGTCAAATTTTCCTTTTTATATGTATTAAATTTTTAAAAAATCTAAATTTTAATTAAATTAGAAAAATCGTTTTTAGTATAAAAATGGACTGGCACAGACAATCCTGCCCCAGATGGACCTACACTATACCCAGACACACCCAGCCCGGTTAGAACCAGCCTTTCCCAACCTAACTCCGGACCAGCCGGATTGAATATTTCCTGAACCGGACTGGTCAGCACCAGCCCCTTAACACCCTTATGTCAATCCGGAAAGCATTCAACAAGGCAATACCGTCGCAAATGCAATGATTGCACATCAAAGAAAAGTATGACTCTAGTAATTAACCCTATGCATATTCGTAATGAATCATGTGCATAGAAGATAACACTTGTATGAGCTTTTCTTACTCATATTTACAGCACACAGGCACACCAGCTTAAGAAAGATCAACTAACATCCTATCAAGTCAAATGATCAATCTTGTGAGAGTACTTACCCCAAGACGGTCAACAACATTAACAGCATAGTGCTCGTCAGTTGTCGCCGCATAATTTTCTGAGAAAGGCCTTTGGCAGACAAAAGTTATGCATCAGAAATTGCCAGGCTAAGGATAGTAAAGAGAATGACAAAGAGAGATATGTCATTTGGCTTCCCTATTACAGGAAAAAGGAAATCTGCTATATCAAAAAACTGAATTTTGGAGACATGGCTAAAAGAACTGCTATTAACTAAAGCAATTCACTAGCTTAAGCTCATATAGATACCTTCCTAACAATGACTTCAGCAGGGCCGATTTGCCAGATCCTTTAGGACCGAAAACAAAACACTGGTAAACATTTCGATCTGTCTGTTGTTTCTTGCGATCAACTGATTTTTTCCTCGTAAGACGGAGTGCTGATGCAGCACCACAGTTATACCCAATGTATATCAAGTTGGCCAAACTCTGAGCTGGTTCCAGCAACGTCATAAGAGCCCACTGATATTGTTATCAGCAAGAATTAGCAGTTTAGATCTTTAAGAAATGTATCAATGGAAATTATTTTTTCTCCAATAGAAGTAGATGTCAACTAGAGTATGTTACATAATCAGCATTAAATATAAACGATAAAAGTACACCAGAAATAGCAGATTAGCACAATCCCATTTATTAATAAAATCCTGAGGTGCAATCTATTTTTACTACCTTAGAAGTGAGAAGTCCTCAAGATAAAAGTTAAATTATTAAAGTACCTCTGTTAATAATTAACCCAAATATCCTATTAATTAATTAATTAATTAATTTTGAAAAAACACTAACACCTGAGAGAAGCAACACATCATGATCATCTTTAAGAAAATGACATTTTTAAATGTAGCAACCATTCTAAATGCTTGGAGTCTTATGCACAAACCCCACCGTTCCAAATGGCTGACAATACTCCATTCATTGTCAAATTAGTTATTTACAATCTGATAGTTCATTCCAGAAAAGAGATCCATCACTTCATTAAACCAATATTTGGTGTCATCAATGAGTAAAATTCTTGTGGAAACAAATGAAGACAAGAAGATTTGTGTCCTCCGTTTACAAACAAGTAATTTATTTTTCTTGACTGATATACTGGGCTATTTTATTCCTTCT
>JAOTQJ010000111.1:18399601-18424211 GCA_025642045.1 Solanum sejunctum | reverse complement strand
TGATCCTAAAAGTTGAAAGTATCATCAAAAGTATTTGAAATATTAAAAAAAAATATATGATCAAAAAAATTACAGAAATTAAGAAATAATATATTAATTTTTAATATACAATGTAATTTTTATCGTGTCCTTACTCAGCCCGATTATTTTTTTTAAAGTATTATATTTTATATTATTATATTATAAGTAGTAATATAACATTAGAAAAATGTATTATAAGATATTTAGTTGTTCTTGTTTTGTGTATCCACGTGCATGGACCCGTTTTCTATTTTTCTTATTTGTTAAAAAATATTTACATGATTAAATTACTTAAATAATAATTATAAGTAATTCTATCTAATTTTTTCTCATGTAAATTGATATTCTAGAACAAATTATGACAAACCATCAGCTTTTGTTTGTTTGTATGTAATTAACTTAAGCAATTACTTATGAGGGAAAATCCCCGAAAATTATTTTTATCAATCATTTAATAATGTAAGATTTTTCATCAATCTCGAATGAAGTCAAAGATTCACTTTTTGGCCTTTGGTGTAATAAAATAAAGCAAAATAGCTCTTTAAACTGTCTGTGATTCTTTCAATTTTGAAGTAGCAGTTAATCAATGCAACTTTCGACGCTCATTACGGGTTATCCGAAAACAGTCGTGCTATGTTTTTAAACATAGGGATCAAGCTGCGTACATCCGATCTCCCCTTACCTTGCAATGGATGAAAGTCTTTGAGCCATTAAGATAATATTGTTATATCTAATAACGTGAGATTTTTTTTAAGAAACAAATTTTTATTCATAAATAACATGAATATAAATTGTACCAACTTGATAGGTGAGGATTATTTAAAATGTAAAGACAGAAATTGTCTTTAGGGTCTTTTTATATCGTAAGCACAAGCGTCATACTATTCCTCACATTCAACAATTAGTAGCTAATTATGAAAAAAAACTACTACTAGTAATTAATTAATTAATTTTAGGAAATAACTTTTCTATTTCTATGAGATAGCGGTAAGAATTGCGTACAATCTATCCTCCTCAGATCCTACTTGTGAGATTTCATTGAATATATTATTATTATTGTAATTAATTAATTTATTATTTTTTGCTTGTCCGACATTTGACTCAAATAATAAATATTGAAGTCCATTGAAAGAGAAAAAAAATGAGTTTATGCACCATGTGATTGAAATTTAAATTTGAATGAAGCGACTTTCCGCCATAAAAATAATTTAACAATTTTAATACAATAAACAAAATTAAAAATGACAAAATGTACAAAATTATTCCAGAAACACGACATGCCAAAATAGCACATAATTAATATTTCTTCTATCTCATTTTAATTATTATAATTTTTATTTTTAATATCAAATAATATAAATATTAATTAATATTTAAACATGTATTTATTGGCATTCAAAAAACAACATAATAGTATTTTTTAAATTAATAGTAACAATAGATACATATTTTTAATATTGTAGGGTAGGGCATTTTGTTGTTTCCAAGTGTGTTATCGGTCTCACAATTTCCATTTTACATCAGATCGGGTCGTCTCTTTTTATGTATCTTCTTCATCTTCACTCTTCTGCTCTGTGCTTTGGTTCTTTGTTTAATTGAACTTATTACTTTATTGCGTCTTCGGATGTATATATATGTTTTTATATTTGAGCTTCGAATTTCGGGGTTGATTCTTTAGGAGGATTTGTAATTTTGAAGCGCCTAGTTTTTGGGGCCTAAGCCACTGCTTTAGTGTTGAGCCGCCCTTGTTTAGAGCACTTTTCATTCAAGTTCTGCCATGGAAACGGCTATTCTCAGCTCTTATACACCGCTTTCCACAACAGCAACCCTCAGGAGTCGAGGCAAGTCTGTCTTCTACTTTTTTTTCACACTTATTTGTTTTCCGGTCAAGGCAAGTCTGAGTTGCTATGTTTGTTTGTTTGCGTAGCTTTAGTATTATTTTCCTAGTTATGAAATGAGTGTCTCATGAATGAATTTCTAAGTTAATTTTCCAGTTGAGGCGGCATTGGTTGCTATCTCTTGTGTGTGTGTTTGTAATAAAAGGAGATTGTGTTGGAATGGAGAAAGTAATAGAGGGAGTTCAGTCCCTTCTTGCAACAAATTACAGAAAATAATGTAGGGCAGGATATTCTAGACTTAGTCTAAGTAAAAAATGAAGAAAAGAAAGATGAAAAGTATTATTTATTGCGTCAATGTGGTCCCTGATTTGATAGAGCTGGCTGATATCACGTGTTTTGCAGTGTTGGCTCATTTCTGAATTCCAATTAAGCAAGATACAAAGAAAGTTCAGCATGGAACCAGATTAACTGGAGAACTAAATAAGTTATTCACGATCACAACTAGAACACTCTGCTAATATAAGCTACAACTGTCTTTCTCTTCAGCGTTGGTTTTATGTAAATTAGATATGACTAAAAAAAATGTTACTATTACTTTAATTTGATCAGTTGGAACCTTCTCTGTGTGTCTAGAGTAGAATGATGCATAACTGAAGGAATGGTTCTAGCAGGGTATATTTGGTAATTACACTAGAATGCTCTAAGGTCAGATTCTAAAACTCAACATGTACGGTATTGCGAAGCAGTTGATCTCTTTCATGATCTACTCTTATTCAAGTTAGATTTGCAGGTTCTGTTAAGTTGACATAACTTTATTTGGCTCAAGGGTGTTATCCTATAAATACAATTATCATTTAAGCACTTTTACATGGGGCTGTAATTATGTTAATACCTTCCTATGAAAAGAAATTGTTAGATTTGTAATTTTGGCTATGAATTTTGCATAAGTTTGACTGGATTATATATATATATAATACATGTATGTATGTATTGTATGTATATATATGTTAAACCTCTTGCTTTTACTGTATACAGATTGTGGCAACATATAACTTGGATTTTGTGTTGCTTCATCAGCCTATTACTCAAGCTCTATGTTACTCTTCCTAGTAGAAACACATTTTAAGACCAACTTTTGTTTTTTTTAACCTTTGGCTAGCAGGAAAGTTTGCTGGATGTAATCTCCACTTCTATAATTTGCCACTGAATAGAACACACATTCCTCTCAAGTTAAAATTTTCTGAATCAAGTAGAAGCCATTTTTGTTCACGGAAGGGACTGATATCGTCTCATGGAAAGAATGAATTATCCAGCTATTTCACTCATCAACTTTCAAGCAACTGTACAAGTATCAGGGCAGCATCAGGAGAAACGCTACATTATGGAAAGTCTTCATCAGTAAGTGAAGATGAGGAACTGTCACCAACATCTACAGATGCCAACAAATTTGTGTCGTTGCTGCCTAAGCAGAAGCAATTTAGAAATAGATTCTTGAACTTAGTAAGACTGGGTTCCGTTATTGACAATGCTGCTGAGTCTTTTTTCAAGAGTGAGATAAGGAGAAGGCTGTTTGTGACTGCCATGTTAATTGTCATTAGTCGTATAGGATATTTCATTCCTCTTCCAGGATTTGACAGGAGATTGATTCCAGAAGACTATCTTAGCTTTGTCTCGAGATCTGTTGGTAAGTCACTTTTTCTTTAGACCGAGATTTTCCTAGCTAATGTAGTTCAGTTTTGAAGTAAGTTGGTTAAGTTTGTTGGTTCTTCAAACTCACTGAACGTAGTGTCGGAAAGTGGTGAAAAAATTATTATCTTTTCTCCCATGTAATTATCACTAAACCGTCCTTGCAGATCAACTGGGTGATTCCACTCCAGAACTTAAACTTTCTCTTTTCCAACTTGGTGTCAGTCCTCAGATTGGGGCATCCATTCTTATGCAGGTCAGCTTTCTTTCACCAGATGTAAATTTTTCGAACCAGGATATCAAATTTGGCTTACTCTTCTATTTTCTATGTTTCATAAACTATCGTATTATGTGAAAAGAAGTTCTTGTTTCCCATGTTCTGCTTAAATAAATGTATTTGTTATGTTGGACCATCAGAGGGATGTATCATAATATCATTTCTTCAATAAGTGAAATCTAAAGATTTTTTTTGTGAACCTTCATCTCTATTTACTATATGTACTATGCAAGTGCCGGGTGAAAAATGCACCGAGTTTCCATCTGCATGCCACTAATGGATTTCTTGTTTATAAAAGTGTCATGACCCTGTGATTGGGACCCACGCTAGTCCTCTGGTTGGAGAACCATTACTATTACCCAACTAAGCAAAACTAACAAGAGATAAGCCTTTTTTTTTTTTGAGTCAAGTGACGTGTATTCATCAGCATTAAGGGTATGCTGGCCTCCTCCAAAAGTGTGATTACATAGATAGCCAATTACAACAAACCTAGGAAACTCACAATCTGTGTTTCATCTACTATACATTGCTCTTTACACCAAAAACATAAAGCAGAAATGCATTTTCCTTTGATCTTCTGAATGGAGTTTGATCTTCCTTTGAAGATTCTCTCCTTCCTCTCCTTCCATATACTCCATCATATGCAAGTTGGGACAATTTTCCACCATCTTTTTTGGCTTTTGCTCCCTCCCCTTCTTCCAACAACTCAATAGATCAGATATTTGCTCTGGCATTGTCCAGCTTTCTCCAGCCAAGGTGATGAATAAGGACCAGACCGGAAAGGTTACCTTGCAGTGGAGGAAAAGGTAGCTGTTTGTTTCAATAGCTTCCATACAAAGACAGCATATGGAAGCTAAGTTTGATTTCCTTTTCTGTAAAGCTTCATGGGTAAGGCATGCCTTCCTTACTACCAACCAAGAGAAAAATTTCACCTTATTAGGTGCCATGCTTCACCAAATAGCTTTCCAGGGGCCTCTGTCTCTATCTGTCAGCTCAGAAAGGCCCCTCCTGTAGACTCTACTGACTGAGAATTTTCCATCTGTGTTGTGACTCCATCTGATGATACCTGGTTCAGTGTTGGTCCCTGTGAAGGTTCCTGAAAGTGATCCTCTCAGACTCTCAATCATTCAAAAACCTCTTGAAAATTAGGTTCCACCTTGAATTGCCCAGGTATTTTTCATTGTGCTGTTTTGGTTGGTGCTGGTATTGAAGAGGGTGGGGAAAGCATCTTGCCAAGTGCCCTGACCCTCCTAGTTATCCTTCCAGAAACGAATTTTCCTGCCACTGCCCACTTGGAAGGTAGCCCTTCCCAAGGTTGATCCAGAAGGACCTAATGGTCCTCCATAATCTTGCTCCATAAGTGTCTGTGAATAAGTGCACCACTGGCCATTTTGTCCATATTTCTGCTGTATTACATTCTTCCACAGGGCTGTTCTGTCTTCAGCATAACTCCACAACCATTTTTTGAGCAAGCTGCTATGTTGTAGAGTCAGATTTCTGACCTCCATACCTCCATGTTCCTTGCTCTGTTGCACTTTGTTCCATTTCACTAGGTTGTAACCTTTATCCTCTTTGTTGCCCATGCCATAGGAAGTTTCTTCTCAATTTGTCAAGAAGTTTGAGTACTTTGGCAAAAGAGGGACATCACATAGGTTGGTAATAAATCTAGCACAGAGTTGATTAGAATGATCCTGCCTCCTAAAGATAGATGTTGTGCCTTCCACATAGCAAGCTTCTTTTCTGTCTTCTCAATGATGTCATCCCAAATCTCTAATGCCTTTTGTTTTGAGCCCAGTGGCATTCCCAGGTAAACAGTAGGCAGTTTCTCCATTCCAATCCTAGGATGTCGGCTAGTACCTAAATCTGAGTGACTTCATTAATAGGGAAGATGTTGCTTTACTCTTCACACTTGAAATTGCTTCAAAGAGTACTAGCATTAATCTTAAATAACTGATCTGTTCACTGGTAGCATCACAAAAAATTATTGTGTCCTCTGCATATAGTAGGTGACATATCTCCAACACCTCTTCTGTCTAGTTTTCCCTACTTTGAAGCCTTTGAGCCATCTCCTTTGTATTGCAATCGAACCTTTCCATGGCTACGATGAAAAGAAAAGGGGATAGGGGCTCTCCTTGTCTTAGCCCTCTTTTTGCCGGAAAATAACCAACAGGTTCTCCATTTATCAGAATTGAGAACCTAGTAGTTTTAATGCAGAAGCTAATCCAATTTAGCCATCTTCTTCCAAAGCGCATTTGGCTAAGGATACTGAATAAGAACTTCTAGTTTATGTGATCAAAAGCTTTTTCAATATCTAATTTGCACATCAACCCTGGTTTTGAGCTTCTCAATCTAGTGTCCACACACTCACTTGCCACCAAAGCTGCATCCATGATTTGCGTTCCTTTAATAAAGGCCATTTGGTGAGGGTTGATTGGCTTATCTATCACTTTCTTTAACCTTTCAGCAAGTACTTTGGCAATGATCTTGTACATTCCACTGATGAGATTTATTGGTTTGAAACATATAAGCATTTAAAGATGTGCGAACAGGTTTAAATAGCAATCAAAGTTGAGTTCCCATAAACTCAAACAAAATGATCCAAAATAATGCGGAAAACAATACCCTAGAACTTGAAAGTCATTATAGTGCAACTCTATTCAATAATTTAAAATAAGAGGATGCAATCCCTAGAAAACATAAATAAATAATGTCTAGAAATATCCAAGTCCTAAACGAATAGACTAAGATTTAAATTGAACCCACAGTAACCTGAGAGAGTTGGCTCACCCTTGAATTCAATGTAGCAATCACCGAATTGAGGTCTGTCAATAGCCGCTTGAAGATGCCTTGTACTCAACCAAAAAAGTAAAGATACTAAACAATTCTATTTTACTTTTTGAATGGAATTAGATCTATCTTCAAAGCATCTTCCGTCCCTTTCTTTCCATACCTCAACTTAGTCAAATTCAGTCCCAGTTTGGCCTAGGCTCAGAATTTCCAAGTTACTGCTTAGGAGATTTCTTGCCCAAATTCTTTCCTCATTGGTTAGCCATAATGATGGGACCAGGTCGTTACAAAAAGTAGAAGGAGAATCGCCAGTGGAAAATGCCTAAACTGTATCTATATCTATTAAAGTGATTTCTAAAAGAGAGATAAGGAATCTTGGAGTTGGAAATCATTTGAGTTGGATCTATAAAAAGGAGAGGATACTATTTGAGTTGGAGAAACGTGAAAGTAACAGCCAAACTTTGTGCTGTTCAAGATAATAAGAAAAGGTATAACATAAGCTTACTTAGTAAGTGACCCATTGCAAAAGTACCTTGAGCATTATTTCAACATTTTTTATTCATATCTGTCAATTTGCTTAGCCCATTCTATTAAGGTTTTTATCTTCCTAAAAAATAAAAAGATTTCTTTTAAAGGATTTTTATAGAGGTGGAACACAATGTGTGTGCTGTTCAGTTGACTAATATTCTTGCTGAATGAGCGAGTTATTCATGCGTCCTTCTGGTTTGAGAGACCAAGGCATATGAAATTGTTGGATTCATCTTTCTGTTGCATAATGCCTCAATTTTGTGCTGAACTAGTGAATGCCAACTTTTCTGTTCAGGTATTATGTCACGTTCTTCCTTCTTTAGTGAAGCTGAGAAAAGAGGGCTTAGATGGGCATGAGAAGATCAAGAGTTATATGTATGTCTAGTTTTTTTTATCTCAATAAGTGAGATGGGTTGTTCTTGTACTTTGGTGGTCAATTTCTTTATGTTGTCATCACAAAACTCGCACATGCTTATGTAACTTTGGATCTATTTTAGTTGGTGGATCTCGCTTGGTTTTGCAATTGTGGAGGCTCTTATTCTCTCTTGTCACTCACTTCCATATTCAATATATGCTGCCAGTCATAGGTAAGAAGTACAACAGTTTCATTTACTAAGCAGCGACGGCTTACTTTTGCTAATTTCATTTTCATTTTGCACAAAAGGTCTATTATTTTTATTCTGTAATGTGGGATTTCATTTTCCAGTAACATCATTCTAACTCCATTTCCTCTGTGCGAAGTACCTTTATAGTTGTCTATCTTCTATCCCAGCTTCAGAAACTTAAATGAACTTTGGAAATTATAAAAACTGTTTTTTTTTTTTAAATAATGTTCCTGCATGCTATTCTAGTTTTTAATTCATTTTAGCTGATCTGTTTCTTAAAGCACATTGTTCAAGGTAAAACTTGACAGTTTTATTTGTGAAAATTTTTAGAAGCCCTGTAAGGCAGGACGTCATAAATTCCTTGCTTTTTCCATTCTATCTCACATTACCATCCTTAATTGTCATCAATGTCTTCCTTAAAAGTCTACCATTGTCCTTGCTTAAGTTAGAAAAGAGCAAAGCAAGTGCTTGAAAATCTCCTCTGGAAGTATACCTACCTTCCTCCTTGTTTTATGTTTGAACTTTGAATTTTGACATAAATCATTAAGAAGGTATATGTCCAATGATTTTGAAAAGGTGGATTGAATTATGGTTAATTGGTTCAGGGAAATTGCTCTATGAAAGATAAGTCAATGATTTATATGCACATGATCAAAATCAACGAATTGAACCTCTTGTATCTATCAGAAGTAGGTAATTGGGCTGCAACATTTGTTTTTTGATCATTTTCTAACAAAAATTTCATAGATTTCTAATTGTTTTGTGGCTCTTTTTTCTTTTTTTGTTTTGTGGGATGAAAAATATGCCTTGAAATTTGTGCATTTTCTGAAGCTCGAAGCCCGCATCCAAAGCTCTCTTAGTGCTGGTTTTAAGTTGATGAAATCTTTTGTTACCTGGTGAAAAAGGAGGAGTTCTGTTAATTGGAATATTTAGAAAATTAATTTTCCTTGTGGAATCTTTCTTTTTGTGTGTTATTCGAAGAAAAATCCCAGAGCCTTTTCAATTAGCTATTGTGGTTTTTTGTCACTCAAAATGCTTTTCGGTATAATGGCCTTCAGTATAATAGCATTGAATTGTTTTCCACATTCTCAAGAAAAGAATTGTTCCTGTTCCATGATAAATGTAATGCCAATCATCTAACAGTTGAGAGGGTTTGTAAATTATTATTCCTTATCTCCAGTTGTTTAGGTCAAATTTTCTTTTTATGATGTTGATGTATTATTTGCATGATATTGTGTTGGCCAAAATTAGTACCGCTCAGAGTGACCTTCATTTTGTTGCAGGGTTAAGCATGTGTTGATGACTACGTCCCTTTTAGTTTCTGGTGCAATGACTATGTCATGGATCTGCGACAAAATAACAGAGTCTGGATTTGGTATTTGTTTCCTTCTGTGCTTCTTTCTGTAACTTAATTTCTTTTTTCTTTCTTCCTTTTTAAACATCTCTTGGAATTCTAATTCTACTTCTTTTCCCCAATTTTAGACATTTTCATGTTAGTCTGTTAGAGACAAGGTTCCTTATCCCTCCAGAAAAAGAATAATAGAAACGGAGTTGCATAAGGAAAAGTTCAAAATAAATGGTCAATGACCTTTTGAGTTTTGCCAGTTGTGTTTAAACTTTACTTTAGGGGACGTGGATTGTGCTACGAAAGAAAACCTAGGTCCATTTGATTGAAACATAAGTAATAGTAAACTAGTGACATTATGAATCTTTTTATCTCTAATGAAAGTTAGTATCACTGGCTGTTGAAGTTGTTATGGCATACTTTTGGCGGTCCTATTATAATTCTTTAGTTCAAATCTGAGATTGTAAGAGTGTTTGAGGAATTATGTAATTGACTGAAATTGGCTTTGCATACTTGCTATATCTACTGAGGAATCTGTAACTTGCTGAAATTAGCCCAACCCCAATTAATTTGGTAAGGAAACTTAGTCCATTGGTTGATATAACTTATAACTTGTTGATAAATTTGGTTAATTATTCCTTTTATGTTTCCTTGCTCTTCCCTTTTCATGTTTGCTGATGACTAATGGATGGTTCAGGTCAAGGATCAACTTTGATTATTTGTGTGGGCATTTTGACTGGCTACACAGATACGTTGCAGAAAATGTTAACTCAAATATCAGGTGGGTTACAGATGAGATACTGTAGATTCTTAATTCTTCCTGATCATTCTACTCTATTGGTAAGGATATCCGCATGTTATGGATGAGAATTGATTCCTCCTTCTGTCCCAAACCCATTTTTTAAGTTGTGGAGTTTGGTCATGATCCGAGAAATAGTTAGAAGTACATAACGAGAGAATTTGATAAAAGGATTGAATAGTTCAGTCACTCTAAATTCTTGTTTAAAATTTCCTTCATTCTTGCATACACAGGAAGTAGCGGGAGCTGGTGGCTATATGTACTTGCAGTACTAGGTGTTTTTACTGTTGTTACCATGTGGGCTGTCGTCGTTAGTGAAGGGTGCCGGAAAGTTAAGCTGCAATATTATGGTTTTAAAGTTGCTTCTGCTGCAAGGTGACTTGAACCCCGAAATTGTGATGATTTGCATTTCTTTTTATTGGTAGCCAGATTTTCTGTTGTCAAGTATTGTGAAAGCTTTGTATGTGTAGTCGCATGTCTTAATGCTTCTGTAAATGTTTTTACAAGCTAAGATTTCGGGGGACTTATATGATATTATTTGAGTAAGAACTTAAAATTGAGAACTGACTAGTACTATCGTAAGATGTGAACCACTGCGTTCCAGTGACTATCACAAGGTGATTGCAAAAATTGGCCAACTGTAGTAACAACTTATGAGATGTCTGGTCACGTGATCATAAGATAGTTGAGTTTGCCAACATGTCTCCGATATTTGCTAGGATCTTTTAGAGGCTCCCCTTGTCCTGGAATAAGTTTAGTATTCAGTGGCGAAGCTAGAATTTCCATTAAAGGGGTTCAAAATCTAAAAAGCAAACATACGAACTAGTCGAGGGGTTCACATCTACTATTTATACATATGAAATAATTTAAACACTATATCAATAATATAATTTTTCGTCGAAGGGGGGTTTGGATGAACCTCCTAGCAATAAGGTGGCTCCGCCTCTATTAGTATTTGGATCCATAGCATTGTCCATATGTTTGCAATCCAACATACCAACATCTTCCAAAAGGTATAAGGCATATTTCCTTTGCATAATAGCAATACCATGGCTAGAGTATGCCACTTAAATGTTTGGAAAGTATTTCAGCTTGCCCAAATCCGTCGTCTGAAAGTATTGTTTGAGTTGAACAATATACCTTTATGATAATCTCATGTGATAACAATATCAAACATAAATAATTGAAAAGATATGTTTGTCGTGAGATGAATGCTTATATAATCTGGACTGATCAGCTTCTGTTCGAATCATTCAAACTGTTGGGACAACAGCTTGAAAACGACCAAATCATGCTCTGGGAGACTGCTCGAGACCATAGAGAGATCAACAAAGTTTACTAGCTAGTCTAGACCACCCCTGAGCTACAAACATAGTGGTTGCTCCATATATACCTCTTCTTCATGTAGGAATGCATTTTTGATGTCCGCTTGAAGAAAGGGCCAATGATTTATTGCTACCATAGAGATGAGAAGACAAATAGAAGCCATCATGGCAACTGGTGAGAAAGTTTCTCCATATTGATATCATAAATCTGAGTGCATCCCTTTGCAACTAGTCTAGCTTTGAGACGATCAGAAGCTTTATCTGAACCTACTTTGATTACAAATACCCAACAACCACCAACTGTGGTTTTGCCTTCAGGTAAAGAAACAAGCTCCCAAATATCATTATCATGCAAAGCAATCATTTTCTCAATAATAGTTTGATGTCAACCTGGATGAACTAGTGCTTCCGCCGCAGTCTTGCGAACTTTGACTGTTGATAAGCTAGTAATAAAGGCATGATATGAAGGTGATAGGCGATGATAACTTAAATAAGCATAAATTGGAGTTTATTGGGAGTAGTTCTAATACCTTTGCGAAGAGCAATTGGAAGAGCATCTAACAAGTGCTCAACTGAAGCAGAAGACATTATTGGAGCAGGATTGCTTTGTGTACTTGTATCAAAGTTAGAAATACTAACTGGATTAGCAAGCTCAGAAGGAGGTTGAGGTTGTCGTGAATAGACCTTAAGAGTTAGAAGTGGAGCTGGGGTTGGAATCGGAAGGACAGATATGGCCTTCTAATTTTCTGTATTAAGAGAAAATATGGAGAGGTCTTGAAAAAAGTAACCTGTCCAGAGTCGAAGCATTTTTAACCTTTTTGTAGAAAGGAGAATACTCGAGAAAGCCACTTAAAAGCCTTGTGCTGAAGTTTTATCTTGTGCAGGGTTAAGGTTATGAACAGAATGGGTGCAACCAAACACAGGTGGAGGAAGAGGAAACAAATTTTGGTTTGGATAGAGGACTGAGTGTGGACTTGGGTGCCACAAAACAGATGAGGGCTTACGATTGACTAATTAACAAGCAGTAATTACAATTGACTAAATAACATCCTTCTGACTCATGTCCTTTTCCAATCATCGGTCTCGTACTCTGGTTCTGCACAAGAACAGAATCATCAAGGAAGGTTACAACACATGTCCGGTTTTTTGTTAATTTGCCAATGGAAATAATATTATATGGACATTTAGGTGCAAAAAGGATTGATTTAAAGGTAAGAAGGCAGAGGATGAACTAAACCTATCCCTTTTACAATAGTCTTTGATCCATTGGCTAAAGTACCAGTAGAGAGGGTAGAAGGGGTAGTAAGAGTAGAGAGAGTTTTTTTGTTACCAAAAATATGGTTAGAAGCACCAGAATCAAGAATCAGTTGTTCCAGAGATGAAGACTATGCGACATAAGCAAGGAATTACCACATTACACTGTGCAAGCAGCTGATGAAGTTGATGATTGTTGCCTTGATGTTTAGTACTGAAGGTAGTCTTTATAGTGTGCTCCAGTTAAAGTGATGGATTGAGATGATCCACCCTTGACATCAGGTATAGGCAAAATACCATTTTCGTTATGAGCCACATTTGTTGTGTTGAGGACGATGATTATTAAATGGAGGCTTACCATGGGAAGCCGACACTCCTCTCTTACATGCCCTCCCTTATTATAATGAGTGCAATGTAAGAGGAGAAGCGAACACTTCTTTCCTACATGTTCTCCCTTATTGCGCAGAGTGCAATGCTTATTGTTCCTCCATTTTCCTTTTTTATCCTCCTTGACAATTGTTAATTTAGACAACCATGGTAGATATATCATTGGAATTTACCTTTGGTGGTGAAGATGTGATGTGGAGTAATCTTGCAAACACTTCTTCCAAGGTACGAACAAATGAGCTAGAAAAGATTTGATAACGAACTAAGGTTAGGTCTTCTCACAACCCAACCAAAGCCAAACCCATAATGAACCTGTCTCCTTGTGTTTTTTGATCATCCAATTTGTGAGTAGAAGGAATAAGACAATCAACTTATCGTTTAAAGATTTTATCTGACCCAAATAACTTGCCATGTCTTGTTGAATTCATTGTAAATGAACAATATCTGACACAACTTTGTAGATGAATTGTATATCTTTTGTATACGAAGTTTTGGCTTTGTTTCACACTTAGCAACAAGTCTTACAAGATTGAAAAAATTTAACTTAGGATCAAGATAATTCCACAAAAGACTACACAATTGTGCATCTATTTTAACCTAAGCATGGTCCATATTACTATTGTTATTGAGCAAGTGATCTTTCAATCCTTGACCTGCAAACCACAATCTAGAAGGCTGCCCAAGAGATGTAATTACCACTACCATCTAACTTTATTGTAGTAATTGCAAATGATGGTATAGAGGAAACAATTGACTTGAAAATTTGATTTGCCATTTGGTTATGAGTCAGTTTTGGTCACAAAAAGAAGTACTGATGAATTAAATAAGACCAAGTCTTTAGTAGATATGAGAAACAACGTAAACAACCAGAGAGAAGGAAAGAACCAGATGTAAGCAACCAGAGAGAAGGAAAAAAAAGAATTTAGACAGAATTAAAATGACCTTCAACAGTTTTGATATGGTTGATTTAGCAACCAGTTGATCAATTCCTCCCCTTTCTTTTTGAGAAGGGTCATCCCCTTTTTTTAACTTTCAGTTTCTGTTACCTAAAGAAAAGAACATTCACAGAGAGCGCAAAAACACCTACTAGCTCTGATACCATGTGAAATTAGAAGAAGAAGAAGAGATATTGGGAACTGAATTCATTGATTATTCCCCCAAGTTGATGGGCTTAAATAGTTTTTGCAGATGTAAATAAGGTAAGAGATTAATAAAATATTACACAATTTCTTAACTGCCTAAGTAAAGGGATAGGGAATATTGTCATATCTACACTATCTAATTAATTATATACCATATTTAAATATTCTCACATCTAGACTATCCAATTATAACATAATAAACACATCTAAACTTCCATTATGTTTGTATATCTCTCAATTCAAGATTTCATCTGCATGATACTGAAGTAACTGCTTTCTCTTGCATGCTTGATCATGTGTAAGTGAGTGCGCAATTAATAAAAGGATATTAATGTGCACCGTCGTATTTGTGTGCATAAGCATGTACTTCTCCACCAAATGGAAAAAAATTGTGACTGTGCTTGAGTTTGTAGCCTTGTAGAAGAGGATTGAACTATCTGTTTCACTTGATTGATATTTCACGTCTGAAAGAAAATGAATTTGGCTTGGTTGTGCTTGAGTTTGTAGCCTTGTAGAAGAGGATTGAACTCTTTGTTTCACTTAATTGATATTTCACGTCTGAAAGAAAATGAATTTGGCTTGGTTTTGTTGATGATAAATTATGCAAACTTGTCTGGCTTGTGCCTGCCTGCCTGCCATATAAGTATTACTCACACACACACACACACACACACACTCTCTCTCTCATATAGTACGCACCTCTGAGGTATACAAAAAGAAATTGTCCAGCTGTTACTTGTGAGAACCTGAATACCAGGATTGGAATTAGATTTTTTTATTTGGCTTGGGATTTGGTTACAACTTAAATTTGTGCTATAGAGGAATATAAAAGCCAGTTATTGTAGAATTTAGTTCCTTGTACATGCAGAGATATCTTATACTCATTTGAGAATTGTATATTATATATTGGCATCTGATTTAAGTTACTCCTCTGGAGCAGAGAAGATTCTCCAGTTCCAGTGGTGGAGCCCTATATCCCGTTCAACATAAATCCAGCAGGAATGCAGCCTATCCTTGTTACCTCTTATCTGTTGGCACTTCCTGGCATCCTTGCAAGGTTACTTTATATTCAACTCGCGTAGATTACTGTCATACCACTACTTTAGTGGTTGTTTGCATATAAAATAGAAAACTTCAGTGGTTCTTTACCAATGTTTTAGGAGTAGGACCTTTCCTACATTAGTGATGTGGAGCCAATATTATCCTGAGCTTCAGTATTTTGAGATTTTCAGCTACAGCTTTCTAAAACATACTTTCTTTGGCAGTCTTTTTGGTTCAAGGTTTTGGGAACACATCAGAGATATTTTGAATCCTGACACTTCTCATGGGGCAGATCCGTGGGTGTACTATACAGTTTATGCTTTCTTTGTTTTCCTCTTCAACATATTTGACATTGTAAGTTGCCATTAACTTTGCATGCAGAAAGTAGATTTTAAAATGTTACATGCACAAAATATTATTTACTTGAAGATTGCTGTTCAATCGGAGTGGATGGAACATCAATGGAATCAATTTAATACACTAGGTCCTTTTAGTAAGGATGTTTCTGGACTGAAAAGTTTCAATCTAGTCCTCCCTTTGATTGAATCACTCCAGTCGTTAGGGGAATCCAAAATACCAGTTGGTCTAGTAAAGGTGAAAGAATAAGTAAAAGATACCCAGATTTGCTGGTGAGTTTACCATGTTCAAGGAAGATGTTGGAAATAGAAATTGAAATTAACCTCTTAAGATTGCTAATTAGGTAGCCAGGAGGTCAAAAAAGGATAGAAGACCACAGGAGGCTGAGTTTTCTTTGAAGAAAAGTAGGGGGAGCAAGAAAAGTCATTTTAGTAAAGATGATGTCACATAGAAAAGTTATTAAACACTGATTATTTGATGTCAATCTCATATCAATTTCTATGCTTCTGTCACTTGAAGAAAGAGAAGCTTTTAAAAGGGTTTCAGGGATATTCTCTCTTGCTCAATTTTACTAAACAGTGATCTTGTGACCAGGCGAACATGCCAAAAGAAATTGCTGATTACTTAAACAAGATAGGTGCTAGGATTCCGAGTATAAAGCCTGGAAAAGCCACAATTGCATATCTGACGAAGATTCAAGCTTCAACGCGGTTCTGGGGTACATATCTTCTCTCTCTCTCTCTTAATGTTATTTCTTGTCGTGAGGTTCATTAACTGATGGTACTTTTCTTTTTTATTTTATTATATTGTTGTGCAGGTGGTCTGTTATTAAGTGTTTTGGCCACCACATCCACGATTCTGGACCATTATTTGCGTTGCATCAATGAAGGATATGCAATAGGATTGACATCAGTGCTAGTAATTGTGAGTTATGGTTTTTGGGCATGCATATTTTCTTCTGAGTGCACACAGATTCCTCTCGCTCCTGCCAATAGGCTTTCTAGCCAAAGGTTGAGGGAAAAGCAAATGAAAAGAGGAACAAAAAGAATGTGACGTGGAAACCTTAACTTAATCGTTTTGACATCACTTCTAGTGATTGTAAGTTTATGGTTTTCTGCCATGAATAGTTGCTTTCTGAAAACACACATCTCCTTCTCTCCCCGACCAATTAGGCTCTCTACCCTAAAAGAGCATTATGTGGGTGCCTTTACTTAATCTGTTTCAAGACAATTTAGTTAGCAAATATCTCTTGCTTCTACACCTCTTAATCTTTTAGGGAACTGATTGAAGAAGGAAAATGACTTATGTTATCTTTTAATGGATTCCATATTCTCTTTTAAGCAACCAATTAGTTCTTGGACTCCCTCAGTTATGCATTTGAAATTGGTCTCTTATTTACTTGGGGAAGTTAATTGTTTCATCAATTGTCCAGCAGTGGCATAAACCTACTGTCGGATTGCTCTATAAGAGAATTGAATCCATATTCAGTCAGTTGGGAGTTCTCCCAATTCACACCTCAAGTCCCCTCGTCCTTTTAACACGACTGCTACTCGAATTGTTCCTGAACCAACTGTGCAACAATTGTCTTTGGTCCTCCAAATACCTCTTTAGCCTTATTGTAACCCTCCATAATACCATATATATGTGGTATGAATTCAACTCCTCGAAAACAGTAGTATCTATGGTGTGTGGGCTATCCAGGATCGTTTTACTGTTGATCTCCTAGTCTTGTCAATTCCTTCTAAGAGGAGTGTTCATGTAGTTATCTGCTCTACATTTTTATATATATGCCGAATGTTCTTGTAGTTATCTGCTTTATATTATGGTTTTACATGCATCATGTTGTGAAGCTATTTTGTAAATAGCAGGGAATCCATTCCCTCATCTTTCAGAGGGCTGTGACCTAGCCTTGCATCAGCGAAAAATTTAATCCTCTGTCCATTGTTATGTCTTAAAAGTAAGGTATTTATATTGGTAGATTATTGTCAGTTTACTAGGCAAATATGGAATTTTACAACCGTTTCAAAGGATTAATAGTAGTGGCAAGCATGGCTTAACATTAATGAGGTAATTCACATGATTTTTGAGCCCCCAATGATGGGATATCTATTCCTGATAGCAAAGGAAGTAAACTGCAACTGAAACCATAAGGAGGTAACATGTAATTAACCCATATATATAGACAGTTTTTCAGGTTGAGTACAAACTCTGATTCAAAGATAAATAGTTTTTCAGAAGTTGTCTGGTAGTTTTTTCAACTCTATCATACTCCTGGGAATGTTGTGGAATTGTCATTGTCACTCAGATGTCTTACTGAAATGTTTCTTCTTCCCGCCTTCTGCTTTGCAGGTAGGTTCGATTATTGAATTGAGAAGATCTTATCAAGCATATAATGTAATGCCAAGTCTAAGTATGGCGTTGAAGCGTTATGGTGTATGAGATTGATTGATTGGAGGATGGCTCTATTTGAGGTATATCTACAGTGTCATACATTATTATAGGTTCTGTACCTTATGACTTCTCTCATACATTACTTCTTGTTTGTGCAGTAAATGGGATTCAGCACATGCTTGCATCATTGGTGCTGAGAATATTGTGCATAGTCTCTAGGATGTTCCTGAGTGAAATCTTAACTACGAGACAACTTTAAAAACTAGGAAGATCAAAGATGTTGCGATCAGCCAACTCCTCTCTGTGAAGACATATTTTCCATATGAAACAAGTAAAATGTAGCCCATCCTTTGGCTGACAGAGTAAACCATCTTTATCCTTTTTCCTTTTAATTTTCTTTGTCACACTTCAGTTCTGTCATATATGATTAGATGAGTTTTTCCAGGATGTTTATTACCTGCATAATAATATATAGAGAGAGTTCAATGAAAACCATTCGACCCGCTAGCTTCATGAATTAGTTGGACTTCTACGTGCAATTTTTGAATTTTTGCTGATGACAACACGATTCATCTGCTTCCTGAATTGTGTTTCCAGGATACTGGATGAATGGATGACTATCACGAAACAACTGAATTTAGGCAAAGACAAGAATGCAATGGAGGGTTATCGATTTGTTCACAGAGCATCATTTGGCTTTCGTACGCTCCAATGTTGACACAAACTGATGAAGTGCTGTCTGAGCATTAATAGAGTTCAAGTTACCTGCAGAATAGGCATGCTCTCAGTGTATATAATTACATTTTGGTTATATTATTGTAGATGACCATGACGCAAGGCTAATCTTCTCTTGGCAAGTAAAAGGGGATGTGATTTTGCTTTATTTTTGAGGGGATATGTTTACAATCTGCTTGTGTCTGTTAAAACGTATGCATCAGTGAATTTTTAACTACATTTAGGGGATGAGGAGTAGCTCGTAGGCGAATACTCCTTTATTTTCTCTATATTTAATGGAGTTGGAAACAGTGCAATGATGTGTTTTCCTCTAGAAAATTTCCATTCTTCTCCAAATTTATTCAGAGCAAAAGAAAGGAGTGAATTATTTTCAAAGTGCTTTAATTTCCCTCTCCCTCGCTAAAAGTACTCAGTACTTCTGTTTCCAGTCACACTAGAATATTTTATCTTGAATGAGTTTTAACAATTGTTAGGAAGCATTTGCCCATAGATTCTAAATAAATTTTGCTTTATTTGAAATTCATCAAGTTGGACTAATGATTAATTATATATTTTGTAAAGGAGGAATGTAATTTATGAAGATTGAGTTAGAAAACAGGTTTAGAGCATCTTACCAAGTCTAGAATTGAATTCCAAAGTTTGAATTTGAAAATTTTATAACTAAACACATGCTTTAAAGTAGATTAAAAATTTACTTTTTTAAAAAAGTGAATAATTCTATGATCAAATAATCAAATAGCTTTATTCTCTTTATATTGAGCATTCATGTTTATGCTCCAAATCAAGCAAGTTTGTACCAAATTTACTTGACAAGAAAGGAAGACTATGAAGATGACATAAAAAAGAGTTGAGTTGGTAGCTTGAGAAACATCGTTTGACTCGTTGCAGAATAATTGATTTTTATTACTTATTAATTTAAATAATTTTAGCTGTTTGATTGTCTAAATTGTCATCTAATCGATGAATATTTAATTGTTACATTGTAATTCTCTTTTAAAAAAATAAATAAAAAAATATAATTTCAAATATAAGTTAGGCTATTCCAAAATTAATCATCTTGAAATTAGTTGTCCAAGGCTTATTAATCTATCTTCAATGTGGGGTGAAATTAATACTACAATTTCAAAATAGCCAATCTTTTAAAAAATTATTCAATAGTTTTATTCCAATCAAATATGAGTAATTCATCGTAAAATTAATTTTCAAATTAATTATCCCTTATGGATAGTGCCAAACGTTCTATTTTTTTTTTAAAAAAAAATTATATGTCTGAAACTGATTTTCAAGTGTTTTTTAAGCCTTTTCAATACATTTACCAAGATATTTCGTCATTCAAGCACTTCCATTTGTGTTGGTTCCTTTTGACGAACCAATAGAAATATCTTTGTAACGGCTCTTTTTTTCTTTTTCATAATAAAGGGAAGAGAGAAACAGATCGGAAAACTCAAAAGGCGAAACTGGGTAGCGCTCGCGCTGAAAATGTCAATTTGAATTTTCACTAGAGCTTCATATTCTGCACATAGAGAGGACTAAGCGATGGAAGAAGAAGAAGGAGAGGGCTTTACGGTCATTGAAACAGCCTCAGATAATCTCGATAGCTCTATCAAATTCCATCTTGTTACTGACATCTTAGGTTTTCTCCTCTTTATGCACCAGCAAATCCCTTCGTAAGTATTCTATTTCTCCATATTTTACTGATTTGATTTTTTTTTTTGGTTGTTTGCTTAAATCGATCCTCTTTCTGTTGTTTGTTTGATTGCGCAGCTTAATGCAGGATCTGACTCTTGAATTTGACGAAATGAACGCTAAATTTGCCGAATTGGTGACTGAACGCTCCTCCCTCGATCTCTTTTTACTTGTTCAAGACTTGGCACACATGAAACAAATATAACAAAATGACAATTTTATTGTAAATATTATTATGCTAAAATGTGGTTGTTCATAACTCCACCATTATGTGTAGCAATACCCACAACTTCACAACTTCCTCATTGATCTCCTATTCCCCAAATCTTCCCCATATTTTCAAAAGGTTAACGTCATGTTTAAGGCCACGTTACAACTACTTTCTTGTAATAGTATAAATAGGGGTAGGATAGTTGATGAATGAGACACTTGAAATATACTTGGAAGAAAGAAGTGAGTGTTCTCTTGTTTTCTCTTACTTTGTCCGCTTTCTTCATTACTTATTGGTACTTTTAGCTTTAGTTTACAATAAATTTTACTATATCATCATTTGAATATAATGAATTGAATGTTTTGAGAAATATATTAGAAAATGATTATAGTTAATAATAAGGGTAACTTAGGAACCAAGTGATAAATATTGTCTTGATTTTCCAAACCGGGTAAGTAAAAGTGGATGGAGTGATTAACATTGTTGCTACGTTAATGGGGCGATTTGACTTTGGGGAACATATATTGGTGACTTTATTATTTCATATGACTGATGTACATTACAAGTATTCTTCCTTTCTTTCCAAAAATGGTCACAAGGCTTAAAAGTATGGCACCTTGCTTTCTATAGAATGGAATTTTGATATTCAAAATTCCATATAAGATTTACGAAAGCTGATGTAGTAAATCAAAACAAAATTTAGCTTGTATCTTCTTTTGATAAAGCAAAACCAACCCTAACTGCTTATATTAAGTTTTGAAGTATGTCATGAACACATATGGTGTCTGATATGTACTAAACATAATTAGATACTTAGCTTTTCTTAATGAATGTTTAGAACTCTAATTCTGTTTGTGTATAATGTAATTAAGTGTCAGATTACATTGTATTATAAAGCATTTTCAACAGAACTTGGCTAAAACTCCAATAACATTTGGTAGAAGCAAATTTAGTTGTTAGGAAAGAGACATAATTACTTGCTTCCGAAGCCATTGTTATTTTCTTTAAGCATCCTTTACAGTATTCATATCAGGCTTGGCAGTATGACCTAGTTCTGACTTTCTTCTAGGAGACGGCTATTGTACAGGCGGAAACATGCTCTTTACGTAGAAATCATGCTTCCAGGAAGAGGGAGGTGAGGATGGGAATAAGGAGACTGGATAAGTTAATGAGCACTATATCCAGTCTCAGGACTGCTCTTCAATTAATGATCACAGAATATCCTGCTATTCAAAGGGTTATTCTGATTCTTGGGCCCAGTCCTCTGCGTCCTCTTAATGTGTATGAACTCAACTTTTCGTGTGAAACAACAGCCTCTGGAGGGGATTTTACTAGGAATCAAGTTGTGGAAACACTTTCAAAGAAGGTTGCATCTCACATTTCTATGTTGATATATCTGTATATATCTTGTGTACATGAATTTTGGGTTTCTGTTTTTGCACAGGCCATTCGGGTCTTAGTTTCTAAGGGTGCAGGATCTGGTTCCTCTGCAGGTATTTTTTGGAAATTACTATCCATTAGATGTATATACGTAAAAGATATCACTTCTGGGAATTCATTGCTAATGCTCATATTTATAGGTCCTACCAAGTTGTTCCTCTTCGTCGAAGCTCCTTCGTCAACTAACTTGCATCTGCATTTTCTTCCAAAGAGGGATTTTAGGTACAGAAAAAAGGTAAATTCCCATAGGCTGTTCTATGATTCTAAATTATCAGAATTCGGTTCTTCAGCTGCATATTCTCCTGGTTAGCATTCTTTATAGCAATTAAAAAATGTTTATCATTATTAGCTGGTCCAGCTGTGCTAGTCAATTATTTATTGTCATCAAGCTTCTGTAATATCGATGTGATGAGAATGAAATCTTTCCTAGGCTGATGCTCTGTATTGAAACTCCCTCCCATATCTCCCCTTTCTTGATAACTTTCTTTGCTTTGCAATGATAATGTTTAGTTGATTGGTTTTACATCCCTTCTCTTCCTCACTTCATCTTGTTTGTATGCATCTCACAAAATTTGAACAGTATCTGGACCAAGATCTGATGTAAGTGAGATGATGGAGCTTGAAGCACATATTAACTCTTAGGAGGTCGTTTGGTAGCATGTATTAGAAAAATAATGCAAGCATTAACTTTGTGTATTAGTAGTATCATGTTTGCTACACTTTTTTGGCCATGTATAACTAATTAACACTCTATTGTGTATTGAGTAGTGTATTACTTACTAGTACATGGAAATCCGGTAATGCAAGAAAATTTAATGCATGCATTAGCATGGTCAAAGACTCAATTACCCCTCAAAATTTGTTTTACATCTTTTCCACCATATTTGTGGAAGGTGTCTTTGTAAATAACTATTTTAAAAAAAATTTATACAAATCATTCTATTTTTAGTACACCAACCAAACAATGCATAAGAAATAATGTACATAATTAATGCAAGCATTGTTAACACACTCTATTTATCATTATTCATATACACTCTACCTTAATAAATAATAATCATCCTTTGAGAGTCCATCATACTTCTAACTTCATTGCTCAGCCTTATAATTATGAGCATCACTACATTAATCTATCTTCTACAAATATTTTGCCTCACAAAGCAATTTGCATGTTTTGGTGCAGATAGTGCCTTTCAAAGTGCGGTTTAGAGGTCGAACCAAAAATCTTGGAAGAGAAGCATGTGCTGATGATACTCACACTGCTAAAGCAATCACATCGCATAGTTCTAATGTTGATGATGTTATGTGGTATTTCCAATTTTCAGGATATGATAACTCTGTAACTTTTGTCCTTTTCTTGTTGACTATGAAGATAAACCCTTTTTTAGTCTATTCTTGCCATTGACATTGCTAGACAGAAATCTGCCTACAAAAGAAAAATGCAATGTTTTGTTCAACATGTTTTATGTCTCGATAAATGGGGAAAGAGTTTTTTCAATCCTCAGCATAAGATTTCGGTTTTACTGTTGGCTGTGCAGATTGTCATTGGTATTGAAATCTAGTAAATCAAAGAACTTATGATGGCTCTTATTGTGGTCTAACTAAAATGGCAGTTAAATATCGTTAATAAGTTGAGTATTATTTGATTTGTGATCCTTCAAGTTCGTGAGAACTTTGTTTCAACATTTTACCTTTTTTTCAACCTGCATCACTGAGATAAGATTTGAGTTTTGACCTTTTCCCTCCGGCTAGCTAGTGCCAGTCAGGTTTGGAGTGCTTAAAACATCCTGTAAAAGCCTATGAGAGACGTAGAAGGAGGCTTTGATCAGTCTCGACCAAGTTATGATTTCACTAGCATAGTACATAAGGTCATAGAAATGTGATAAGTTTTTCACCGTAGACTGTTCTGCTAGCAGTACACTGGGTAGCACTACAACAATAGCAATTTTATTTTATGAATCAGCATTAAATATTCCTCTTCCTGAGACAATCTATTGACTAAATGATGCTTTTGTTGCCTTCTTTATGGTTTTGGTTTGAATTAATTTGTGACCCAAATGTTATAAGCTTTCTGGCATTCCTACTTTTTTCCTTTCCTGATTCCTATGTAATTTTTTGTCCGACATTTCCGAACTAGTGGGGAACCATAAAAGCAATGTGCTTGGACTCTTCAAAATGTCGACGGGTTTGTGATAGATACTCCAAAATCAACTTGGGTGCGGCACATTTTTAGAGAGTCCGGTTAACATAGCTTAAAAGTGTCCATGTAATTATCAGTTGGATCAGAGCAGCAGCTGAATGGCCTTTTATATGCCTGTGTATTTTCATGTTTATGTTATTTCAACCTCAGGTTTAAGGGAAAAAATAATGTTGACACAAAGGGCATTGCTGAGAATACAGTACTGTATTGTTACATTGGCATGGTCCACCTGTGCTATGCTTAATGATATTTACTTCAATGACTTGTCAGGTTTCAGTGTCGGCATATTATCAAAGGCTTGGCTTCCAGGGCATCCCCAACTGAAGAGTGAGAGGTTAGCTTCATCGCCATGTAGTCTTGACTTGTAGTAGCATAATGTTGATATTGATGTCGACCATATACCCTTTTCCTTAAGTTCCTTTTCCCTATATTCGAGTGTACTGATATTGGCCTATGTTTACGAGTGAATCTGAACTTTTAGTCTTGACTTGTAGTAGCATAATGTTGATATTGATGTCGACCATATACCCTTTTCCTTAAGTTCCTTTTCCCTAT
>JAOTQJ010000111.1:18374485-18399501 GCA_025642045.1 Solanum sejunctum | reverse complement strand
ATTCGAGTGTACTGATATTGGCCTATGTTTACGAGTGAATCTGAACTTTTACTAGTGATTGTTTCAGGGATCACATCTTCAGTTACTGAGTTGGTGGGCTCTTTCTTTATAAGAATTGTGAAGTTCTTAAGATTTATAAGTACTCCAATTCAAAGAGAACAGGATTTAACTGTAGTAGCTGGTCATAGGTCACATGTCCGCAACTTTATCAATTTTAAGGCTTCCCCTTCGTCATAGGTCAAATTGAGGATGAAATATACGTACTAGTTGTTTTACTAGTAGCAATTCCCTGATAGTGTCGACATATTTCACAGGAAATGCCAACTAGAATTACAGCCTAGCGTGCTAGAAAAATAGGGGTGGACGCCGCGTGCTACAGGAGATTTGCAATGAATTTTTCTTTCTTACTTTGTTTTGAACTTCTCCTTGCATTCTCCAGAAGCTAACATTACTGCGTGCTTTTGTCCAGAGAATTTTTTAAGTTGGAAAAGTGAAAATGATCAGTTGGCTAGGGCTTTCTTCAGTTTCTGTTGTTTGGTCATCTTGGCTCCTAAGAGGATTTAATCAAAAAACGGAAAAAGGGTCAAAATTATGTTGAATTATGCAAAATAAATGAGTTATGTCGTTTATTATATTTTGAGATAAAAAATATCTATATCGTTATCCTAAGAGACCATAAATATTCTCAAGAGTCAACATCAGTAATGTGGCAAGTCACATAGTGCTAATTTTGCCACCTAAGCTTGCCAACTAGAATACCTATTAATTTTAACTCAACTTATAATTTAAATCCTAATCCATTTTCATTAGACCTGACCCACTAAAATTAAGAGGAAACATTAGCTTTGCTTAAAATGATGGAATTGCCGGTTACAACCGTTTCCTGTCCCTCTCCTTATTCATGATATAGTTTGAGTTTTTTTGTTGTATGTAACTTTTGATCAGGGAAGAAAAATTTTGAATTTCTTATCCAATCACAAAAATCCCAATCAGAAAAAGGCAAGAATATACATCCCAAAATGTGTCTTTTCTGTTGATGGAAGTTTATGCAGAGATGAAAGTAAGGAAGTTAATGACTAAATTGGGAATTTTTTGGTAATAGAAGGTGAAAAACTTCACGAGATGTTCGATTGGGATACTTTCCGCAATTTGTTCGGAAAGGAAAAAGAATATGATAATAATATCAATAATCATATGCAGGAAGTAGGAGAGAAGCATTTGATGTATTTGATCAGAACGGAGATGGTTTTATTGATTTTAATGGGTCGGATCTAATAAAAATGATTAGGGTTTGAATAATAAAATTGAATTAAAATTTAGTGGGTATCTTAGGCTTAGGTGATGGAATAAGTGTCGTGGCTTGCCACATCACTGTTATTAATTTTTTACGGCATTTGTGGTTCCTTGGCTAACGACATGGGTAATTTTGATTCCTAAATGTAACGAAGGGCATAAGTGATCTATTTTGCATAATTCAGGGATAATTTTAACTCTTTTTCAAATTAAAAATAAAAATATTTGTGAGTTCGCAAGTCTATTCATAATAGATGAGACCCTTTGAATCACTTTCTTCGTTATTTTGAACTTCAAATCCAAGATCAATATTATCTACACTCGGAAATCATCCTTCATTCGTTGATAAAAGAATCATCCTAAAATGTTCTATTTCTCATCTTTTTTTATTTGCTCCTACAAAACAAAAGGATTGAAATTCACAATCACTAAGGAAAGATTCTTGAAAAGTTACGGATTAATAATCTTTTTTTAAAAACTGAATGGATCCAGTTTTATATACACAAGGGAAAAAATCAAAAAAGAAAGAAAATGTATTTTTCTTTTTTTTATTATTTAAGAGCGGTGTGAGATAAATGTCTCATGCATAGCTTTAAATGAGACAAAAAAGTGCAGAATTTACTTTTCAAGGACTATCCCACTCTAGTCATTGCTTTCTTTATTGCACCGAGACATCTATAGGATCATAGTTTACTTCATTCTATTTGTCTTGTTAAATTGTTCACAAGTTCTGCCAAATTATATGACTTGATAGTAATCTTCATTTTACCTATATTGTTAAATTGTATATCATTGTTATCAAAAAAGTAGAAAGCGAAAAAAAACTCTAAATTCTTTGGGACTGTAAGTGCAAAGTGCAAATAAAGTGTAAGTTTATTGAAAAATTGTGCAAATGGAGAATAAATAAATAAATATGTATATGTAGTTCAAAACCAATAATCACAATTGTGAATAATAAATATGGATAATTCAACTAAAGTAATTACCAAAAAAATGATCATTCACTGTATCTAATTTCTGTGTGTATCATACTGTATATTAAATGATAAGTAACCTATATCTATCTATACTACATTAAAAGTGTGAAGACCCTTAGAAATGTTGTTTGAATTTTTTTTTCTTTCATTAAAAAACTTTGCTTTAGACAAAATTATCTTTTCATCATTTTCTCTTAGTAGTTTCTTTAGGTTTAGTTATTTATTTTGTCAAGGAATCGTAATAATTAATACTTCTAACCGATTTATAATTTTTCACAAAAAAGATTCTGCAATAATTCTATTTAAGTACTATTATTTTGATCAAAATTTACACAAACACAGATTCACATAGATGATTCTCTACTTCTATTTTTTGTTATTATTTTGATATTTTGATTTTGATTTTAATTTTGATGATTGTTAATTTGAAAAAAATGACTTGATTTCAAAAATATGATTTATTACTTAATTAATTTAAATATATAAACCAAATTCTCAAAATTACACAGAGTAAAAATTAATAAAACTAATTCAATTTTTAAAACCTAACAGAAAAATTTTAAAATTTTCGAGAGTTGGGTAAGGATTCAATTTTCATTTTGAGAAGAAATTAATCACTCAAAATGACTGCTAACTTGCTGTTGGTTGATTATGACATTTGACTAACTTAAAAATTTGACTAGATTTGAAAAATTGACTAACTTAAAAAAAGTTACTAAGTTTGAGAGGAATTGACTAAGATTTGAAAAATTAACTAAGTTTGCAAAAATTTGACTAAGTTTTAAAAAATGACTAAGTTTGCAAAAAGTTGACTAAGTTCGAAATAGACGAATTTGAAAAGAAATTGACTCAATTTTTTGAAAGAGTTTCCACTAAAGTCTAATTTTGTAGAAATAATTCTAACAATAAAAACAAAAATCATTAAAACGAAAATTAACATAAATGATAAACATATTGAAAAAATTAATTAAATTAAATAAATACATAATACAAATAATGTTAGAGTTAGTGAACAAGATAACAAATATCAAAATAATCAATAAAGAAATAATAAAGTAAAATTGGGCTTGGCAGGCCCAATTTTCACCTGTCCTAAAGATTGGGCCTGCCTAGCCCATTCTTCAAGTTCACAGCTGCTGCCTGCCTGCTGAAATGGGCTTTTCGTCCATATCCTGTGTATATACCAAATGTATATCAGTGTATACACACTGATTTTGGCTTCCAAAAACTTGTATAACATTTCTGCACAGCTGCTGCCTGCCTGCTAAGTGTATATCAGTGTATATCTTGTGTATACATGATCATGTATACACACCGATTTTCAGCTTCCATGACCTGCTCAACTACAGTCCTGTGAGTTCGGGTTGATTCAAAGAGGTAAGTTGGACCTCCATAGCCCAACGAAATGCATACAGAGGAAAGGAGCCCATTTGGCACTCCGATTCAATTTCACATGTAATAGAGAGGGAAAAGAAACTAATATTCATAATAAGGCAGTCAAAATATGACAGGTTTGACAGTGAAGCACCAAAATGAATTCTTATTGCCAAATGGGCTAATTAGGCTAGTACATATATTTATTAACTAGTAAGAAAGGCACTCAACATAAGCTCACATGCTTCAGCTAAAGTCAAGAGAAAATATTCCAATCCTAAATATCCTTACAAACTCATTCTTTATCAACACCAAGTACTTTGCTGTGGAAACCATCAAAACGTATTAAATCATAACTTGAATAATCATGACTAATGGCACTTTGAATGACAAGATTCCTAAACTAACTGTTTAAAACAATACAACCAAACATGAAGACTCGATCAACACAATGGGCAAATGAAAACAAGTTCATGCCTAACACAAAACTAGAACAATCGTCAATCTGAAATGCTTGCAACTTTGAAATTAGAGTTGAATCAAAATGAAATTTCATCTATCCAACAGACTAACATGATTACAACATCATCAAAGCAGTTTAAATTGGACTTCATACAACAACAACTTGAAACATTCAACAACAGAAATAGGAAATTTCAGTGTAACTTATCATCCACTTCCTTATTGATGACACTAAACTCCAGTCAACAACTTCAAACTAATTAACATTGCTTCAAAAAGATCAGTCCCCATTTTATAAGTTAGTAAGAAAACAGACATGCCTGGGAATCCTAAGCAAAAGTCATGACCAAGAACTTGCAGTATTGAAAAGAAAGAGACAACCAGTGCCCAGCTAATTAAACACAACAATGACCCTCACTGGAAAAGCTGAAACATTTCAAAAGAAAATAGGGATGTAGAAACAAACACAAATGAGAGCTTAAGTGAACCTGAAATTTAAACACTCAAGACCATCTTAACAGTAATCAAACAGAACATTCAAAGGAGACGACCAATATGACCTATGACTCTGAAAACCATCTTAAGAGTGAATAACAACATCATCTCAGAATAACTCAAAAGACCGGATACCAGGAACTTGACAAAGACAGAAAATGAGTTATCTTAAGATGTCCTTAATTGAAACTTTAAAAACAACTAAGACACGGTAATGATTCTCAACGAGTGTATAACCAACATAACCAGAACCCAATTCAAAATTGATTAACAACAATAAAACATGGCGTAAAACGCTCTCAATACAACAATCCCAGGCAGAAACAAACACGATTAAATACTACGAGATAACTCCACTCATGATTTTGCATCCATATTCGAACTAAAAGAACACGTACAAGTCTAAAGATATTACCTTTATCGGAGCAACGAAACTTGGGACGACGACGAGTTTGAAAAAGACTTCCCACCACCTGAGAGCTTCATCTTCACCTTCCTCGACCAAGAATCTTCAATTTCAGGACCTTTGAGTTTCTCGAAAATTAGTTTGAGGGAAATGTGAATTATAATCGGATTTTTGGAAATCAAGAATGGCTGTGGAAATCAAGTAAGGTTTTGCTAGGGTTTTCAAGATGATCAATGGCTGCTTCAATCATTGGGGAAGAGGGATATATAAAGCCCCAAAATTAGGGCAAACGGGAGGGAAATCAGAGGGCAAATTGGGGAAATTAGGGTCGAATTTAAGGTTTTTGAATTCAAAATCGATCTCCAAACCCCCTGGGAATCAACCGCGAGTCCAAATCACAGCCATTGATTTGAATTGACGGCTGTGAGACACACCACGTTTTTGATTCCCTCAACTGAACGAGGTACGAACGGATAAGGGGGGGGGGGGGGAATGGGAGAGGGACACATACGTACTGGGTAGAAGATGAATGTTGGGGAATTTTGGCATATCTGGTTTTGGTCGCGACTGCTAACTGGTTTGTTTGCGTGAAGAAGAAAGGGATGAGGGATAGTGGACGCACGCGTAGGGGAAAGAAGAACGAAGAAGAAGAAGGAAAAGGCGCTGGCGCGTGGGCCATGTGAGTATATATGTATGTATATGTTGGCTGAAAATAAAGGGATTTGGATCGGGTTCTGAATTGGTTTTGGGCCAAGACTTTGGTCCAAAATTAATTAAAATGGGTTCAAAGAAGGATTGACAAATGGGTTTAAGGGGTAGGGGTATTTGATTTAAAAATTGGGTAATTTGAATGGAATTTTGGCTATTTAAATGTAATCAAATTGAATTCAATTGACTAATTTGACTACACAAAGAATTAATACAAATTAATTGAAGAGTTTTTAATATTATCAATCTGAAATAATTAATCAGTTACAAAATAATAATTCTTAAAATAAAAATGAAAAATATTTTTTTGTATTTTGAAAGCCAATTATTTCAAATCGTCCAAATTCTTAATAATTAATTCATATTGTGGAGGGTAGAAATTGAGTGTCAACAACTGTCCTTTTTTTATGGGTAGGATCGATGGAAGATATCGTGAACAAAGAAACTTGACAAATCCAATTTTTAGAGCCAACCACATCTTCATCTTTCGAAGAGCACTTAGTGTACAGACTTTGAGAAATTATGGCCTGGCCCTGGTTTTGGGTTTCTTACATATCTCAGGTCACATGAGAATTCAGGCCACTTGTAGTTCAAAACGATTGATTTCACGCACGATTTTGAAAAAATTCAAAAGCTATCCCAATATCGAATTATGGAGAAATTAGAATGCTTGAAAGTGAGATTTTAAGAGCAAATATCAGAATATAGCTAAGTTTTTAAAATAGAACCCGCCTATATATCCTTGGACTTAGGAATTAGGCTGTTCGTAGTTCGAGTGCATCGGTTGAAAAGAAAATCTTTTATGCTAAGATAACCTTTGGTTCAGGAGGAGTGACAAACAAATCGAATTATGAAAAAGAGGCTTGTAACCCTTTAACCATAAATGTAGTGCGCTTCACACCCGAATTATGAAAAAGAGGCTTGCAACCCCTTAACCATAAATGTGGCGCGCTTCACACCCATAATTAAGAACTTACACGAAGATAATTTTCGAAACTCTTGTTACATTGTCACCCGAATTGGAAATGATTGCTCCCAGTGAGGATGGAGATCACCTGGAGGCGAAACTAAAAACTCACAATGACAGGAGTGTGGTTGGATTGTGGTGGGAGTCATTTTTTAGCTCGCGTCCGAATGATTTGACATTCCTCTTCAGACTATGTCCCAATTTGTTGCTAAGAAAAAGTTCTACGTTATGCTGCATCCTACTTGATGATGTCCACACCTGTGGTTTATTTTGAGAATTCACCCTTTCAGATGCTCTTGATATAACTAAAATAAAATGTTAGTAAAAATCATAACTTGAATTAGGGATGATATCTTTTACCATATTCGACATATATTCTTCATTTTGACATGAGAGATAATGAGTTGATATGATGCAATCATGATGATGGCCCTTTCAGTAATATACGTGATGAATGGGATGGCCCTCTCGACTACTTGAAAATAAAATGGCCTTCTGGGCAATAAATATGCAATGACCCTCTCAGCAACTTGAAAATAAAATGACCTTCCCGGTGATGAATATGCAATGGCTTTCTTGGTGATAAATATGCAATGACTCTCTTGGTAACTTGAAAATAAAATGACCTTCTCGGTGATGAATAAACAATGATCCTCTCGGCAATTGAAAAATAAAATAGCCTTCTCGGCGATGAATATGCAATGGCCCTCTCGACACCTAAAAAATAAAATGGCCTTCTCGGCTATGAATATGCAATAGCTCTTTTGGCAGTTGAAAAATAAAATGGTCTTCTCGGTGATGAATATACAATGGCCCTCTCGGTAACTTGAAAATAAAATGATCTTTTATGCAATGACCCTTTCGGCAACTTAAAAATAAAATGGGATGAATTGTTGGGGATTTAAGTGAGACAGAACCATTTATGCCTTGGTTTCTCTTATAGATAAGACTTGCAAAGATTTTCGTGCATCTACAGAAATTTTTTAGTTTCAAAGTGAATTGATCTGTGTTGATTCTTTGGTTGCCTGCACCTTGTCTTGTCCTCTGATGGACTGCTTTGATCTCCCACCTCTTGGTAGACAAAAGGTAAAATATACATTTTGACAAGATATACGACATATGAAAAGATCGTTAAAAACAACAAATTTAGAAAAAGATTTTGAGAAAAAGTCACTACCAATTGTCATGTCACCTAAAGCTTAGATGAACATGTTCGGGCTCTTGACATAGATTCCTTGGTGTCCTCTGATGGACTGCTTTGATCTCCCACCTCTTGGTAGACAAAAGACAAAATATACATTTTGACAAGATATTCAACATGTGAAAAGATCGTTAGAAACAATAAATTTAGAAAAGAATTTTGAGAAAAAGTTACTGTCAATTATCATGTCACCTAAAGCTTAGATGAACATGTTCGGGCTCTTGACATAGATTCCTTGGTGCATCACAGTTGTCTTTGAATTCCTAATCAAGCTGAGAGAATCTTCAAGCCTGCTCTCAGACTTATAGCGACGCTTGGTGAAGTTTTGAGGGTGAATTCAAAATTTCTGTCTCAGTTAAATATCATAAGAAATTGATAGCTTATTAGAAGAGCCCTGGGAATTTTTGATTTCTAACACGCTTTAAACTCTGATTTGCCGAAGATGGACCTTCTTGTTCAGAATTTTTGAGTTCCTCTCAAAAATTATGTCTCAGTTTCCTTTATAAGAGTATGACCGAGCCGTTGTGGCGCCTACGTATCCCATTGAAGTAAGAATTAGGTCAAATTAGTTCCCCCTTCGGGAGGTAGAAAAAAATATAATTTAAACAAGAAAATGATCGAGTGCGACATAGGCCACCTACATATCTCATTCTTGAGTATTCAAGTCAAACATAGTTGCAAAGCAAAAAAGGGATAATAAAAAGGGATAAGGGGATGACCGAGGTCGACAATAACTTTTTATTATATGCAAATTCAATCAACGGTAAGTGCTCATCTCGGCTACCTTGGAAATCCATCACGCAGGCCCGTAACATATCTTCTAACGTCTGGATAGTACGCTCGGCTTGACTATCGGACTGGGGGTGGAATGCTGTGCTAAGACTTACCTGTGTACCCAAACCAGCCTGAAATGACCGCCTGAAATTTCAAATCCCCTGAACCCTGAACCCCACCTACATGTCTCATTCTTGAGAATTCAGGTCAAACGTAGTTCATTACATGAAGAAAATAATTTTAAAATAAATGCAGAAATAAAATAATGCATTTACAAAAGAGAAAGTAAAGGCAAATTCTAAATCTTCAAACATAATATCTCTTGACAGCATCCGAATTGATTGGTCTTAGCCACTCTTGGCCATCCGTCTCTGACAAAATTAATACTTCTCCTGATAGAACTTTACGAACCATGTATGATCTTTGCCAATTAGGTGCAAATTTTTCTTTATATTCATCCTGATGGGGAAAGATGCATTTGAGAACCAATTGTCTGACCTTGAACATTAGAGGTTGTACTCTCTTATTGAAAGCACGAATCATCCTCTGTTGATACAACTGACCATGGCAAACGACCGTCATCCTCTTTTCATCAATTAAAGCCAAATGTTCAATTCGATTACAAACCCAATCTGTATCACTCAACTCAGCTTCTTGATTAATTCTTAATGATGATGGTATTTTCACTTCAGCAGGTATCACGACTTTTGTTCCATACAACAGCAAGTACGGAGTTGCTCTAATTGATATTCTGACAGCATTTTATGCCATCCTCGGTGCCTGTCGATCATCTTCCTTAAGATCTTCTTAATATTCTTGCTGGTAGCTTCTACAACTCCGTTCATTTGAGGTCAATATGCCGTTGTGTTTCGGTGGGTAATTTTGAATTGCTCACATATCTCTTTCATCAAATTACTATTGATATTTGCTCCATTATTAGTGATGATAGAATCGGGTATCCTAAATTGCGCACAGAATCAGCTACCACTTTATTTGTCATGGACTTGTAGGAGACTGCTTCTACCCACTTAGTAAAATAATTGATGGCGACCAAAATAAATTTGTGACCATTAGAAGCATCTGGCTCTTTGGACCAATGACATCCATGTCGTAGGCTACAAATAGCCAGGGATAACTAATAGCTTTGAGTTAGTGAGGAGGGACACGAGTCAGATCACCATGTATCTGACACTTATGGCATTTCTGCACAAATATGCAACAATCATGTTCTATAGTCATAAAAAATAACCAGCTCAAAAGATTTTTCTTGCTAAAATGAGTCCATTCATATGAGTACCGCAAACCCCAACATGTATCTGTTCAACAAGTTTCATGGCTTTTGTAGTATCAACACATCTAAGGAGACCTAGGTCTGGAGTCCTCCTATAAATGATTTCCTCACTTGGAAAGAGATTGTTGGCCTTCCGAAGTATAGCCCTCTTCTGATCGGAAGTAGCATTTTTAAGATAAGTTTTGATGTCCAAATACTTCTTTATATCAAAATACCAAGATTTGCTTTTGGTTCTGCCTTGACATACAAACAATGGGCAGGTTGCTTTTTCAAATCTATTTCTAAAGGATTAATATAGGTCATGTCCAGATGTTGGATCATCGAGGAAACGGTGGCAAGGGCATTGGGTGTGCTTGAACTCGATTTTTCTAAATCTTTTATACAACCTCTGTACCAGTTGTATATACAGTACGATCTTCGAATTCTTTACAGCCCATTCTCCTTAAACCTGATGAATCAGCAGATTTGAATCTCCAATAACCGGCAAACTCTTGAACATTCATGTTATAGCCATCCTCTAGCCCAAAATACAAGCTTTATACTCAGCCATGTTGTTAGTATAAAAAAATCAAAGGTTTGCAGCCATCGGATAATGTTGACCAGATTCTGACACGAAGACCGCTCCAATGCCTCTACGTTGGCAATTCACAGCTCCATCAAAGAACATTCGCCAACCAGGGTATACCTTAGAGATGTCTTCTCCCATAAATGATATTTCTTCATCGGGAAAGTATATTCTGAGTAGTTCACAATCATCATCAACAGAATTTTCTGCAAGATGATCAGCTGACTAAAGCTTGTCCTTTGATTGCTTTCTGAGTGATATACATGATGTCGAACTCGCTCGACAACATTTGCCACTTGGCTACCTTCCCGTCGACATTGCCTTCTGAAAGATATACCTTAATGGATCCATCTTCGAAATGAGATATGTAGTGTGTGAAAACAGGTAGTGCCTAACCCAAGTCAAAGCACAACAAGTCTTCTCCAAATAAGTATATCGAACCTTATACAGAGTGAACTTCTTACTCAGATAGTAGATTAGTCGCTCTTTTTTCCCGGTTCCATCATGTTGGCCTAGCACACATCCGAATGCATTATCAGAGGCAGACAAGTATAATAGTAATGGACTCCTTTCTTATAGAGGTACTAGCACCATTGGATTAGACAAATAGCTTTTGATGGTATCGAAAGTAGTTTGGCATTCTTCATTCCAATTCACTAATGCATCTTTTTTCAACAACCTGAAGATAGGTTTACAAACCAGTATAAATTGGGCTATAAATCGACTAATGTAGTCCAATCTCTCTAAGAAACTCATGACTTCTTTCTTTATTTTTAGATGAGGCAACTCTTGAATTGCTTTGATCTTAGAAGGGTCGAGCTCAATACCTCTTTGACTGACTATGAATCCCAGCAACTTACCGATAGGCAGTCTATAAACACATTTGGCAGGATTCAGCTTCATGCTATATCAGTGTAGACAGTCAAAGAACTTCTTCAAATTGTTGCCATAGCTCACATACACCTCGATCTCTTTGTGAATCATATCATGAAAAAGAGTTGCCATAGCTCTTATATAAGTAGCTCCAGAGTTTTTAAGACCAAATGGTTATCACTCGATAATGGTATAACCCTAGGGTGTGATGAAAGCTGTCTTTTTTGCATCTTTTTCATCCATTAAAATCTGGTGATATCCTGCAAAGCAATCCACGAATTACTGCATCTCATGCTTGGCATAATTGTTGATAAGAATGTGGATGTTCGCAATGGAAAATTATCCTTGGGGCTGGCTTTGTTGAGATCTCCATAATCAACACAGATCCTGATCCTTCCCGTCTTTCTTGGGCACCGAAACAATATTGGCCAACCAAGTGGGATGCTTTTACTGCCTTGGATTGTATATGCTTAGTAATTTCTTCCTTGATTTTCAGATTCAGGTCTGGCTTGAACTTTCTAGTCTTTTGCTTCGCTGGACTGAAATCTGGGTTGTTTGGCAACTTGTGAGATAATGTTTGTACTCAAATGTGGCATATCCTTATAGGACCAAGCAAATACGTCCACGTATTCTTTGAGCAAGCTAGTGATTTTCCCTTTCTGTGGATCTGTCAAATGGACATTGATTTTGGTTTCCTTGACACGTTCTTCATCTCCCAGATTCACTGTTTTAATCTCATCTAGATTAAGCTTATCCCAATTCTCAAATTATCTCAACTCTTCGGTGAGATGTTCAGATATCATAGTTCTTTTATCGTATTCCTCAAGCTCATTGTCATCTGCTTCATTCTGTTCATTTAACTTTTGACATGATATGACATTGGCAGGTTTAAAATTATTTATACTGAAATCATAAACAAACGTAGTTAGATTAAAAGTAATTAAACTGATATTTTTAAAATAAATGAAGGCTCTTATTTAAGGAAAAATGCAAACTTTAGCCATGACCATAGGTTAATCTGCCTGTTGAGACATCACGAGAGAAATTAAAAGGAAACCAAGAAGGAGTAAAGTAACAAAGTAAAAGGTGGGTCACGGGCCTCCGCCAGACTATCACCTATATTTTTTCTTAAAGACAAATAACTTAGCAATTCTTATCTACCAAAAGAAGTGGGGGATCATTAGAGGGGCGGATGCCTCACTCTCATTCATCCAGTTCTGCGCCTCAGACGCTTGACATTCCAACTATGTCATCATCGTCAATTGCATCAATTTCTTTGAATAGCTCCCAGATCCCTCCTGCAAGACTATCACCACCAATGCATTCTCATACAGGAAAGGACTAATATAGGTGTGATATTGGCCGGACCAGAGCTCGATCATCTTTCTGATTCTGCGTCTCTCACTCTCATCTTCTTCCAAGATAGTGTATCCCAAGCTGAATTTGGACCGCTTTATTGGCAACGGGATGGGCTCAGTAATACCTTGTAAGTGCTTCCCTAGCCCAATACCGGGTTCAAACCTATTTCTCAGCATAATTGTGGCTAGGTTCGGGTGTCCAATCATCTTCAGTAGCATTCACTAGCTCAACCATGTAGAAATCAAACCTTCTGGTGACATTATCAATGATGGATGCATACACGTTCGAATGGCTTCCTTCGTCGTAAATAACCACTTTATGTCATTCCAAATGAACTTCATCATTTGATGGCACAACTCCAGCCATATAAATCTAAGGTCTCCCTAGCAACATGTTGTAACTAGTAATGATGTGCATCACTTGAAATTCAACAACGAACTCAGTAGGTCCCGTATGAATTCCTAGATTTACTGCTCCTAGTGTATGTCTCCGACCACTATCAAATGCTCTTACATTAACCTGGCTTTGCTGGATTTTTCCCACATCGAAGTTCAATTGCTTTAGAGTGGACAAAGGGCAGATATTCAATCCAGCTCCATCATCGAACAAAACACAGTTCAGAATCATATCTCAACACTTAATCGTAACATGAAGTGCCTTATTGTGCATCGCTCCCTCGAATGGTAGCTCCTCATTGCCAAAACTAGTGTGGTATCCTCGGGTAACCCAACTTATCATGGCTACCAAGTTATCACTGCCTATCCCTACAGGCACATAAATATCCTCCAATGCCCTTATTAAGGCCTATCTGTGACGTTGTGAACTTATCAGCAAAGCCTATATCGAAATCTAGGCAGGTGTCTTCTCTGAGTGTTTCACAATATTCCTGAGGCCGCATTCTTCTTCGAAATTCTTCCACCTCAGCCTCGCTTATTGGCCTTTGGTCTTTTTTACCCGCTCTCTAAATTGACTTTTTTATATCGACAGTTTTATCACCATCTTCTTAGTGGGGACTCCTCTTGGTGCCACCGCGACCACCTCAAGAGGTGTTGGAATCATAATCTTTGATTTCTCAGTGATACTCAAAGCAGCTTCACTCTTGTCTAAACTGGCAGCATTATCCGAAACTATTGCCTTGGTTGTATTCCAATCTTTCTCCCTCTCAATCATTCCAGTAGTACTCTCTCCATGATTTGACAAAGGATTGTTGTTGACATTGGGAGCGACGATCTGAAGAACGACCATATCGTAATCGATTAAGTCCTGAATCTTATACTTCAAATTAACACAATCTTTAGTGTCATGTTCAACACCATTAGAATGATAAACATATGTCTGATCCTTCCTGAAGAAGCGAGAGCTAGCATCCATGGCTCTTGGCGGGGCAAGCTGGATCAACCCCACGGCTAACAATCTTTCAAATAGTTACATTCGGCTTTCGATAAGCGGAATGAACCCCTAGGGGGTCTTTTATCAGAGCTTGGATGGGGAGGGTTGTAATTATTTTGTGGAGGTAGGGGTACGTGATGGTAATTTGGAGGGTTTCGGCGAGGAGATATAGATGTCTAGAATCTTGGGTATGGTGGTGTTTGGTAATTTGGTGGTGGGGTTTGGGGTTTTAGGATTGGATAACTGGTAAGGAGATTTTGATAAGTTAGTTGGATATTAGAGCAATTTTGTGATGGAGGTTAGTAGTTTGGAATGATATTTGGGTATTGTGGAGAGTGATAATGAAGGAGAAGGCTATGGTAGTTTATAGGTGGAATTTTATATCCTGGTTGAGTATGAAAAATAGGGAATGAACTTGAAGTAGATCAAAAATGGTTTTGAGGAGGTCTGGACTTTTTGCGGTGGCTACTAGGGGTTCTTCTTTTGTCTTGTGTGCCGCAGATAGCTGACACATCTTCCTTCCTCTTTCTCAACATTCCTGACGATCCGACTAAATTTGATATACGGGTGATCTTCCCCATCTTGAGTCCATCTTCAATATTTTCACCGATCTTGACTATATCAGCAAACTTTGCTCTAACGAGTAATATCATTCTCTCATAAAACTCAGGCTCTTGGGAGCATACAAGCACTTCGATAAGCTCCTTTTCAGACATAGGAGGACGCACTCTGGCCGCATTCTTCCTCTATCTATAGGCATATTCCTTATAACTCTCAGTTGACTTCTACTTTATCTTTTTCGAGGAATAGTTATATGGAACAATCTTAACATTATAAGCAAAGCTCTCGACAAAATCTTTGGTCATAGCACTCCAACTGGCCCATTGGTTCATTTCTTGGGAGGTGAACCACTCCAAGGCCTCCCTACTCAGGCTTCGACTGAAAAGTCGCATTAATAATGCCTCATTCTTCCTGACACCTACAAGCTGATCACAGTACGCCTTCAGATGGGCCAGAGGATTCCCATTTTCATCAAAAGTCTCAAACTTCGATAATTTGAACCCTTCTGGGAGGTTCAGATTAGGGTGAATGCATAAATACTTATACTTCAGTCCTGCAACTCCTTTATGGCTTTTGCAATTTCGTCCTTTATATCTAACTTGGTCATCTCTTCCCTGGCCTTCTATTCTTTCTTCTTCTCCTCGTAATGGTCGATCTCGGAGTAAGCGATATGGGGGATTGGTGGTTTGGCAAGGACTAAGATATGGAAAAAGACTTTGGGAAGTACGATTTGAGTGGTAGGTGGGTTATATTGGTTGGGAGTTTGGTTTTTGGGAGGGATTATCAGGGGTTGAGTAGTGTGAGGAGTTTGGGAGGAACTAAAGACTTGGGTGTTGTTAATATTTGGGTTTTGGAGAGGGAGTGATGCTTAGGGGAAGGGATTGGAATGTCCTGTGATGGGAGTAGTTAAGTCGATAGCAGGAACAGTTTGAGCAGGGGTAATAGGTGGATTTGTTGAAATAGGGATGGGTTGGTGAACTGGATTAGGAGAAGGAAAATGGAATGAAGGCGTCCCGTCATCCGGACCTGGGAAGATTACCAATAATAGTTGAATTTTCTAACTCTTGAGTTTTCTTCGTTGCAATCCTCATTTTGATAATCTGTTGCATCAGTTGTGCAATCAACTTGTTCTATTCTGCGGTGATAAGATCTGTTATGGTGATCTCAGTTAGGCTTGCATCATCATTGTTATCTGCCATCTTTCCTTTCAGCTGGTTTTTGATCAGAAGAGGGATCTTTGTGAGGTTTTGATCTAGTAAAGTAAGGATGGTCAGCCAGCTTTATCAACACAAATTAATTCTAAATTACCTATAAGAAAAATTACTCAAAGGCAAGTATGTTAGTTTTCTTAGATTAATAGGTAGCGCAAAATAGCACACACAAATCAATAAATGCACAATTGTTGCTTTGTTCAAAAATAAACTAGCCCACGGGTACAAGAGATATGACAAATAGGTAGGACTTTGCCTATATGATTTCAGAGATAGTGAATTAGGAAGGTTGATTTGTGCTGAGTCAAGGTCTTCTTGAATCATTGATAATGTGACAAGGGAAAAATATGCTTTTAAAAGATAAGGGTTGGGCCTAGAAAGGCTGCCTACATATCTCATAAAGGAGAAATCAGATCCTACATAGTTTGAGAATATAAGGAAAAGCTTGGTTCAAATATATTTCATTGCACGAAAATTGAAAGATACATGATAGAAATATCGCTAAGAAATATAAAATGCCTCTACTGAGACTTCTTCTGCTGGTTTGTTTTCTTCTTTATACTTGATTTTGGATCACTCCATTGACAGGATGTCAGTCTCACCTCCATCAGCCTCTTCGCTTGGTCCTGGGAGGGCAAAATGAGGATTCTCTTACTTCAGCCTGGCTATCTCCTTCAGGGTGGCCTTGAGTTCCATGTCCACTTTTGAGTTTCGAGCTATTATATTTGCAAGATATTCTTACAGAGTAGATGAATACTTTTCACGTATCTGATTTTCCTTACTCAATCTTGCTCTTTTGTCCTTAGTATTTTTCATTTCCTCATCAGCTTTAGCTATTTTGACCAGCATCGTCTTGTTGGCTTGGTCCATTCCTCCTACTTCCGGAACCTCTCGAGTGACCTGGCCTAGCATCTTTGTCAGTGCAGCTTCAACTCTCTTAGCATTTTGGTCTTTATCCATCCTGACTGCAAATCTGACCTTTCCTGAGATGGAAGACTAAAAGTTTTAAAAGTGGATTAAGGAATTTGGACTTTGTTGAAAAACTTGAGACTCGAAGAATTATTTGGTCATATTTTTGCAGTGACTAGAATTTGTGCTTAGGTGGCTCTAGAAAAATTGAAAAGGAGTGGGCTAAGCCGTATGTGACCCTTTTGAGCCAAGGGTTGACCTATCAATTTGAAGGATGTATCATGTTTTAAATATTTCATTATTCCCCAAAAGTAAATTCCATAAATAGATAAATTTCATTACAAAGCATCATAATATGAGATGTATTTTTAGGGAAAAGGGTAAGCATACAAAGAAAAAAGCTCCCACGCAGGGGATAAATAAACTAGAAGAAGGTCCTTCTCCACTTTTGGCTTTCTCCAGCTCTCCTCGGATGTGGCGTCAATGCAGCATTAAGAGTGGCTCAGCTAGTAAGTCATGTCTGGATGTCGACTTTTGCTGAAGAGTAGTGATTTGCCTTTTCAAGTTTTGATCCAATTGAATCAAACAGGTTCTTGCATCAACTAGCTTTTATGTCCTGAAGGTTAACGCTCTATGAAACGCTTGCACTCTTCGCAGGGACTCTTGTTCTCTTTGCTGAAACTCTCGCTCCCTATCGTCCTATTGCTAATGAAAAAGTTTGTTCTGGACCTGTATTCTTGCTTCTACATCTTCCAATCTTGGATCGTGGTGAGGCCCAAGGATAAGTTTATTTTTAAGTTCGACCTTAACCATTATTTATATCCTTGCTCATAGATCTTATCATACCTATCTTTGGTGATATTTTCTTTCTCTGCATAGACACACATAGACCATTCCATGAGGACATCATTTGCATAATGTACTTTTTCAATATTGTCATAATCGATAACAAATTGTCTGGTGTCCCCTGTCTTAGGATCCACTTGTTTTCTCCCTAATTGTCTTATTACTTGGTTTGGGGAGTAGTGTCTCATGCCCCGAATACCCATGAGGACTTGGAAAGGAAACCATCTCCCTTGTATTGCTATCCTTTCAGACATAAAGTCGTCGAATATCCATGAGATATTATCCTCTCTCAAATCATAGAGGGCTTGGGCCCGCCCTTCTTTCGACCTCTTCATTTTGAAGTTTTGAATAGTCAATAGGAGTTTATGGTGAGCCAAGGTATTTCTCCCATGTTGCAGACTCAAATCTTGTTTCCATTTTGCAATCGTTATAGTCAAATACAAAGACATCCACAACTGAAGTAGCAAATTGCATCCTTGAAAAAATCTGAACTCGTTCATGCATAACCCAAGAGATTGATAAATGTCAGCTACAATGACAAGTGTCAAATCACAATACTTCTTTTGGTCGTCTTTTCCAAGGCCATAGAAAATGAAATGGGTGACCATGATGATTCTAGAATCTATTATGTTCGTCTGATCCTCAGGGAATACCATGTTCCCTAAGACTTCAAGAACGTTCAAAGACTTCAAGAACGGGATTTTCTAGGTATCTAACCAATCGACTTATACTAGGGAAAACATATCTTTCATCTTCTTGCTGGTTGGCCTACTCGGTACCAAAATGTTATGGTCGGAGCATTCCTTTCTTTTTTTATACAACTTTTTAGACTCTAAACAATCCCGAATCTCTCCGATCGTTAGTTCCAATTCAACATCCCCAAATCGAAACACCATATGCTCGTCATCCCAAAATCGGATAATGACCTTGATAAATGCGAGGTGTGCCAAGAGGTCCACTAGTAAAGGTAAATGCCCTAGATGCGTGGTGACTTGACTTTACGCATGTTCACTAAGATTATACTAACAACATGGCAGAGTATGAAGCTTGCATTTTGGTCTAGAAGATGGCTATAGACATGAATGTTCAAGAGTTGCTGATTATTGGATATTCAGATCTGCTGATTCATCAAGTTCAAGGAAAATGGGTTGTAAAGAACCTGAAGATCATACCATATATGCAATTGGTATAGAGGTTGTGTAAAATATTTAAAAAGATCAAGTTCAAGCACACTCCAAGGGTCAAATGAGTTCGTTGATGCCTTTGCCACCATTTCCTCGATGATCCAACATCTGGACATGACGTATATTAATCTTTTAGAAATAGATTTGAAAAAGCAATTAGCCCATTATTTGCATGTCGAGACAGAACCAGAAGGAAAGCCTTGCTATTTTGATATAAAGAAGTATTTGGAGATCAGAACTTATCCTGAAAATACTACTTCCGATCAGAAGAGGGCTATACGTCAGAAGGCCAACAATTTCTTTCCAAGTGGGGAAATCCTTACTCCAGACCTAGGTCTCCTTAAATGTGTTGATACTACAGAAGCCATGAAGCTTGTTGAACAGATACATGTTGGGGTTTACGATACTCATATGAATGGACTCACTTTAGCAAGGAAAATCCTTTGAGCTGGTTATTTTTGGATGACTAAGGAACATAACTATTACAAGTTTGTGCAAAAATGCCATCACTGTCAGATACATAACTGGTGATCTGATTTGTGTCCCTCCTCACGAACTCAAAGCTATGAGTTCTCCCTGACCGTTTGTAGCCTGAGGCATGGATGTCATTAGTCTAATAGAGCCAGCTACTTCTAATGGTCATAGATTTATTTTGGTCGCTATCGATTATTTACTAAGTGGATAGAGGCAGTCTCCTACAAATCCGTGATAAAGAAAGTGATAGCTGATTTGGTGCGCAACAACTTGATATACTGACTTGGTAAACCCTATTCTATCATCACTGATAATGGAGCAACTCTCAAATAGAAAGAGATATGTGAGCAATTCAAAATTACCCACCAAAACTCTACAGTATATTGACCTCAAATAAATGGAGCTGTAAAAGCTGCCAACAAGAATATTAAGAACATCTTAAGGAAAATGATCGACAGGCACCGAGGATTGCATGAAATGTTGCTGCCTTACGCTCTATTAGGTGAAGCAACTCCGTACTTTTTGGTGTATGGAACAGAAGTAGTGATATCTGCTGAAGTGAAAATACAATCATTAAGAATTAATCAAGAAGCCGAGTTAAGTGATGCAGAATGGGTCTGTAATCAAATTGAACATTTGACTTTAATCGATGAAAAGAGGATGATGTCTGTTTGCCATGGTCAGTTGTATTAACAAAGGATGATTCATGCTTTCAATAAGAGAGTAAAACCTCAAATGTTTAAGGTCGGACAATTAGTTCTCAAACAGATCTTTCTCCATCAAGATGTATACAAAGAAAAGTTTGCACCTAATTGGCAAGGACCATACATGATTCGCAAATTCTGTCAGAGAGCATTAATTTTGTCAGAGATAAATGACCAAGAGTGGCCAAGACTAATCAATTCGGATGCTGTCAAGTGATATTATGTTTGAAGATTTAGAATTTGCCTTTACTTTTTTCTCTTTTGTAAATGCATTATTTTATTTCTGCATTTATTTTAAAATTATTTTTCCCATGTAATGAACTACATTTGACTTGAATTCTCAAGAATGAGATACGTAGGCGGCCTATGTTGACCTCGATCATCCCCTTATCCCTTTTTTGCTTTGGAACTATGTTTGACCTGAATTCTCAAGAATGACATACGTAGGTGGACTATGTCGGCCTCGATCATTTTCTTATTTAAATTATTTTGTTTTTACCTCTCGAAGAGGGAACTACGGTTGACCTGATTCCTACTTTAAAGGGATACGTAAGCACCATAACTGCTCGATTATACTCTCATAAAGGAAATTGGGACAGAATTTTTTAGAGGAACTCAAAAATTCTAAACAAGAAGGCCCATCTTCGACAAATTGTAGTTTAAAACGTGTTAGAAATTTCAACTGGGATAGAATTTTTGAGATCAGGGCTTTTCTGACAAGCTATCGATTCCTTATGACATTTAACTGCGACAGAATCTTTGAGGTCACCCTCAAAACTTCACCAAGCATCGCTATAAGTCTAAGAGCAGCCTTGAAGATTCGATCAGGAATTCAAAGACAATCGTGATGAACTTCTACATTTGTTGTTTCTAACGATCTTTTCACATGTCGAATATCAAAATGTATAGTTTACCTTTTGTCTACCAAGAGGTGGGAGATCAAAGTGGTCCATCGGAGGACAAGACGAGGAGCAGGCAACCGAAAAATCAACATAGATCAATTCACTTTGAAACTAAAAAATTTTCTGTGGATGCAGAAAAATCTTTGCAGGTCTTATCTATAAGAGAATAACCAAGGTATAAATGGTTCTGTCTCACTCAAATCCTCAACAATTCATCCCATTTTATTTTCAAGATGCTGAGAGGGTCATTGTATAATCATTGCCGAGAAGGGCATTTTATTTTTCAGTTGCCGATAGGGCCATTGCATATTCATCGTCGAGAAGGCCATTTTATTTTCTAGTTGCCAAGAAGGCCATTTTATTTTCCGACTGCCGAGAGGCCTATTGCATATTCATTGTAAAATTTAGGACTTCAAAACCATTTATGATTTTACATATAACTATAGTTCCTTTAATAGCACTACTATTTCTAATATATTTTAAAAAATATTATACTAAAGGATATAATTTTTTTATTCATCTTTCTAAAACAGACTCTCTAACTATATGAGGTAATGATAAGGTCTGCGTACTTTTACTCTTCTCAAACCCTATTTCTAGAATTTTACTAAATGTGTTATTATTGTTGTACAATTTTTATTGTAAAGGTCACGTATTAAGGCTATTTGATTTGACAGAAAGCATTTGATTTGACAAAATGCAAAATCTTCGACAGAGTCAATTAGAAGAATAAAAGACCTATCTTATGAAGGATTGCATCCAATGTTTAGGAAAAAAAAGTTTTTGGTACAAAATATTTTTGCATAGCTACAAATCTGTGAGGAATTTAAATGCTTAAGGAGTCACATTCAAGTAACAAGCCCATTGAAGTTCTGAGCCTCCCATTTAATTCAACAATATACTTGACGATGTGGGAGCAGGAGTAAAAATTGGCGTAGCGAGAATAGTAATTTGTATAAAAATCAGATACAATTTAACAATATACTTGATGATGTTGGAGCAAGAAATTGGAGTAGCAAAAATAGTAATTTATATAAAAATTGGAGGTGGAGCAAGAAATTGGAATAGAGATGGAACAAGAAATTGGTGTAGTGAGAATAGTAATTTATATAAAAATCGAATATAATTCAACAATATACTTAATGATGTGGGAGCAAGAAATTGGAGTAGTGAGAATAGTAATTTATATAAAAATCGGATATAATTCAATAATATACTTGATGATGTGGGAGCAAGAAATTGGAGTAGCGAGAATAGTAATTTAAATAAAAATTGGAGGTGGACCATGAAATTGGAGTAGCGAGAATAGTAATTTATATAAAAATCGAAGGTGGACACATCAATTTAAAGCACAATGAAAAATTAGGATACCTTCTCTATTTTTAACATTTTTTTTTTGGTAGGTTTTCATAATGTGGTGTTGATATTGATTTCATTAAATTAGGGCTTAGCCTCTTTTAAAATAATATTATTTGAATTTCATAATTTTTTTATTTAAGTAAACATTTAACAATAGCAATTTCAATTTAATTTTCGAATATGAGTGGCTCAAGCGTAAGATAACTGAATCGTCAAGACTTTCGACACTTTGTTATTATTTTATAATTAGTCAATAGTGCTCGGGGCTTTTTGTTTATTGCTCTGAGACCATGAAGGGGTTCCTCCGGGAGAGAACCTGATCGGTGCTTTCACCACTAACCCAACCAAGTTCTATGGATTGGCTACAGTAGTGTTCATGCCAGTTTATCATTGACAATAATGCAAGCAGGTAAGGACCTCGAGCCACTTACGCACCTCAACTCCACTTGACGGCCACCTGCCTAGTGCGGAAACTGTGCACGGCTAAGTCCACTTTAGCTACAATATTGTCTTTGATTCTTTGCATTAAACCACTGTTTGTTATTATTCTGATCTTCCTTTTTTAGGGATCACAGGATCATTATCATATTAAAATTAGGTAACTATTTCTAACACTTACCTAAACTAGTTTAGCTAAGCATAAACATTCTTGGTATTTATAGTTTATAACTTTGTGTGCAAAAAGTATGTTTCACATTTCTGATTATATAAATTTGAATATGTTCTTTCAAGTCAAAAAATATCAAGCATTTGTTGCAAACTTTTATATATATAATTCAAAGTTCTAGATCATTAGACAAAGACTATATTAGAAAAAAATGAATTATTCTAATTATTAACTACAACTTTGTGGTATGTACATATAATTTTTTTGCCAGTGATTATAAGAACACTTTTGTTGAAGAATTAAATTTAGCTATAACTTGAAATATGAAATTAAGGCTTAGAGATATGGTAAGCAGATTTAATAAATTACTATATGCGTCATATACAAGAAAATTATAATTTTTCATAGGGAGAAATACTAAAAATACCCTTGAACTTGGCACGAATTATTAACTTCGTTTCTAAATTATCGATAGACTTAAAAATACCCTTCAACTTGGAAAATTGGGCTTAGATACACTTCTCCCATGCCACATGGCATAGCAAGTAAGTATGATGTATTTAAAGAGCGTGAAAGGTTAGAAAAAGTTCACATCAACTTTGACTTTTTCTTCCTTTTTTTTTAATAAAAAATCATGTAATTAACCTCCTTTTTGTTAATGTTTTCTATATAATATAAAAATAATATAATTTTTTAGATGACAATTTCTTATTGATAAACGTAACATAAATTTTCATGAATCATAATAATCGTCGGAATAAAAATGAGGTAACAAAATAGATAGCCACATAGAAAAGGATGCTACAATAGTTCTTTTCAAATTTATCAATACATGAAATTGTTATTTTATAGTCGAGACGACTTTGCTACTCATTCATAGGTGACCAGAGAGTCTTTTACCTCTGAAATGTTCTCGATATAGAACTGAATTCATCAAATCTCAAAATAATTACGAGTCGAAAATTAAAAAGCAAGTAATACTTTATTTGTTAATTAGTATAAGTACTATAGTATATCTTATCATATTTCTTGTGCTTTAAATTCTCTAGAGCAACTTATCTCTTGATATTTGATATTACATTCTACGTGTTTACACATTTAATTGACAATATCACTAATAATTATTTGAATTACTCTATAGATGTCATGCAATTAGTTTAAAAAATGTAATTCTTATCAAATAGGAGTAACACTTTATTTATAGCACTGTTGATTATTCTAACTTGATTATATAGTCCTATTTGATAGTAATATTTATAATCTTCCAGATAGAGATTTTAGCTTTTTATTTTTTAGGCTAATTATTCCTATGTATTACAAGTAGATTAAAATGGATTCTGACGTATAGTTGTCTACATATAACTAATTAAGAAAGTTATAAATATTTGATAAAGCATACAAATTCAAGTAATGCGAGTTGTGGCAATGTTTGTTGATCAAGATGTATAATCTGTACTTGTCGAATTTTATTTTTAGATTATAAAAGAAATATTGATATTGTGAAATTGATTTAGTCGTAAAATTATGATATTGCCAACATTTTGGTAGATGACTTTCAGTATTTTTCTATTGATTATCATAATTTTTTCTGTTATTGTTAATTTGTTGTGAGTAATTGTATTATATTATTATATTCATATATAATGCAGAATATCTTTTCTTTACCTTATTGTTTTAAGTGTGTTTTTATGTATCAATACCAACATAATTTTTTACTTTTGATATCTATGAAAATATTTTATTCACTATATTTAATTTTGCTCCTTAATTGTTATATAATGGTGTTTTAACATATTTAGATGGTGCGTAGAAAATTAAAGATGAAGTGAGAACTCTTTTTTTCACTTGAATTATTATAAATTAATATATATATAAAAAAAATTAAATCTATCATTATATATAAAAAGTTCTTATTTTTAAATATAAATTTAATAATAATAGCTAAGCTCCACGTGCAAAGCACGTACGCTGAACTAGTTGCATAATTAGTGTATACTTTCTATAACTTTTGGTAAGCTATATTATATTGTATAGTCATTGTATGTTTTTTATGATTTTTGATTATGTCTTATGTGCTATATTTGTTGAAAATTAATTAATTTATTGTATATATTTGAAATTATTC
>JAOTQJ010000111.1:18360499-18374385 GCA_025642045.1 Solanum sejunctum | reverse complement strand
GTGCTATATTTGTTGAAAATTAATAAATTTATTGTATATATTTGAAATTATTCCTAATAAACATATGAACAAAAAAATAAAAAAATAATTATGATAAAGTGAAAAATCAATTCTTTTAGTATGATATTTTCAAGAAAAAGCTCATTGGCAAAGGATGTATGTTCTTAGAGCCTTGATAACGATGTTGAAGTGCCATAAATTGAGGCGACATGCTCAACATGATTACTACCTTGCTTTAAGATTCAAGTGCGCTTCAAACACACCATTGACGATATTCTTATTTATGAGTCACCGGATTATTGATTTGTCAGTATCTTCATTGTAACTATCTTGTTAAATTGTTTGAAAGTCATGTAGATTTAATATTATTTTCATTCTACATTTTTGTTAATTGTTCACAAGTCATATGAATTGATATGATTTGGTATGATTTGATATTATTTTCATATTACTAATCTTGTGAAATTGTTTATAAATCATGCTAAATTAGTATGACTTGATAGTTGATATTATCTCCACTGTATCTGTTTTGTTAAGCAAATGTTTGGACATAAAAAGGTGAAATTTGAAAGGAAAAAAAAAAAGCACTATTTGAAATTAAGTTTTGAAAATTGAAATTGTATTTGAAGATACATTTCACAAGGAAAAAAAACTAAAATTGTGTGAGAGGATTTTCACTTTTAAAAAGATATTCATAGTCAATACTTTATAACCAATCGGTTGAATGTAGAACCAAACCAAACAGTGTTTTGAGAACAACAAAAAGTTCTATGAGCAAATAATTTGCAATAACTTATAAGGCATTTGATAGATAGATCGAAAATAAATATTCATATATAAAATTAGTATGTGATTGATGATTTAGAAATTTGCATATAATTAATATATGTATAAATTGAGGATATTTTATATTATTTTATGTAGAATAGAAAGCGAAATAATTAAGACGTGAATAATAATTGTTGGGGGTTTGGACGAACACCTCCAAACCCATGTAGACCCTTCCCTATCTGCAATGCTACTCAAATTTTCTTTGCACTAGAGTAGATTTTATCATAATAATCATAAAAATTATCAGATAGACAATTAAGAATGTAATATTGACACTTGTAGGAATCATCATTATATTTTTTTACTTTCTCTTGATGAGAAACGAGTTCATCATCATTATCCATGGAGAGGAACACATAAGAAACATTGAGAAGATTTAAGTAAAAAAGTACTTTATCCTTCCATCTCTTGAAATGATTACTGTTGAACCCAAATGGCCAGATAACATCTTCCATCTTGACATCCGCAGATTATTCAATTGTAGCCGTTTGAATCTCCTTAAAATTATTGGTGAAAATTACATGATTATAAATATTACAATTGAAAAAAAATTGAAACGAAGAAATAAAATTATTTCAGGTTGAGGTGCGGATATCTCGCTCCTTTCAAGGAGATTCAAGCCCACTAAAGCAAAATCTTTTCACCGGTCCAGCAGTACTCTTCTTGTTTTGCCCCCTCCAGGATACAACAACCTAATAACAAAGTGTAACTCAACAAAACCTGGATAAGAGTAGAGTCTCAAGCTCCACAAATAGAAAACTGTCTCCTCAACTAATAAAAACTCTCTTTTTGACAAACTTTATGCACTCTACATTTTCTTGTTATACTCAAAACAAAGGAAGACCATTAACCTATCATCAACTCCCCTGTGAGTCTCTTCGATCAAAATAGTATTATCTACAAATAACATACACCATCACACTTTGCCTTGAATATGTCGCGTCAATTTATCCATCATCAAGACAAATAGAAATAAAACAAACATAAACTCTTGGTGCAACACCATCTCGACTGAGAAGTGTTGCAAATCTTCTTTCACTATTCTTATCGGATTTTTGATTCCCTCACACACGTTCTTATCACCCTAATATAATTAAGCCATTGTTATACCTTTAGATTCCAAACATCTTCAAAGGACTTCTTTATCGTAGGCTTTTTTGAAGCAGTGAATACCATATGCAAATTTCTTTATCTTCTTGTATTTCTCCATCGGTCTCCACACAAAATAAATGACTTCAATAGTTGAATGCTTAGACATGAAATTAAACGGGTTCTTGAAGATTGGACACATCCCTGCTTACATTCACAGCTTTCATGATGTGACTAGCAGTTTCATACCTCTGTAATTGTTAAAATTAAAAAAAAAATCCTATTTAAATAGAGCATCCCATGGATAGAAAAATTTACATGTATTCAAGCCATCTACATTGTTGCCATAGGCCTTTCCATCAAAACAAAACTTATACTCCCTGCTTCTTGAACAATTGAATCACAAGTCAAGATCATTCAAGCCCAAACATAAAGAATATAGTTTGTAACTGCCCTCTTCTTTTAGCAATAATTTGACATTGACCAGGAACAAGAGATCTATGTTGCATAATACTTAATTTAGTACCTTTGGCCCCAGGGTTATTCCTTCCTGGTTTAATTTCACTTGAATTTCATATGGAACAAACATGGAGAAAACCTAGATATAGAAGAAAAACTCTGCGGCTATTATAAATTAAAAAAGAAAATTTCATATTTATCATCACTCATCAATGCATAGTTAAGGTTTTAGACAATGTATAATTTTATACTAAACAATTAGCTAGTACTAATTAAATTTCCATCCTTGTGCAATTAATATTTATTTTCTTTTCTTATTTTATCTTAACTCTATATACTCTCTTAGGGTGTCCCAAAAATTGTCTTATTTAACTTATCGAAGTCATTCATGACTCATCCATAGTTGCATTTTATAATATTTGTGCCTTGTTTGGTTTGAAAGAGCTGAGCAAAGACTATTTTTTGGGACAAACTGAGAGCTATAACAATTTAAGCTCTAGGGATTATCTGATGTATTGACTTTTTCACTTCCAAAATGCTTGCTTTCCTTCCATATATATTTTCTTTTACCTGAAAAACAAATGACTAAACAGTTTAGTTATATACAAAATTATGGCATACAAAATACTCCTCTTGAACAATTTACATACTATATAGGCTAACTTTATTTTAAATAGAGAGTTTAAGTTTTTGATATAATCAACTCTATTCAAGGGCAGGGTGGTTTAATGCTAAAAAACCACTATTTTCCCCTTGGAAAATTCACTGAAAACTGTTTACTGATTATTTCCACAAATAAATTGGTTGAATCACGAGAAAAGAAAAAATAGTGGTGTTTTCACATGGAATTCTTTGTATTTCAGAAAGAAATATTTTCTTATCATGTGTTGTCCCAATGATCTGATCAGGCTAGAAATAAGTGGAAAAATCATATTTTGTAACATAAATTTCTCATTTATATATATTTTCAGTAAGAAATAGTCCTCTTTTTCTAGTAGTGATTATTCTGAAATTCAAATTCTAGATGTACCTCTATTTTTATCAATTTTTGTTCTTTTCAAAATTATAAAAATGTCATCCAATAATGTATAGTATAGTTTTGTCATACCTTGGCTCTTAACTCAGCGACTAAGATGCCAGTATTAAGAGATGACTGGATGGCTACAACTTCAACTTTGAGTTCCCTTAGCATTTGCATTATATCTAACAACAACCCTTCTTTGTACGGACACCGGAGCTCCACCAGTGCATCGTTCTCGATAATCGAAACTTGCACTTGCAAAACCTCCTCATCCGCCCCTCCGCCAGTACTTTCCTCCATTCTCCTCTTCCCCTTCACTGTTGCTGTACCACTCTTTTCATCTATATTAGACACAGGTTAAGATTTATGCATTCATGTTGCAAAATATTCACATAATGATGATAGCATCTTAAAAGGTACTTGGTGCTGGTTAGAGCTATAAAGGTACTTTATAATCTATACATGTATTAGAGGTGACAAAATAAGTCATGAAATATTTCATAATCTATGCAATCGATTCAAGTTTGACCTAATAAGTGATCTTAAGTTCATTAAAATTTGATTTTATATCTAATCCCAAATTAATTCATAAGAAATTTTGTCAAAATATTTTTTAAATTTTTTTTATTTAACATGCTATGTATAGTCATTAATCATTATAGAGAAACATTAATAATTTTTATTTGATTTTATGAGAATTAGATGGATTGAGTTTTGATCCACATTTTAATCTATTTCAGTTAAATCATTTTTAAGTTTCACTTATTTATTAACACAATTCATCCTAATTCACGCTAAATTCACTCATTTATCACCTCTAATCCTACACATATGTACTCTTGATTGTAAAATTTAACTTTTATCTATAATAGAAAAAAAAAAATACCTGCATCTGTGATGGCCTGTGTGTGACGAGCACGCGCTTCAAGATCGTGAACTTTCTTACGTAACTGCTTCACATACTCTATGGTATCACCAAGTATGGATGCTTTATCCATTTTCGTAACGAACGGGACTAAAGACCTTAAAATTATAAAACGCTCGTTCAGCTTCTCTCTACGACGTCGTTCCGCTAAGACATGATTCCCGCTCGGCTCTTCTTGCTCTTTCTGGAATTGAGAAGCGGTGGCCGATGAGTCGACCGCCATCTCACGCAACTTTGGAGATTCAGCTTCAGTTGATTGGTGCAATTTATTATTGTGGAGAAATGGGACAGTGAAGAGTATGCTTTTGAGCAGCCACTGCCGGCTGCCCCCACCATTATCGTGGCGGGAGGGATTTGGACTGCAAATGGTGGGCCATGATGTGAAGGCGGATTGGGCGGAGTCATGAGAAATACAGCCCATTACGGTAGTGCTTGTGTTTGAGAGGTGTTCCAGAACGGCTGATACTGTTTGGGAATAATGGTTATCTTCTTGTGATAATTTATCATAAACAGGGACACCTGCACTTGACAAAAAAAAAGGAGATTTACTTTTACGATTTAAGAAATAATTAATTGAAGTTAAGAGAGAGAGAGAGAGAGAGAGAGACTCAGGTTTTTCTTTTTCCAATAAAAATTATAGAAGAAATAACTTAAGTTCTAAGTTTTACCTGGGATGATGACAGAACTTTAACATATATTATCAAGACTATATTATAACACATAGTAAAAAGTAATATACATTTTATTTTCAAAGTTATTAATCTCATTTTTTTTGAACAATTATGTGTAATTATCTTATAAATAACTTGACAATGTTAAAAAATATTTTATAAGCATCTAAAAGTTTAAATTCAATTTTAATATGTTTGTGGAAAAAAAATTTCACCAGATAAATTTTTGACTTTACTACTTATATAATTTAAATATATGAATTAGTTACAAAATAATCTCTTGATCTTTATGAGATAGTGACAAATTTTATATATATTCTATTCTTTTTAAATCTACTTGTGAAATTCCACTGAGTATATTATTGTTATTATTAAATTAGCTATGAATTTCATAGCGAATTTGAAAGTGATATACTGTTGGGGAAATTAATAATAAGTGGCATGCATAAAATAGTCAGACAACAGCTACTGTGGTTCAAGGCTAATGAAACACAGCCCTAAATTTTTATTTTTATTTTTTATGGGTGGGGCGTGTGGGGGTCGGGGTCGGGGGCCTAATACAGTGACCTCAATTTATTCCAATCTCTCATATAGGAAAGTACAACCAACCACTCTTGACCAAACTGCCAAAATTGGATCTCCAACTTTCCAAATTTCACTCTCAAAAAATGTCTTTTTCTTCTTCTTGGAATTACTTTAAGTTGAGTTCATATACGTGAAAAACGCGTATCATTAATTAAATCATGTTACATATGTTTTAGTATAACGTTATAAACCCTCTGTTTCAATGCAATTGTTTTACCAGAAAATAATAGAAATTTTGAAGTTTGTAGTTTTAAACTACAATATGCATTATAAGAAATAGGAATTAATTACGAATTTTATCGCAAATCTGTTGCGAACTCCCACCCCACCGCCAAGCTAACAAGATTGTTTGCTAATCTGTTGATAAATAAGATTAGCATATCGTTAAGCGATCGACACAAATTGTTTAGTTCCCGTCTTTTTTATTATTTTAGTTGTGCGTGATATACTAAATGATCATTAAATCTTATCAAGTTAACCATGTTACAAAAAATACTTTAAATTAAAAATTTATCAAATATCAAAATAAAAACTAATTAAAACAAAGTTAGTTTAAAACAACCTTAAAAGAACACGAATATAAAAAGTTGGATATTATTACCTGGTACATGTTGAAAGTCTTGGAAGTTAGCCCAACTAATTGCAGTCTCAGCTTTGAAAGATTCAGTTGTATTTCCAGCTTGGCTAACCCCAACCAAATGAAAATCAGAGTCCATATTATTAGAGCCATCATCGGGCGAGCCAAGCCGTATAGCTTCAGACATATCAAGCTGCATGAGCTCACTAGCCTCAGCCGACCCAACCCCACTTTGAACTGCTATACCATCCGAGTCTAATTCAGCTTCATCATCATCTTCTTCCTCGTCCTCGTTCTCGTCCTCCTCCTCATCTTCTTCTTCTCCAGCAGTTCTACCGTCTGGGCATATATCAATGGATGACGGAGTACTGCCAGAGTAAAAACATGGCTCCGAGAAGGCGGTGGGATTGGAGGTAGAGTGCTCAGATAAAGCTGGCTTAGGTGGTGGTTGCTCAGTGAAGAAGCTTTTTATATGATGTATGAATCCAATGTCTTCTTCAACCTATATTTTGTTTATTATGTCATGCATGGAGATGTACAATATTCTTCCATCCATTAAATTATATATGGTGATAGTATTGATACAGCAACAAACAATAACATATTTAGTGAAATTTCATAAGTAAAATCTAAGAAAGATAAAATGTGCACAAACCTTGTCATTATCTCATAAATATAAAAAAGTTATTTTTGAAAAATACTCATTTCAAAAAATCGATAAAATTAAATTACTGCAAAGTGAATTAATGTAGATAAATTTATTTTCCGTTCTTACCCTTTCTGTAGTTCCCAGTTCCACTACACCGTCCAACAGAGGAATACAAACGACAGTCTACAATATTGTGAAAATATAGATTAATTAGTAAACATAAGTTTTACTTATTTTTTTCATTTTAATTTCAATTAGTTTATCTTACTTAATTTATTTAAAAGATAATAAGTCATTTATTTTCTTGATAATTATTTAATTTTAACTTTTTTCATAATATATTTAAAACTTGACGGTATTATTTGGTGTGAGATATAAATTACAATAATACCGAGATAAAATGTAGGATTATTTTATTCTATATTTGATTGCAGGTAAAAGGTAATCCTTGAACTATTTATTCCACCATTTCTATCTTAGAGATTGATAAGTTATCTCATATATATAATGAGATAACTTATTACAGACTAGCTTATCTCAAAATTAATTATCCTGAGATAATATGTTGCTAATCAAACAACCTCGAAAAGACAAAAGAACAATATATTTTAAATTTTAGATCACATAATTCAAAAAATTTCTTTACTTCTTTAAATTTCATGTTAAATAAAATAAAATAAGTAAATTAATTAAAATGGAGATAATGTTTTTCTTTTAGAAAGTAAAGAAGCAGTCCCTATTTCTCAAGAATTTTTAATTTAACAATCATTGGAAAGCTAAAAATAAGTCAAAGGGTCTGCAGTTACCTGTATGCGGGCACTCTATGCATGTCAGTCCCGTGGATAAAAGCAAAAAAAAAAAAAGAGGGAGAGATTATTAAATTGCTTTCAACGAATAAATGACCCCCCCAAAAAAACAAACTCACAGTTTATCTTAGGGCTCCATTTTTATAATAATTTCTAGGTGATATGTTCAAGGTAGTTAATTGCTCTATTTTTTATTTTATTTTGAATTATTTTTTATTTTAAGGAATAATTTAAGGATAATTAAAAAGATAAAAGTGAACAATGAATAGTCAATTTAAGTCCTGTTTTTTAAGTAAATTATATATTATCTCATAAATTTAATTAATATGGAACTAAACGTAATATCTCTGTTTGAGTCTGTACAATGACATTATTTTATATTCATCCATCTTATGACACATTTATAGATTTAGAACATTTACACATAATAAACCTCTCATAGCACAGATATTTATGTCATGTTTTCATCAAAAAATTCTCAGTTTTGTATAATTCTACACAAATATTATGACCTTGCAAGTTCTACAATTCTCCATTTTAATTTTAATTATTTCTATAATATAGAGTAAGGTTGTATCACATACATTAAAATGAAGATAGTGCATTATATATGTATGATTAATCAAAACTAACAATAAACAGGAATCATGTGAAATGATTGAAAAAGAATAAATTTTCTATCCTATATTTTTTCCACTCAAGAGTAAACATTAGTTCCAATTACGCGTATTTCTTATCTGATAGTATCGACTTGAAATTTAAAAATGAAACTTGGTGGTAATACCTTTGCAAGAATAGCTCTTAAGAAGACTTTACTATCAACCTCGTTTGCGCCCATTATCCATATGTGATGTTTCTTTGAATAAGCCTTCCCTGGTAATCTTGTTTGATAAAAAAAAAAAACAGAGGTAATTAATGTCACATGATACTATTTTTTTTTTAATTTGTGGATTCTTATTATTTTTAATATTTTATTTTATTTTTATTTTTAAATTATTTTTTCATTAGTCCCATAGGCTGACTCAATATATATTGCAAAAATCCCACAAATCAATATGCTTATTCAGGTTGGGCTAAAAAGCTCATTTTTAAAATGAAATCTTAGTCCAGCCTTGGTAAATTACAAATTAGGTCAGATCAATCCAACGGACCTAGCCCATATTGACAGTTCTAGCTTTTAATTACAATAATTTATATAAAACAGGAAATTCAAATTTATCCCCATACGAAGAAAGAATTGAATCTTATCTCAGTAAAATGAATTTATCTTTGTGATATAAAGATGATCTGCAAAGTTTTCCACTTATATATATAATTGATTAATGATTAATACAGCAAAATTAGTTAGACCCTCAACAAGGAAGAAGAGTAAGCGTTAAAGTTACCACATTAACTTATTTTAGCAACAATACATTTAATATTATACTACTAACAGACTTGCTAGAGTTAATTAAAATCTATGAATGTATGGTCGCTCTCTTTATTCAATGACTTATGGAAGTCACAGTTGAAGTTACTTCTTTTGTGTATTCTTGCTTTTATTTTGATGTAACAACTCTCATTCACTCTCCAATTGTTTACTTTGTGCAGTGAATATTGATAAATGGAGTTAAAATTTTCATTAAGAGAAGTTTAAAGAGAAAAAGGCAAAAAAATTTATCAACATTTACTAGATACACATAAAAAGTAATTTTAATTATATATATACCATATAATTTTAACTCTTATCTAACTCCGACACCGAACCAACTCAATAACTTTTATTATTGATTTCAGATCTTAAAGATAATTTTAGCTAACAGTCCATCAAGTAATGCTACGACAATGAATAAAAGATTATTTACAGAAAATAGTAAATTATTTGTAGTAATTTTAGTTAGGTAATAGCACAAGTTTGAAAAATAATATAACCACAAAAATATTATGACATATTTAATAATTTTAATAATAATATGAAATTATACTGGGTGTGTTGTTATTATATGTCTAGTCACAAACAAAATTATCCCCAAAAAAATTAAATTAAATACTCAGTATATATAAATTAAATTGGAATATACGATGACTTACCCAATGAGTGGAGGAAAAGAGAAAGAAACACACATGAGATAAAACCATTCGGATTCCGTCAAGTCCTCCGGTGACAAGGCAGCCGACGGCCTTCTGGCCGGCTGATTTGAGTCTCCGGCAGCAAGTGATTCATAAAGTTCTTTAAGTTGTTGGCTTCTATGAAGAGAAGCTTCTTCAGCAGTAACTTCTATTGGCTGCACAGTCTTTCTAGTCTTTATAGCCCCATTGTAATATCCATCTCTCCACACTAACACCCTATTAAACAGTAACAAATTTAAAATATATTAAGGTTGTCCTAGTGACAGATTGATTATTTTTTGGCATTGGAGTATGATGGAATAAAGCAAAATGACTCTTTAAACTATCTGCGCTTTTTTCATTTGTTAAGTAGCAGTTAGTCAATGTAACTTTAGACGCTCCTCATGGGTCATCTGGAAACAACCGCTTTATGTTTTTAAACATAGGGGTTAGGCTTAGGCTGCGTACATTCGACCCCCCCCTCACCCCGCAATGAGCGGGAGCCTTTTGAGACACTGGGGTATGTTGTTGTTGTTGTTGTCCTAGTGACAGATTCAATCATGAGTTTGCGAGTTTGTAAATAAAAAACAAGTGCAAATATATGCTTGTTAGTATCAATCAACACTCTCAACTTAGCAATACTTATTCTGCTTTAAATTCCGAATCTTACGCATGATTCTTGATACAACGAAATACTAAAATAACAATAACAATAACATATCAAGTGGAATCCCACGAGTGGGGTCTGTGAGGAGGGTGAAATGTACGTAGTCTCACAGAGATAGAGATTGTTCCATGGGCACCTTCGTCTTACAACTCAATAAACAGAATAAACTAGATATGAAAAAAAAGAAAGACTAAACCTTAATTTATTCAATGCTGGCAATGGGTTCATAATATTTAGAGCAAAACAAATAATATCTACAGAATGAGATACATGTATTTCAGAAATAATTAACTGTCCTAACTTACAACTCAAAATGCCTAAATTCTTAATCTTCCATTACTTAATATAGGGAAATTGTTGATACGAAAGAAAGACGTATACTTGTTAGGTATCGATCATATTTTCCAAAATATATATTTCAAAATTGACTTGTTAAATTCAACACTCAAAACTCTAAATTGATAAGACTAAACGAGATGAGTAGAATATGTACCCTTGTTTTGGACAAAATTGCCAGAAAAGACTATACGTCCATTTAATCGACTGGACGGAATTCCGCAACATGGTTTGTAGCTGCAGGCTGCTAGGCTGTATGATCTCCATCATTAATTCTATTAGATTAGTATTTGATTCTAAACCTTAGATTAAGAAAAACTAATCAACAAAATTAGCAGAGAGAAATAAATGTGTTTTTGGTTTGTAAAGAAGAATGAAGTGACTTTTAGATATTGATGAAGAGAACACAAGGTAGTTGATTTTTTTGACTGGTTGGTGACTACCAGACGGTTATGGTCGTACTTTTTTTTTTTTTCTGGTCCTGGGTACTGATATCTCCATTTACTAGATTTTGTAACCACTATAACCTATGGTTTCTAGCAGGTCACTTTTTTTTTTGGTTAGGGATGACATGAATTACTGGGTGTTGGATATTGATATGGTCCATTATTTGGAAATTATACTATTATTAGAATGATACTCCCTCCGTTCAACAATTATTGTTCACTATTAGGGGTGACAATTGCTTGGGTTGAGTCAAATTTGAGCGAGTTATAATGTGTTGGGTTACAATTGGGTTGATATTCAACTTGAATTAACTCGAGAGAGATATTTTGTAATGAATTAACTCGAGTTAATTCAAGTTGAATATCAACCCAATTTTAGATGGGTTGAAATAGGTTGGGTTGAGATAGATTGGACTAATAAATAGGGCGGTTATTAACCCGCCTAAACTTCAACTAGTTGTGCGGGTTGAATAGGTTGGGTTTAATTTTGTCAGCCCTATTCACTATTTACTTGGCACAGAGATTAAGTTAATAATGACGGGGTAATTTTATCAAATTACCATTTAAATATAATAAATATAATATATTAAAAAATATAATTAGAAAATGACTATAATTAATGATAAGAATAAATAAAGAACTAAATGTAAACTATCTTTTAATTTTATAAAGTGAATAAATATTATTGAATATCTATTTTTAGTAGAGAGACAAGTACAACTGAACGATGGAAGTATTTAACCACATATGCTTTGACCACAAGTTGCTTACTATCTATGGGTATATGTCAACATCTATGTTTAATTATAGGTTTCAACTTTTTTTTAGGGGACTAACTAAATGTGAGGACTAAGCTTTCATAAATCATTAAGTGCTTCATATTTAAGGGGGTTCACCATCTCAGAGTGACGGATTAGAGCCAAAATTTTGAGTAAAAAATTTCAATTCATATAGAAATAAGCTAGATCATGCGTTTGTTTTAAGTCAAAGGATTCAATCCATGTAACACACATTTTATTAATTTTGATAAAATAGTACATGTATAATTGACCCAAGAACCACTTGATTCAGACTTAAAATGCCTCAAAATTGAACTCTCAAATTTCCAAAAAATCAGCTAAACAACCATCCGAACTAGCAGCAAAATCTTGAAATTTACCTCAAATAGAGCACCTACGATCAATTTTGACACTACCACGGTATTCTCCTTGTAATCCATGTGAAATGAAATTTTAAATTGCTTAATTTGAGCTTATAATGAAGAAAAAATTGTCACATAAAGATGGAACCAAATGTCAAAAATGGCCATCCTTATAGAGGTGGGGTTGCACCAGATATGGTGCACTAGTAGATTATTTTAATTTAAAAATCTTCGATGGAGGTGTTCAAAATTTATTTGAAACCATGTGCGTGCAAATGAACTATGCTACCCCACCAAATTTAACATTTTGAATTCAATAGTTCAGTCACAATTTTTATATGAGGTTTTCACAACTAAATGTGGGCACCACTCTTATAGTTATTTATAACCAAATTCCATTGAGGGGCTAGGAATGAATCCTGAAGCCTTAAAAACTGAACCAAAGGTCGTCCTAGATCAATCTCGACATTAGTGAGCTAACCACATTGTCATAATTTTCACTCAAGTGTGTTTTTCAAGTTTGTTGATCAAAGTCAACTTTTAGTCAGTTTTTAAGGCTAAAATACTAAAAATGCTTCAAACTTGCACTAAAAGTCTTAGGACTCGAGTCAATCATGTTTCTGGCCTAATTTTACCATTCTATAACTAATAGAGTTCTCAAAATTCTATTTTGATATTGTTTACCCACATTTTAGTCCAAAATCAACTTTTCAAGTTATAAAAGCCTTTAAAACATGAAAAACTACACAACATTCAAAGAACGACTAGATGATTGAGCTACTATTTCTAGCAAGTCATAAATGACATAGAGTCACCATAGGAATGCTCTAAATAGTGAAAAAGGTGTAGTACACAGAAAATGACCTGAAGGGCTCAAGACAAATGAAAAGACATGAATGGAGATAAAAAAGATCCCTATAAATGCAAGGTCTTACCACTGTTTGAACTAAAAAGATCTTCACAATAGCGTTTGTTAAAGATCTCTAACATTTGTATATCATCATAAAATGATAAACACCAAGTGGCATTAGTACGTAAAACATACGATATGTAAGATAGTTTAGTAGAACAAACACATCTAGGGCACTCAAAGAAAGGAAGAAGCTCAATTCAACACCAATATGATATGCAAGTTAAAAATAAAACAATGCTTTCTCTAATTAGGGGTGTACATGGAGCGGGTTGGTGCGAATTTTTTAAATATCAAATCAAACCATTTATGTCAAATTTTTTAATATATAAACCAAACCAAATCAATTAATTCGAATTTTTCAACCTCGAATTTTTTCGAGTTGGTGCGGATTGGTGCAGTTTGCGGATTTTTTCTGTTTTTTTTATAGTTTGGTAATCAACCTTTTCTTACAAAATTATGTGTAGAAAGATAATTCTCCATCCCTTGAACAATTTGAAGCATAATATCGACAACAACTTGGACAGTAAACGGTCCTTTCTTCCTCTGATCAGAATGCTCTTTTATGTAAGCCGCTAAACTTTTGTTCACTAGCTCCATAACAAGGTACCCTTCTTTCTTTTCTTCGTCGTAAAAACCACAATGATGTTGCAGGATGATGGGATGTGAAAGTGAAAACACTAGA
>JAOTQJ010000111.1:18338879-18353876 GCA_025642045.1 Solanum sejunctum | reverse complement strand
GGCTGGAAGGGGAGAATTGAAGAAGTCCAGCTATTTTTCAACCATTGCTGCACAACCCATTTGAATAACTGTTCAAATGAAGGCTATGCAAATTTTTTCAAAGTTGGTCACCAACTTTTGGCCAATTTTTGACAATAAAACCTGCAAATTTTTCCTATAAAAGGAACTGCTGAGCTCCTCCAAAAATACACAAAAAAAATATCAAGATAAGAGTGTAATAAAGTGTGAGTTTGAAAGTTGTTTTTATAATTTATTCTTGTGAGTAATAGGAGAAATTTTTTTCCTCTCAAATTCATATTTACCAATGTTATATTATTCCCTTGGACTACAACATTTCGAACAATTTTATTTTAAATAAAAGTGATTAATGTAGAAATTTGTGGTGCACTTCTTATCTTGTTACTATTTCTATTTTAATTTATACACAGCGTGTATATACACAGCGTGTATATGATTATATGAGCATTTTTTTATTGCTTAAATCGAAGACCGAATCATTAAGCACTAAAAATCAATTAATTCAGAATCGATTGTAGATATTTTACTGATTTAGTTATCGATTTAGTATTCACAAATTAAAAATTAATAAATTAAATTAATATTATCTAAAATTGTATTAAATTGATCGATATACACTTCTAGCATTAAGGTAGTAATATTATTTATAAAAGTACTCATATTATATTAGAATTTTATGGCTCATTTCTTATAAAACTAGCTTAAATGTTAGAACTTAAAAGTTTTGAAAATAGGGTTGGAGATTGGAACCATTATTTTGATAAGAAGATTCAATAAGATAAGAAGCATATCTTTGGTTAGACTCAAACATTGAATTTATCGATGAATATCTAAAATTGACATTATTTTTCACTTAGACACATTTAATTAATTAAAATTTATATCATTTGATGCATGTTTGTCAATAATATCAAACTCATCGATAGACACAAAAAAATAGATGCATGTTTCAATCTTCTTTTATTCTCTAATATTTCTATAGATAAATTATTTTTGGATTGACAAAAATAAAATACAATTTAAATTTAAATTTTATAATATGAATAGGTAATTGTTTTTAGAAATTGTAATAATATATTCCTTTATTTTTATATTACCTACATTGAATATATTTAAAAAAGTTGCTATTGCCCATTATTTCACTTGTATAAATAGATATTAAAATTTTAATTAGTATTAAAATATTAATTTTATTTTACTTATTTATTAGATTAAATTATGTAAGAAAATAGATGGGGCAAAACAACGGATTACACCTTTTAAGAAGATTCCAACGAAGTTGTCAAGCCATCAAACTTTATCGCTGTCCAAGATTTGATCTGTTTCTCTAGGAATACGGACGTTGATTTACAAACTAAATGCCCTTTTGTATAATTTGATGAAACAAGAATACAAAATTCTTCACCATATTTTGCAGTTTAATCTTACAGTTAAAGTCAAATCAATTTCAATTAGTATACTGACTCTTGTCTTTCACAATTGTAGTCTATTTCAATTTCCTTTCTTTTCTCCTTTTCACTCCCGAAACTAACTTCCTCTTATTTTTAAGATTCTCTCTCCTACTAGGAAAACACAATCCCTCATGGAGTCAACCACCTTAACCATCTTCTCACTATTAAGGGAAGTGCTTGGACGATTACAACCGCCAAAAGGATAACTACTGTTTATCCTTATAATTTAGGATAAGGTTGAACAGTTAACTGCATCACCATAAATTAATTAATCGCATACTCGGATCAGGTCAAAATTTGAATTCAGATCGATCCACATGTGCGATCAATAATCCCTAAAACTTACAAATTATCATACATGAATTTGATATTTTTACGTCGATCCCAAACTCATGACCTCAACTATAAAATGTCATAGTAATAATTATTTACAAGAAAATGATATTTTTACGTCGATCCCAAACTCATGACCTCAATTATAAAATGTTATAGTGATAATTATTTGCAAGAAAAACTAACGGATACTAAGTTTGTTTTTGTCTTCACTTATACAGTAAAAAAAATATAATAATATCTTTTGGTGTTTTGCTTTATTATCAATTAATCTACATGAATGATATTACATATGCTGGGCCAGCAACATAAGTTATGGTATAGTAATGAGGCTGCTTATCTCTAATTAAAGGTTCTCAAGTTTAAGTTTTGATTTTAAAAAGAAACATATGCAAAGTGTTACCACTTAGAATAGGTCTCCAGAGCACGAATTTAGTAGAGTTTTATTCCGTACATTAAATACTGAACATCGAATAAAAAAAGAAAAACTTGTACATAGATAAACTATATTAGGAAACTAGTTACCATCCGTAGCAATGACAATTTTGTTCGTCTAATATTTATAATACAATTTTAATACATATTCTATTTATAAAACATATATATAATATAAGTTTTATTGATGGGTAATACATTTATTACATACTTTAATACATATGTGTCAATTTCTAACTAAGCAAGCACAATACATTTTTAAACGTTTATAATACACCTATATTGAATGCATAATTTATTTGTAATACAAATACATGTTAAACCTAGTATTGCTATAAATGATAATAAATAAAAATATCATTAAAACCAAATTAATAATTAAAAAGTAACCGCCCAAGTAATTCAAAAAATCCATATGTTTGGGCTAAAATTAGTTGGGGTAGAACCTTATATGGAGACAAGAATATCTGGAAGTATAATATGGCAAACCAAGGATGAAATAAAAAAGGCTGTCATTGAGAAGCTAGGAGACAACAAACTGAATAATAATGGACAAATTTTAGTGCTTCTAACACCATTATAAAGCTAGCAATGCACCATATAATAGCACTTCTACCAATTAGTCAAGACATCTTATCAAACCCCTAGAGTTCAAATTAACGATCCTTATTTTTTGACTCCTAAGAAATCACTATTTATCCACTTAAATTTTTTATTAAAAAATATTTGGTGACTATTTTTACAGATATAGTTAAGTTAGTGAGGCATAAAAAATTGGTAATACTTTCATTTGGAAATTTTTACCTATATATTTAGTGAAAGTATGTATTCTATCATGTATTTTTTCAGTGAACTAGTTTGATATGAGTAAAAAAATTATGTTCTATGACACATATCTTTCACGATAGACAATGAAAAAACTTTTGTTTCTAATAATGTGGGACTACATGCTTAGAGAGCTTAAAAAATGAGCGGAAGTTCAGGAAGAAATTATGACACTTAAAGACATAACTTTGTAGTTTTTGAAGTTGAACTTATTGTGCCTTTAGGAAATAAAATCATAAAACATGACTTGTGAGATATGAACTTCTTTAAGGAATGATCTTGTTGTTATCCCCTTTGTTTTGAAACAATGTAAGTAGTAAATAAAGAAAAATTAAATGAAATATAAATCAATTTGAGTTCACAGAATATATTGTATGTTCTTAAGAAATTTAATCTCCTCACTGTATTTGAGGTTATAGATTATTTCCTCCATGATAAAATAGATTCATAACTACAGAATAACGGTACCTCAAATTCTTATAGTTTTCAACGATCTCAAAAGACAGCAATGACTTTCACACAGACTCAAATTTTGTACAAATTAATTAATTAATCAAAAATATTAGAAAAAGAAAATTTTGAGATTGATTAAATAAATTTAGACAAAGCCAAGTAAGCAACAACAAGGGGCGAGGGGATCCCCTTTACTTGACTCTTTAAGAATTAGAGTGAGTGTATACTTGATTACTCTCACATTTTTCTTATTCTTTCAACCTTCATTTCTCAATTCACACTTATTACTTAAACTCGACCGTTGTGAAACTCAACTTATGTCTTGCATTTTTTGATTATATGTATCATTTCAAAATAGGGACATTATATTCATGAACATGACCCATATACATACATCAACAATATTTCTGTGTGATAACCACAAAACAGAACTAAATCAAAGAAAGGAAAAAGAAAAACAGAAGATGATTTTACACCCGACATCAGCCCAACAAATTAAAATCCACAATAAAAGAACAAATGTTTACAAATTTTAGTTAGCATAACCTGTGTATAGTTAGTGAGTACATATTACATACAAATTCTATATTCATTTATTATAAATTTGTTATATAAGTAAGTATATTTCAACGATCCCTATAGTACGTGAAATTTCTTTGCAGCGAGGGATAAAAATCATCCAAATTTGGAACCTCACGAGGAACCTACACTATAACAAATAAAGAGTTATATCACATATGGTCACTTGAGTATAGACTTTTTTCATATAAAGTCACTCAACTTTGAAATTTTCAACTCAAAAGTCACTTAACTATCAATATTTTATTCTAAAAGTCACTCAACCTATTTAATAAATTTTTATTTCTAATCAATATTTTGGAATTTTAAAATATATCCATTTAAACCATTTAATAACTCACCACATTTTGACCGCCCCGGGTACATTGAATGATTTAAATGGATATATTTTTAGTTTTTAAAATATTAGTTAGAAATAAAAATTAATTGAATAGATTGAGTTACATTGAGAGTAAAACATTGATAGTTGAGTGACTTTTGAGTTGAAAATCAAAATGACTTTCTGAAAAAAAATCTATAATTGAATGACTTTGGAGTTAAAAATAAAAATTACGTGAATTTATGTGAAAAAATCTATAATTGAGTAACCAATATATGATATTAACTCAACAAATAAGGGATTTTGCTGCAATTATTTAGCAGCAATAATATAATATAAGTATTTATAATCAATATTCTACATAAATTTCACTAAAGGCTTTAAAAATTTTAAATACAATAATACTATCTCAATTATTGTTAAAAGGAAATTCTATTGCCATGAGAAAATTATATATTAACATTGGAATAAATGAATTAGTAGATACGTGTATAATCGATTTTGTTCCGGTTTGCCATAAGATAATAATGCACTTTTGTTGATTTAGACAGGTAATTTGGTGCGTTTCTTACGTCTGCTGCAACTCTTGATGATGAATTAACAAGAAATACATACATATATAGATATAGATATAGATAAAATACTCCAATGTTGTTTAATTTGATAGGTGTACAAATTAAAATTTGATTGAGAAGCCCCCCAACTTTTATTTATGAGCATGTGCCACTCATAGCCTTATTGTCATTACTTTTTCCTAATATTTAAAACAAAAGTTTAATTAGTCCTAACTTACGTTACGTTGTCGGGATAAAATCCTATAGGATATTTTATTAATATGTTCAATTAAGAAAATAAAAGAGATAAAATACAAAATTGGCCTATCATTGAAGAACACTATTACATAAAAGTAGTTATGCATAAGAAGTACGAATTTCAAAGGTCAAAATTACATCGTTAACTCTCTGGCAAAATTAATTAAACAAAGCAAATACTCTCTCCATTTGTTACTTGCAATCTATTAACTTAGCATTTTCCTTCAGAAATAATTAATTTACCAAATTATTTATAATATTGATGATTATGTTATTTAAAAACTGAATACATTGTAGTAGTGCTTTATATAATTATTTAATAATAAAATAATATATTTTTAAAAAAATATAAAAATTAATAAAAATAAACGAAAAGAAAAATGAGAAGCCGTAGATTTTTCTAACGTTCTTAGGATGGTGCGTGAACCACTTAAAGTCACTGTAAGCTCATGAAAGCTAAAAGACACTGATAAAAACGCAGCAAAACCAGGAAGAAGACGATGCAGAGAATGAAGAGGTATATTTCTCTGAAGAGTAAAAATGATGAACTGCCCTTTTGTACAGTAGGTGGACAAGAATATATATTGGTCCACTTCCTTACCATGTACTCTCACCTCATACAATCACAGCCTAACCTATCAGTTAACTGAAAATTAATTAAAACTAAGTAACTGCTAACAAAACTATAACAGCCTAATCTGCACATTTATCACATTGTTGACTATGTAATATCTCCAATAGACACGTATGTAAATATTGTTAAAGATATAATATTAGTTATTACTTCTTCTTTTTTTATCTCAGTTGATATTACACTGTTCAAATTTTGAAAATTAAATAGGTTAATTTTGAATCTGAAGTGAAATTTTTGAATTTCTTAAAATAACTTTTACATAATTGAAGACTACATATAAAATATTATAAGTCATAATAATTTATAATTAAAAATATATAAAAGATTATAATTAAAAAAAACATGTTTGGATATTGAAATCTGAAAGATATACCTGGAACGAAGTATCTTTTTAATTCATTTCTATGCGTTTTGATTTGGCCGAACACCAAATTTAAAAATAAATAAATATAAATTTGTGATCTTAAACGTAAGTGAAGACATATGTAAATATATTCAAAAACATAATTTGAATATCATAACCTGAACAGATGTTATAATTTATTTTTACAAAGGGATATCATTAAGAGTAAAACAAAAATGTTAGAATTAAATTCTTTTGGAACCAACCTGATTAAAGAGGAAGGGGAGATTAAAATTGTGTTCATTTTACCAATTTAATTGAATTGACGGGACAATTCAACATAATATCATAGATTCAAAACCAAAAAACGAAGAACAAATGGCCTGTGAAAAAATAACCAGACACGCATGATATGATGCGTTAAGATATAATGTAATCAAATAACGAAAACTCTGTTCGATTTAATAGATTAAACTTTTACATTAGTTAGTCGTAGAATTTTAAATACTTGAAATAGCAAAACATGGAAATGCCATAGAAATTTCATAGTATTTGATACCTGTCTTGTTTTGGCCAAACCAAGCGTGCAAAAAGATTTTACTGGTGTCCACATCAGAGGTGCATTATAACTAGTCCTATATATAGACAATATTATTAACTTGTAAGTTGTATGATTCCCTCTCAAACTCCAAAATATTTGGAAAAAATATAATTAGGATCAAATTAAAGTCATCATCATGAGTTCTAACGTTGTACCTGTTCCAAATGAAGAAAATAGTACTATTACTTCTCAACATGACCTTAACAAACAGAAAAAACCCAAACTTTACTTCATTGTCACATCTCTCAAGGTAAAAATAGCCAAATTGGATATGAAGAAAATAATACATAGTGTCAAAGTTGGTATTGCTTTAGTATTGGTATCCCTTCTGTACTTGTTGGATCCTCTATTCCAGAAAGTTGGACAAAATGCTATGTGGGCTATTATGACTGTTGTTGTAATTTTTGAGTTCTTCGCAGGTTTGTCCTTTCTTTGTTTTGATAAAATTGTCTGTATATAAAAGTTAAATTAATCTAATACGTGTTATCAGGTGCTACACTTAGCAAAGGTATAAATCGAGCGATTGGTACCGTATTGGGCGGAGGATTGGGATGTTTGGCAGCAATCTTAGCTGAAAAGTATGGTGACATTGGTGGCGCCATAGTTGTTGGCATCTCTGTGATGATCATTGGTAATATTCAATAATACTCACTTGACCTCATCACTATTTACATTAGTGGTTAGTTCCACGGATATTTTGACAGAGTCAGAGAAAAAAGAAAGAGAAATATAGTGTTTTCACGTGAAAATAAATTAGAAAGCTTCCCAATATTTCAAGTGTGAAATTCATGTTTTATTATACAAATTCTCATTGATTTGCATTAGAAAAAAAAAATCTTTGTTTCTACTTTCTAGTCGTGCATGTAACAATGATAATATAGGAATATTATCTTTTGACCGCTATAACAAGATTTCTCTATTGAGAATATAATATAAGATGAGAAATCATTTTAAAAAGCTAAGAAACTTAACCGTTATAATGAAATGTTAATGTAGATGATGACTGTTATAGAGAAATATGACTGTATTACGATCAATGTACAGGTGTTGGTGCAACGTACTCAAGGTTGATCCCAAGTGTGAAGAAGAAATATGACTATGGAGTTATGATATTCATATTAACATTTAGTTTAGTAGTAGTATCGGGTGTTCGAGCAGACAAAATAATGAAGTTGGCTGGAGAGAGATTGTCCAACATTGGGATGGGCTTTGCTGTTTGCATATTTACAACTTTCATATATCCCATTTGGGCTGGTGATGAACTTCATTCATCAACTGCATCCAAGTTTCATAAACTTGCCTCTTCTATCCAAGGTAATAATGACTATTTTACATAATTTCTAGTGGATTTAAAATAATTTAACTTGTATACAATGACAATAGTAAAATATTTTTATATTATCAGTGTAATTAAATCTGTTGAAGGTATTCCATTTTATTTTTTTAAGGTTGTTAGTTCAACTTACTTACTCTTTCTGTTAAGATTCAGTTATCAAATTTTGACTAACACACTTATTAAGAAAATAATTGTTGGTACAATAAATTTACCATTTTACCCTTACTAATTGATAGGATCTTTTCAAAGACATAAATTCAATGACAATAAATTGAGGGTATAATAGAAAAAAAAATTATACTACCTTGATTTACAAAAATGACAAGTAGAATGTAAATGAAAAAAGATTGATAACTAAATCTGACGGAGGGAGTATGTTATAGATAGTTAGGTGCAGGACAAGCTACATTGACCCAAGAGTAGTCAAATGAACATCTTTTGTCGAAAAATATTTTTGAATATATAGGTTAAATATAGATATTTTGATATATATATATATATATATATATCAATTGTTGAACACTTTTGATACAAAAATCATCTATCCATCTTCTAAAAATATAAACACCCTTGACGAAAATGTTGGTCACCGTTAGTTAGATGAAAATATTTATTTATGGAAGTTAAAACTTGTTTATTTGATGTGTTTCTTGTTATAATTGCAGGGTGCTTAGAGGAATATTTTGAGATAGGCAATAATAAGGAGAAAAAAGCAGCTATGGACGTTAGTGAATGCAAATCAGTGATGCACTCCAAGTCCAAAGATGAGTCACTGGTATAATAATACTTTAAAACACAAATATACTTGCTCAACTAAAGTGAAAATCTTACTAGGAAATCCATTATCTTGGATATAATAGTAAAAATGTGAAAAATATTAATTTCAGGCAAATTTTGCCAAGTGGGAGCCTTGGCATGGAAATTTTGGATTCTATTATCCATGGGAGAAGTATTTAGATATTGGAGAAGTTTTAAGGGAACTTGCAGCAATGGTCCTTTCATTTAAAGCATGTATTCAATCAGTTAGACAGGTAAAAGATACTCCAAGACAGAATTTATTTTTCCCTTACAAAATAGTACTTACCAAAAATTAATGGTTAAAATTTAATTTAATTGACCATTAAAGGAGTTAAAGTGACAATTTTACTAACATTTTGGGATGAAATAATTAAATACACGCTCTAGTCTCAAATAGTACTAGTTGTTTTGAGAAATTTGAACTATTTTATATTAAGAAAAAATAAAAAATCATTTTGTGGAGTATTAATCTATATTCTAGATAGGCGAAAGTTATGCAGCATTAATTAAGTGCAACGCTTAATAGAGATAAAACATATTTCTAATAAAGCAAACTAGTATATGTACCTGATGCACGAATAATTTTAACTAATGATTTTAATTATTTTAAATGGTACTATCTTGTTTAAACATGTTAAATCATATTATTTTAAATATTTAAATATCTGAATATGATAAGTACATAAATTAGTGAAGACTTATTTAGAACCCTTCTATGAATGAGTTTCTATATTTAAGATAATAAAATTTTTTTTAAAAAATCTTATATATTTTTAAATTCAAATATATTTTATCTTTTAATTCAAATAATTTATTATTATATTTATTAGTTTTATCTTTTTAATTATCATTAACTTATCCACATTACAAATTACTCTCCTTTATTATATACAAAGATAATTCTTGTTTTTTTACTCAACCAACTAACAAGAAAAGGAATCCGTACCTTTGTTACAAATTAGCTGCACCCATATAGTGACTTGTAGTGTATTGGTTTATTTATAGAAAATCTCAACAACAACCAAAAAAAGAGTTCAAGTAACGGTTGAAAGCTAAGCTATTGTAACTTTTTTCATAATAATTTTCTTTTACTTAATTATCTAACACTTAATAGAATTTCATTAAATTACATATGAATTGTTAATCTTCAAATTACCTGTAATTATACACAAATATGTAAATATTTTTTAAATGATAATCCAATTTTGCACAATATATAATGATAATGATAATATGATATACAAAAATCTTACCAGAGATAATATGGGCCATATGTTTCTTGTTACAAGTGAATCACATTTCTTCCATATATATCAACTCAAAGTTTCATTGACTACCCAAAAAATTATGAACTTATTTTTGTCGTCATAGCTAACATAATTTCTTTTTTATCGTGAGCAGCCGTCCCCAACGAAAAGAGACAGCATAAGAGAGCCATGTGAAAAAACATGTTTGTCACTTGCAACGATTTTGATGGAACTTGGAGACAGCATAAGAGACATGAAATTATGTCGTGCAAAAATGGTGATAACACAATGCATGAAGCAAGAGCTAATCCTCCTTGTAAACTCAGACAATAATAATAATAAGAATAATAATAATAATAATAATAATAATTCGACTGGTGAAACTACTCTTGGGTTGGCGAGCTTTATTTTTCAAATTTTAGAGATGGTGGACAAGGTTGAATTATTGGCTACAAAGGTGGAAGAACTTGGTGAACTTGCTCACTTTCACGACAACAAACTTGATGTTTGACTATAATGTTTTTGGTTCAAGTTGTTATATATACACATGCATGGTCTCTGTAAATAATTTCTAAGGCCACTTAAAAGATATATATATATATAAATATATATCTTAATGTGAGCCTCCTTAAATGAAAAATTTGTAATATAGGTTCTATAATTATTGTCAAAGGTGAATTCCGAATTTTAAAACTTTATGGATTGAACCTTTAAGGTTCTTAACTTTAACTCATTAGTACATACTAAAGTCATGGGTTAATTTCTACTATTTATTGTACAATAATTTATATCAATGCGTTTTATACATAATTTTATACTTTGTATCAAAAGTATTGAGATCAAATTAAATTCAATAATACAATTAACAGTAAGTCGTCCCTTATTGGGTGCAACAAGTAAAGATGATTTAATGATCCAAAAATTGTATTCACTAACATTATACTCTTTTAGATCATGTGTACATAGTAACACCCTTTAAATGAAAATAAAAAAAATCCGCAAAACTTTGAAATTGGAGTTATTTTGAAATTTAATTAAAGATATTTTTGTTGAAAACTTTTCCATATCAAGAAAATAGCTAAACATAAATAATAAAATAATATCTAATATCAAATGTCAGGTGTTAACAGTGGCTATTTGTCAATTTTATCCCATAAAGAACTAAGTTTAAATAAAAATGAGTCAACTTCACTGATTGGGCTCCTCGCAGGTTGACACGTTAATGCAGGTCGAATATATCTGTAAAGCCCACTTAACTTTGACCCCTTCTTTAGAATAGATTTATTGTACGTAATATTTTAGAGAAAATTCCATAAAAAGTTATGATATAAATGTACATTATATCGTTCAGCGAGACTTTTACTATTTTTATAATATTATTGCTTTTTCTTTTTCTTTTTTTATATAGGAGTTTTAGCATAATTATATCACAGATACAAGTCATATTGTTGGCAAGGGTATCAACTAGGCCAGGCGAGCTCAGCCTGGCTCATTAAACCATTTGTCCACAGGACTGGGCCGAGTCAGTCCCTCCAACATTGGGCCGAGCTAAGTTAACATGCCTTGCAAGTTGACACGTTAATGCAAATCGATTAGACTCCTCGCAAATCAATTTTTATTTTTAAGTTTAAACAAAAATGAGCCAACTTCACCGATTAGGCTCCTCGCAAGTCGAACACGTTAATGCAGATCGAATATATCTGCGAAGTTCACTTAACTTTGACTCATTCTTTAGAATAGGTCTGTTGTACCTAATATTTTAGACTCATTCTTTAGAATAGGTCTATTGTACCTAATATTTTAGACTCATTCTTTAGAATAGGTCTGTTGTACCTAATATTTTAGAGAACATTTCATAAAAGGCTATGGTATAAATGTACATTATATCGTTCAACGAGACTTTTACTATTTATATATTATTGCTATTCTTTTTCTTTCTCTTTTTTCATATCGAAGTTTTAGCATAATTATATCATAGATACAATTCATATTGTTGGCAAGGGTGTCAATTGGGCCGAGTCGGCTCAACATGGCCCATTAAGCCATTTGTCCACTGGACTGGGCTTAGTCGTTCCCTCCAGTACTGGGCCGAGCCAAGTCAAACAATAAGAGTATCTCAGATGACCCAACCCTTGACCCATTAAGGTACATGGGTCGGGCTTAACGAGTTGTGCCCCCCTTTCCCACCCAACCCATCCCAAGTTATTTTTTAATTTTATCAATATTTATTTATTCGAACTCGAATATTTGAGTCACTAATCAATATAATGTATCGTTATCTATTTTAATTATAACTATTTATAATAATAAAGTACTTACATTATATTATTTATATGTACATGAAATATATAGTAGTATTACATACATTATATATATATTCTCATACCAAGTCACAATTACTATCTATTATAATAATATACTTTATATATCAATATGTTATCTATTATAATAAGCTAGTTATATTATATATTTATAAGGCGGAATGACTTAATTTGCCCTTATACTTGGTCTCGTTTGTCATGTAGACCGTTTTACTCAGGATTTTACCAACTGAACTCTTGTACCCATCACAATGAGCTTTGTGACCCTTAAACTCAATTAAAATGAGATTTTTAAACCCCCTTGTACCATGTGTGTAGCTCACTGTCCCTTACAAAAATGACACGTCATTTTCACGTCATATATTTTAATGCCATGTCATAATATCTCTATAACTATTTTTAACTATTAATTAAAACTTATTATTTTAAGAAAATAAGCTTAAATTATTTTTCTCTCATCTTTCCTCCTCCTCCACCTCTCCCAACCTACAATCACCATCTCCACCAACCTACAAACACCATCTCCATACTTACTCTCAAATTGAACACCAAATTCATGTCAAACGGGTAAAATTCTTACCTATTTATTTTGAATTTTACACTATAAGTTCAATATTACAAATCCAACAAATCTCCATTGTATTTTTTAATTTAATTTCAATAAATTCACAAAACTCATTTACTATTCTCAAAGCTTTTATCAAATTTATTAATGGAGATTTTTAATACGCACTATTATTCTTCACATTAACTCATATAAAATTTTAAAAATACTCATGAAATTTGGGATGGGAATGTGCCGGAAAACGACATTGTGATTGGATAGTGTTATTCTCAAAAGAGCATACACTCACATTTCTTCACAAAAAATGCTTTCACTTTTGATTTTTAAATGTTTATATTTGTATTTGTATTTGTAGTGCTCTCTTCTTTTATTTGCTTCTATTTCCTAAGCATACTAAGCACTATTAAAAGTTTTCCTTTATTGAAGAATGTTTTGATGTTAGAAAAAGTTATTAGATCTACCACTTTATAAATTATAACATAATTTATTTGTAATTTGGGGAGAAAGAAAGTGGGAAGAAAAAAAAGAAGAAAAATTGGAGATGAAAAGGAAGAAAGAGAAGAAATTGGGAGGGGGTTGGGTTGGGGGGGAGGGGTGGAGATGGAAAGAGAGGGTAGCTAGGAAGAAGAAGAAATGAATTATATTTTATTTTTAAAATTACTGTCTGGTACTTTTTTTATTTTTTTATTTTTGTCAAATGTAGGTATATTACGCGCTTTTTTTTTTTAGTGAAATTATGCTCCTTTGCCAAGTCACAACTAAGTTGCCACATACACTTGGTCAATAGTCAGAGGGATTTAAATGGTTGATTTTAGTGAGTACAAGGGTTCAGTTCACAAAATTCTGAATACAACAGTCTATGTGACAAACGGGACTAAGTATAAGGATAAATTAGGTCATTTCGCCTATTTACAATGTGCATCAAATATACTCATAATATACTATCTATTATAATGATATACATACACTTATACACTATATTACACATAATTATAATGTACATCAAATATAATCACCATATACTACTCATTATAATAATATACTTACATTATATTCTCACGATACAATATCTATTGTAATAAGATAGTTATATTATATATTTATATTGTACATCAATTATATTCACAATACATTATCTATTATAACAATATAATTACATTATATATTTTTACATTTTACAACAACAACAACAACATATCCAGTAAAATCCTACAAGTGGGGTCTGGGGAGGGTAAAATGTACGTAGACCTTACCACTACCACAGACCTTACCACTACCATAGAGGTAGAGAGACTGTTTCCTAAAAACCCTCATCTCAAAACCCATAAGCAGGGATAACTGAATATGACAGAAAGGAAGGGAAGGGGACAGAAAGAGCAACTAATAAGATAACACTAATACATAATATATAGATAATGTGAACATATAATAAAGGAAAGAAATAACACTTAAATATACCATCAACCTGCTACTCTAATTCGCGACCTCCACTTCTTTCTATCTAAGGTCATATCCTCAGTGAGATCAAGTTCAGTCATATCCTGTCTAATCACCTTCCCCCAGTGCTTTTTCGGTCTACCTCTACCCCTCCTAGTATCTCCAAGAACTAACCTCTCGCACCTCCGAACAGGAGCATAGATACTCCTTCTCCGCACATGTCTAAACCATCGCAGTCTCGCTTCCCTTATTTTTTCGACCACCGGGGGCACCTCTTGCTTTTCCCGAATGGTCTCATTTCTAACCTTGTCACTCCTAGTGTGACCACACATCTATCTCAGCATCCTCATCTTTGCGACATGCATCTTCTGAACATGTGCCTTTTTAATCGGCTAACACTCCACTCCATACAGCAGCGATGGTCTAACCACCACTTTGTAAAACTTGCCTTTGAGTTTAGGTGGTATCTTCTTGTCACACAATACTCCAG
>JAOTQJ010000111.1:18284575-18332906 GCA_025642045.1 Solanum sejunctum | reverse complement strand
CCCCCCCCCCCCCCCCCCCCACACACACACACACAAAGAAAAAAAACTAGAACGAATGAGAAGACACTAAATCCTACCACGAGAAAGTGACATGAAGAGATAGTATTTAAAGTAACAAATATAGTGTTGCTCCAGAAACAAGAAAAATACAATGAACTTCAAGCCAAAAGAAAAAAGAACAGAGAGAGCAACAGATAGACCCAAGTCTACTTCATTAGAGGACAAGTTAACGTTGAAGTGATTGCAGAATGCAACTTGATCTTCTAGATAGTCGCCTGTCCAACTCTGCTGCTTGTGCCGTGTTTTGTTTTCTTCTCTTCAATTAAGGAAAGAATTTTAGAGTAGCTGGGAAATACACTATGTTGATGTGCTTTTAAAGGTTTTTTCCTTCTGGCTTTTTCGGTAAAGCATGTATTTAAATAAGGTAAGGAATTGCATGCTTGCTTGTCTCTTTCCATGATTTTTGCTTTTTTTTTTAAAATGATTTTTTGAATGACTGTTTCAATAAAGCTGAACTGTTTCATGAGGAGGAGGAGTTACCTGGAAGTGATTGCAGAATGCAACTTGATCTTCTGGAGTAGCTGTGAATCTAACTCTGTGCTTTGTGCCATATTTTGTGAGTCTGTTTTCCTTACTTTTTCTCCCTTTAAATAAGGGTTGGAATTTCTGTAGCTGGCAGATATACTGTCCCGATGCATTTAATTTGATTTATTTCGTACCTTTTGTTCAATGAAAAATGGGTCAAATTCTACTAGAACTCCCCCATCCAATTTTATGTGACACCATCTGACTTGACACAGTGTGTAAGAGAAAAAGGAAAACCTTGAAACTTGTGGTCTATAAAAATCCTTAGATATTTGTGTGGTTGTAAATTATTTTATTAAGGGTAAAAAGAGAATAAGTTAAGTTGTTTCTAATATGGTAAGGTGATATTCTTTTTGAACCACATAAAATGGGATGGAGGGTGTAGGTTCTTTATTTCCTTTCATTCATTTGAAAAGTTCTTTTTATTTCCTTTCATCCATTTTGATTAATAATGCTTTTAAATAGCGAGATAACTTGCACCAATGTGCTTGCAAGTTGCTTTCCATGATTTGTGCTTTATTTTTTTGGGTGATCACTTCAGTAATAAGCGACCGGGTAGACCTTGCTCTCACTTTTGATTCATATCAAAGTTTCCAACTTCTTTTTGAGATTGAGGCATAGTAGTGGTTGTTGTGATGATCGCCTAGATCCTTCGCTCTTTCCTTTCTCCAGGGAAGATACATCTTATTTTAAAGGAATATTTAAAATGAGAAGTTTGACTTATGTGTTATCCGTTCTTCTACTTTGGTTATCATATTCTCTTTTAACTGATGCTACCATTCATTCTTTCAGAATACTATGTAATATTTTCCATATGATTTGTAATGACTTCTTTACTTTCGTAAATTATTTTCCTGTTACTGCTTTGATTTTCTTTCCTTGAGCTGAGGATTTACCGAAGCAACCTCTCTATCTCAACTAGGTAGGGATAAGGTTTGTGTAAACACTACCCTCCCCACACCCCACTTGCGGGGATTACAAGGTATATCTTCTTGTTGTTTTTGAAATGAGAAGTCACCTAGAAATATTCTTCTTGGTGGAATTATGTAATTTTTATATTCCACTTTGTCATATCAGTTCACCTTTATATTAAGGTATGGACAACTACTTGTTTCTGGTTCTTGATAGTCATTGCAATTAGAAATAAAATTATTGAAACTTTCACTTCTTTCTCCATGTACTTTGCTATATCAATTACTTGTTGCTCAAACACTGAAGTACGCATTTATTTTGCAGGGACCAGAAATTCGTACTGGTTTCTTGAAGGATGGAAAAGCTATTCTGCTTAAGGAAGGCCAAGAGATCAATGTAACCACTGACTATACCACTAAAGGAGATGAAAAATTGATTGCAATGAGCTACCAGAAGTTGGCAGTAGACTTGAAGCCTGGGAACACCATCTTGTGTGCAGATGGTACCATAACCTTTACTGTTTTATCGTGTGATCAAGATGCTGGAACAGTGAGATGCCGGTGCGAGAATACTGCCACTCTAGGTGAGAGAAAGAATGTTAACCTTCCTGGAGTAGTTGTAGATCTCCCAACTCTTACGGAGAAGGACAAGGAAGATATCCTGGAATGGGGTGTTCCCAACGATATTGACATGATTGCTCTTTCATTTGTGCGGAAGGGCTCTGACCTTGTCAATGTTCGCAAGGTTCTTGGGCCACATGCAAAGCGCATACAATTAATGTCAAAGGTACGTAAAGGTTCTTTGCAGGTTGATTTTTCTATAAACATCTCCTCCGAAGGCAATCTTCACATTGGACCATTCTCCTTGTAATTTCTTTGGCTTGAAAGTTTCTTTTATTCTGATTTCTCTTTTGTGTGCGAGCACACATGTGCTTGCTTACTGGGAATGGGGTATGGTGTCCGGTTCAATAAAATGTAGGAAATGGCCATCGAATGAAACATGAGTTGGTGCTTAAACTGTTTATATCATATAATGATTCTTTTGTTGTTTGAAATTGGGTTGAAGGTTGAGAATCAAGAAGGAGTTATCAACTTTGATGAAATCCTTCGTGAAACAGATTCTTTTATGGTCGCTAGAGGTGATCTTGGAATGGAAATCCCAGTGGAGAAGATTTTCTTGGCCCAGAAAATGATGATATACAAATGTAATCTTGTAGGCAAGCCTGTGGTGACTGCCACTCAGATGCTTGAGTCAATGATCAAGTCTCCACGGCCTACTCGTGCTGAGGCGACTGATGTGGCTAATGCCGTCCTGGATGGTACCGATTGTGTTATGCTCAGTGGGGAGAGTGCAGCTGGGGCATATCCAGAACTGGCTGTAAAAATCATGGCAAGAATCTGTATCGAGGCAGAGTCTTCTCTTGACTATGGGGCTATCTTCAAGGAGATGATAAGGTCTACCCCACTACCCATGAGTCCACTTGAGAGTCTTGCATCTTCAGCTGTCCGTGCTGCTAACAAGGCTAGAGCAAAACTCATAGTTATCTTGACACGTGGTGGGACCACTGCAAAGCTGGTTGCTAAATATAGGCCTGCTGTCCCGATTCTCTCTGTTGTTGTGCCTGTTTTGACAACTGATTCTTTTGATTGGTCCATCAGTGATGAGACTCCAGCTAGGCATAGTTTGATATATAGGGGATTGATTCCACTTCTTGCTGAAGGCTCTGCAAAGGCCACTGATGCTGAATCAACTGAGGTGATCTTGGAAGCTTCCTTGAAATCCGTCACAGAGAAAGGGCTTTGCAAGCCTGGTGATTCTGTTGTGGTTCTTCATCGGATTGGTGCTGCATCAGTTATCAAGATTTGCATAGTGAAGTAGTGTAAAGTTCCTATTTTGGCAGGTGTATTTCTGTTCTTTTTGCTGCTCAGTATGCTTGATTCTATCATGTTATAATGTGTGTAATATTTCTATTTTGTTAGCTACAACATGGTAATCCCAAGGACCAGTGTATTTCGTGTCTTTGATTATGCATCTGTTCTTAAGAGTGTAGAGATACTTAAAATATTGCATATTTTTATAATATATAATAACAAGTGAGTCTTGAGGGACGACGAAACTAGTGATATACTGCCACGTTGTCAAGTTAATAGAAACTTGGCTACTTGGCAGAATGGTTAGAGCGCGACACGTCTATGCTGGACGTTGCGTGTTCGAGCCTAGTGACAATGTTTTTATGATCTTTCTCTCACCCCTCAAGATGACAAAGCCTTTGATATATTGCGTGTGGTTAGATTTACATCAAATCCAGTTGTTTGATTTGGTGGCTGGAGCATCATGGTTCAGATGTCGTGAGTTTGAATTTCACTAGCAATATTTTTATTTTTTTTATTTTTTATAGACCCGCGTTCGAGCCTTAATGTTGTTATGATCTTTTACTCTTACCCCTCAAGATGACAAAGCCTTTGATATATTGTGGGTGGTTAGATTACATCAAATCCAGTTGTTTGATTTGGTGGCTGGAACATCATGGTTCAGATGTCGTGAGGTTGAATTTCATTAGCAATATTTTTATTTTTTTGCATTTTTTATAAACCATCAACAGTAGGGTTCACTTACAATAATTAATTACCTAATCAAAAATTCAATTGATCTCAAACTTTCATATGTTCATCATAAATTAAAACAAAAAATTTGACCAATCTAAATATTATCTTCATTTTAATTAATTTATTTCTATTTAATCTGACTAAGAAATTAAATTATTAATTTTTTGACCAAACTAAAATATTATTTCCATTTTAATTAATTGTTTCTATTTAATTTAACCAAAAAATTAATAAAAGTTATACATTTTGTAATCTTAAATTAAATATATACAAAATAAATAATATATATTGCTTAATATTAACATAAAATATACTATAAATTATAATAATTTGTAACTTTAACTTTTTGCAAAAAATATAAAAAATCTATATGCTTCGTATAAATCAAGACAAAAAAATTATTTATGGACCCATGCTTGACTAACGTTTTGACCAAATTAAAGATTATCTTCATTTTAATTAATTGTTTCTATTTAATTAGATCAAAAAATTCAATTATTAACTTTTTGACTAAACTAAATATTATCCCCATATTTTAATTAATTATTTCTATTTAATTTGACTAAAAAATTAATAAAATTTATACATTTTGTAATCTTAAATTATATATATACAAAATAAATAACATATATTGCTTAAGATTAACATAAAATATACGATAAGTTGCAATAATTCGTAACTTTATTATTTTTAAAAAATATATAAAAACTTTATATGTGTCGCATAAATCAAGACAAAAAAAATTATTTGTGGATCCATGCTTCATTAACTTTTTGACCAAACTAAATATTATCTCTATTTTAATTAATTATTTCTATTTAATTAGATCCAAAGATTAATTATTAACTTTTTTATCAAACTAAATATTATCTTCATTTTAATTAAGTATTTCTATTTAATTTGACCAAAAAATTAACAAAATCTATATATTCTATAATCTCAAATTATTTGACATTAACAGAAAAAAAATTTGGCCTTGTGATAACATGTCATGTGAAAAGTTAAATTTTAAAAGTTATAAAAAAAAAAGATAGAAAAAAATATATTCTTTTTTAGATGAATTAAAAAAATTCAAACAAATCAAAAATAAAATTTTATATTTTAAATTTAAATTTAGTCATACGAATAAAAATATACGAGTAGCATTTACTAATTTGCATTATAATTAAGAGTTAGTTGTTGGCCCATCACTCCAATTAAGCTGCACTTGAAAAAAAAGACACAGAGTCATGTGACACCAGATATAGGGATGACAATGGGGCGAATGCGAGGCAGGTTGTGCTAATCTTGCCCTTCATGATGATTTTTTTTATTTTTAACCTGTCCTGTCATAACCCGCCCCATATAAATTCGTCCTACTTAAACTTAAGTTTTTTTTAATTAAAATTTAATATGAAAAATTAAAATTTAGATTTTTTTTTACTTTTCACTAATTAACTATTTTTTGTTGATATTTCAACAATTGTTTCTTCATTGTTAATTAAATGATTCAAATTAACATTTTAACAACTAATAATTTATCGGACATGTCTAATTTGAATTTTAGAAAAAAATAAAATTAAAGTCAATATTTAATATAAAAAATTTATATCTTTGATTTTTACTAATTACAAATATTTAATTTTCTTCGAATTCCTATTTAGTTTTTTAAACCGGTAACCCCCCCCTCCCCCTTCCACATTAGTTTTAAAAATAACTATTTCAACCCACCCCACCCCGTATAGCTTTAAACCCATCCCGCGCCATCCCAGCGCAATCCCTAGCCAAATATTAATAGGTTGGTTCTGTTGGAAAATAGTACACAACGAAAGCAATCCGAGGATCTTATAACTTATATGAATAATAGATAACAATCACAAACACGTATCACACACAAGGTATACAAAAAATTAATTCAAGGAATACCGAGTGTGCGGATGTCTTGAAACAAACCAAACTTGAGTTCCACGATTTTCTACAGTGATTCCAGATTAACAACCAAACTCTCTCAATACTTGGGTGGGCAAGTATGGTATAGAATTCTAATTCTTTTTCTCTTTCTTTGTATAGTGGATTTTCTAGGTTAGGAGAACCCCTAATTATAGAGTACCTTTTCAAATCCAAAAAGAAGAAGTAAAACCCCTTTTCTTGAAATACAAGAAACCTTCTTTATTAGAAATAGGATTCCGAGTTCAGTTAAATATGGGCACTATAGGGATCACATAATTTATTACTGAGGCTTCCTATTGTAGAAATAATTCTTTTTAATCTGAATTATTTTTACCATAATAAATTACAAATTATTCCACTAAAAATTCGTAATTTCACTCCTCTATTTATATTTCAAAATTCTCATTAAACACTTATATAATTCTCCATGTTAAGACTACAGATACTAATCAATAAATTAAATTACCAATATTTAGTTTACTGATTAATTTTCTTCAGAGCAATACTTAACTTATTTCATGCACCAGATTCACAAATTTACCGGCCAGGTTTGCACATGAAAACTTATAAGCTTCTCATTAAAGGTGTATCCTCAATCTCAATATTGAGACATGGATTCCATCAATTAACTAATTATTTTACCAATATATATTATTATCATCCTACTTACCAGACGTATTGACCCATCTCAGAATCCCACCTTTTAATAAATCAAAAATGATAATCAATATATACAGTTCATAATCATTATAGCAGGATTAATAATATAAGTACATTTAATAGTTTAAAGAACATGTTTTTATCAGTCAATCCAAACATCTATCTCTACTTGGTCCTGTTCAATACATACAAAATGTACTAGCATGAGAAGTTAGAACTATATCATTCTTATAATCAAGATAAATTACATATAATTTCGCGCTACAATCTTCCCAATGGTTTGTTCAAATTTCCATCTAGATTGTGAACTATAATTTTAACTTATAAGAATCGATGAGTTGATCTTCTGTGTATAAGCTCAAACTTTATACACCAAATGATCTACTATATAAGTTAAAGACACATATATGACAAATTGATCTGTTTAATGTAACACTTTATTGAATTGAATAAATAAATAAACAATTGTCAATAAATAATACTATCTCCAAACGCATGGTTAATGGTATATCCTAACACAATTATCATTCTAATCCAACAAAGATTGTAACCTAAAAGATTCCTCAACTCCCCTGCTAGTTTCAGCTAACATAAATGGTAACAATCAGTAGCTTCCCGGACATGCGATAAATTTGAAATGATACAGAAAAAATTAACATGACACGCACCCCCTAGAATGACAATTACAAATCGAGAAATGGTCCAAATAAACGGTAATATTTACAAAGCAAGGGAGTTCAGAAAACTCAGCAGATCGTTTGCTGGTCAAAATTGCGTTTACATCAACATCAAAGTGGAGCGAACTCTCACAATGACCAAAAAGAACTACACAAGAACGAAAAACACAAGAACTCATGTCACCACAAATAGAAACAAACCGTGATGCAGGTCATAATGCCTCCTAATATATAAAGCCTATCTAACCTGCTCTCATTTCTCATTTTTTCTTCCCGTAGCTCATTTTGCACCTTTGAGTACAGTTGAAATGATTCAAGCGCCTCATCATAATTCTTGCTCCGCTTGCAGCTCAACGCTTCCTTGAGGACAAGCAAACTGTTTCTCCCATTTAGATGTGCACCTTCCATGTCTCCCAATTGCATGCTTAGTTCTGTCAGTCTCAGAGTGGTCGGCCCACCTCCCTCTTCTGTATAGATCACTCTGAACTTCATAAGGACAATACACTCCACAGCTTGACAAGGTAGAATGTCCTTGGCAGGAAGAACTGAACCAAAGCGAAGCAGGAAATCCTTATCTGTTGGCCAATGTCTTTGCCCTCCAAGGGGACTCCAGCTCGAGAGATTAGCAGCTTGTTTTATTTTGGTATTCACAACAATCCAACTGAGCCGTATTCCATCCCTGAGCTCTTGCCAGAACTTACCATCTTTCCTCTCTTTCTCCATAGATGTAATTGGAGGCAATCCATCAGAAACTGATAAAGTAACTTCACCTGCATGTTCATCATCTCTAGTAGGGTATGTGAAAAGATCGATTCGAAATGGGCAGCTGTAAAACCAATGTGGGAACCCAGTTGCATTAGGAATGCCCCAAAGGACTTTTGAACATATTGTTTTATCTTTGTATCTTACATCGACAATAGCGACAAAATCGGATGGAGCAACAATTGCAAATTCATCCATGTCACCATAATATTCAGCTTCAGTCAATTCTTCAGGATACTCGAGATATTCATTCCATCGACATTCAGGCACCTCCTTGTTTACGATAAGGGGGAAGCAATCAGCATAGAATTTTTTAAATCCACCAATAGAAGATATTAAACTTTTGATGTCATCCCTGTTGGTTGAAGGCCACATGGATGAGCATACATTTTCCCAAAGCTTCTCTTCCTTGGAAATCAAGCAGAATGCTTCACAGGCACAGGCTGCACTAGCCAAAGTTGCACCATCAAGACGCCTAAGTATGTCATAGAACAGATCACTGCTTAAGGATCCCGTGCTTTCAGCAGATGTAACTGATGTGGCCATAATTCTCAGGTCATCTGAAATAAAACCAGATAGCAAAAAATTAAACAGTGACAAAGGCAGGCAAGTTTATTCAATAACCAGGAAGCGGTAGCTGCCATCTCATCGATCGCCAAAAAGTAGTTCATTCATACTTCTAAAGGAAGAGTATCTCCAACTAGACGTGTGTATTTTTTTGGATTGGTAAAGGTATAACTTTATTGATGAAGCAGCAGTAAGATGTGCTGAATATGTGCAGCAAAAAACACAAGAACACGTTCCTTACTTCTGAAGAGGGTTGATAAATTCCAAATTTCTTATGAACACCACAACAAAAGCAAAAAAATACACAACTAAACTTAATTTTGCAAATCTGCTCTCCCCTTTTCTAAAAACATCATAAATTCATTTATTTCCAAATTGTCCACTATATACGGGGCACTATGGTTTTCATGTTTTCCATGTCTATTCATCAGTTGTTTTCAAAATACAGGGAGAAAGAAGCTATGTCCACAGGTTATCGAGAAAAAGAAAGGGCACATGCTTTCCACGACCAGGATGAAGCTTGGGTGAAACTAAGTGGAGGTCCGAACTGACTGATGTTGAAGAATCGAACATGTAATATGGTAACCTACTATTTCAACTGCTTTTTGACTCCCCACTTCCAGTATATTTATGCATCTAAAAAGTAGACAAACTTGAAGCTTACTATGTATTAAAAATGATCTATGAAGCTTCTTTTCTGTTATTCAATATGAAATATGTACGTTGCTAGCTTATCACAAGCTCAAGATGGAGCAACTTTTATAAAGTTTTAATATACGATGCAATACAATACAACACCTCCATACATGCATGTGACTTTGTAAACAATATGTAAATCTGGGAAGTCAAAGATACATTAGAATCTAATATAAATGTAATTTTGCAAGTTTTACATCAGATCCAGTTAGACTCTCGAGTAATCTTACATAGGACGAAAATTCACAGGAACACATTACTTCAGATCAGATTCACAGTTTACTTACATGCCGCCTTAGGCACATCTCTCTTTCTTAGTACTCCAATGAAAGATGGCTGGTTTGATAAAATTTTGGATTTCTTTCCTCTTTCTTCTTACGCGAAACAATGTTCATTTTCTTGAGAAGTATATTTCTTGAGACTTAACAATAGAATTACAGGGGACCCTATTATGTGTTCTTTAAACTGGGATTTGTTTAGATTCTTAAGAATGCACAACCGTAGCTGTTGGTATCATATGAAGCACCATACTGAAGTCTGATACAAGAATTCAACCGTATTTATCTTATAACTATTTAACGTGTGTATCCCATACGTGCCTTAAAATTCTGGTAGGCAGAATCCTAACATTTATATGAGATGTTTGTGATTCTGAATTTTCTTGAGTAACATAATATTCATGGTGGCTCATGATGTGACAATGCTGATATTGATTTTGAAAGCAATAAAATTTCGTTCAAAGTTTTTGTGTCCTATTTTTCACAACTCCTACTATTGGTACCATTATATCTTTATCTCGACCACATTATCTTTTTCAAAAAGGTGTTTAAGCGAGCTAGCAATAAGGCATGGTTGGTTATCCACAAAAAAACTCATTTTTATTTCTTTTTATAGTTATATATGTATCTTAGGAAAACTTATGATATAATACAAGATTCACAATATTGACAACTATGATTTTCCCAAATGAGTAACACAGCACAGGTAAATAGGGAAGATCCATACAATTCCACTACCTGCAGTTCCTTTCTTAAAAATTCTCCTTCATGCCATGAAATCCATTTTCTAAGAACATTTTATGACATTGTAATTTAGTAGGATGAGCTTTCTGGTGCAGTTCTGGAAGAATACGGAAATAGCAGATTTGGAGTAGTTGGCTAGCTTGTTTAAGTCATTTTTAAGACAGCTAAGATGCCCGAGGAATGCAGGTGGAGTACTTCAGTATAGTGGCTCCGTTGTACAAGAACCAGGGTGATATATGATATATAAAACTGCAACAACTATAGGGGTATTATGTTGTTAAGATATGCTATGAAGGTTTGAGAGAGAGTGAGAAGGGATGTGCCTATGTCCGAGAATCAATTTGGATTCATGTCGGGATGATCGACCATAGAATCCACTCCTCTCGTAAGGAGGCTGATAGAAAAATATCGAAAAAGGAACAGGGATTTACATATGGTGTTAATTGACCTTGGGAGGGCTTACAATAAGGTCCCGAAGGAAGTCTTGTGGTGATGCCTAGAGGCAAGAGGCGTATCAACAGCCAATATTAAGGCAATAAACGACATGTATGAAGGAGATAAAATGTGGGTAAGAATGACAGGAGGAGACTTGGAGCACCTCCCTATGGAGATGGGATTACACCAAGGGTCAACTCTTAGTTTGTTTCTTTTTGCCTAGGTGATGGATGTATTGATACATGATATTCAATTTCAAAGTTGTAGTGTATGGTATGTTATTTGCAGATGACATATAACTAATGGATGAGATGCGCAATGGAGTTACACTAAGTTAGAGGTGTGGAGATAAACTTTGGAGGCTGAGAATTCAAGTTGAGCTGGAACAAGACAAAATATGTGGAGAGTAAATTCAATGATGCAATGAATGAGGTAGGAGTGGAAGTGAGGCTTGACACTCAAAAGATCCCCAAGAGAGAGAGATTCAAGTATCTTAAATCTATGATTCAGGGGAGCAGGGACATTGATGATGCTTGCCCTAGAGTCTCGTGTGATAAGAAAGTACCACCGAAACTCAAAAGGTAAGTTCCATAGAGTGGTGGTTCAATCAACATTGTTATATAGGACCGAGTGTCGGCCAATGAAGAAATAATATGTCTAGAATATGCATGTTGCAGAGATACAGATATTGAGGCGAATGTGTGATGATACTCGAAGCAATAAAATTAGAAATGAGAATATTCGAGATAATGTGGGAGTGGCTTCCATGGTGAACAAGATGAGGGTAGCAAGGCTGAGTGGTTTGCACAAGTAAAGCAGAGATGTATAAGCGCACTAGTAAGAGGTGCCAGAGGTTGGTTATAGAGGGTACGAGACGAGGCAAGGATAGGCCGCAGAAGTATTGCCGAGAAGTGATAAGGAAAAATATCACACAACTTTAGGTTACCAAGTATATAGCCCCTATGTTGCTCGGACTCTTTAAACATGTGGGTGTGTGTCCGATTCTCCAAAAATAGTGTATTTTTGGAGAATTCCACATGGGTGCAGCATTGAAAGTAAAGAGTTTTCACAACTTAGTATAGCCCTAAATAGGAAGGTGTGGAGGACACGTATTAAGATAAAAGGTTAGCAGGTATTGTAGTGTTGTCTTGCTTAGGGCAGCTAGTGTTTGCAATGGCACTAGTTGTAGTATTGTAGTTCGTCTTTTTTATTTTATTTTTATTATTGTTTCATGAGCTTCTCAGTTAATGAATGGGAGCAAATAATCTATCCTAGTATGTTGCTTATGGTGCTTCGATTATCACATGATTATATTGTTGTTTTGGCTTTTCTTTGGTAGACTTTTGCACTATTTTGTTGATATTTGCTATATTCTCTACATCGTCTCCTCCTCCTTTATCCCGAGCACCTAAGCCGAGGATCTATTGAAACAGCCTCTCTACCTTGTGATAGTGTTAAGGTTTGCGTACATTCTACCTCCCAAGACCTCAGTTGTGAGATTTCATTGGGTATGTTGTTGTTGTTGCAAATTATTTGCAATGCCCAAGCAAAGTCCTTGAATACCATAACCCTAAGAAACCCTAGAATCGACATTTTATTGTGCCTTTGAAATAACATGTTGGTTCATCATCAAAGAAAAGGGGGAGAGATTTTGTACACCATTCAAGTTTCAAAATCATTAAACCATCCTAGAATCCATTTTAGGCAAGGCAAAATATTTTATGGTCCTACATTGTTAATTTCTAACCAAAATTTAAAAAAATACTACATTAATAAAAGCGACCATTCTACCCTTCAGAGTAGGAGAGAAAATTTCCTATTCTCACTAATGCGATTTTATGGTAAAGGTCCAGGAGCTTAATTGACCCTCAAGGGTATTAAACTCTTCTTGAGCTATAAGGATGTTACACACTCATGATCAAATCTTGCATGAAACAACCAGGCACCTCATGTTTCAAAATCAGCATTATCTATTACTATTGAAGGTTACCTCAAATACAAATACCTACACGTTAATTGCAGCTTAATTGACCCTGTAACGGATATCTGACTCCCCTTAGTTCTAAATCACGATGGGCAATTTTTTTTTAAATGTCACACTGGTTATTATATTAGAAGGTTATCTCTAACATAAGTAGCAATATATTAGTATTAACTGAGCAAAAGTTAATTGATAATTTCAACGCCCCTTTGAGACCCCGAAAATGGATAAATTCCTTTTCTTAGGAACATATACAAGAAAAATGTTGCTGTACTTTCAGCAATGGCAATCCAATTCCAGTCAAATTTCACAAGATGATATAAAAGATGGGATTTCAATGTTTGACCTCAAAGTTGATTACAGTAGAACACTTTCAGGTTTCACACTGTCCTCAGGGAATCTCTGATTGTTTTGTTTTCCTCTATTGTAAGCTCAGCAAGTACCTCGTAACGTCTTCAAACTTGGCTGGGCACCGGGTACTACTTTGGTCAAAAGCAGACATAATTCTGAGGCTTTTTGGTGGTTAATAAATACACAAGATCCCAAAGTTTTAGTTAGTGAAGGGAATCTTGGTTTTCAAGATCTTATTCTTCACTAAACTAGCCAGTCATAAGCTAACGAGTGCCAATATTGGTCCTTTCAGACTCAAGTAAATGAAGGAAGACCTGTAGCTGTCCGACAAGGTAAGGAATTTTAAAGCCAAATCTCAAGACGTTCTATGCTGACTACCACTATATCAAAATGTTTTAAACTGATTGTTAATCATGGTCAGTGAAAGGGGAGATTCAGATTCAAATTTGCTGAAGTTCCAATTTTCACAACCTACCCGAGCACCAACGTTACTCTCTCCATTACCCTTTTTATTTTCTCTCTTTTTTTCACATAACATATGCCCATCTTGACTAGTTTGTGCAAAACCTGAGGGGCAGGAGGAGACAAATTATGTTCAAGTATCCTAATCTAGAACTAGGAACATGGTTGCAAACTCAATATAATCAACGTTAAGCCAAAATCGCTTGTGACTATGAAGTCATGATATAGTCCAACATTATATGATAGGCAAATTGAGCTACACATGGTCCGATTTGCTAGGGAAAAAAGTAATTAATTGTCTAAATTCTTGAATAAATTAACAGCTGCCTTGCTACAGAAAACAAAGTAGAAAATACAATCAAATCATCAATGTCAAAGGCTTTCTCACAATCCCAAAAGGCATTGCTCAATTGCGACTCAATATGAAGTCTTATAAGTTTGAATCTGAATGCCAAACTCCCTTCTGTTCCACATGTCTAGAGGAAAACAGAACTATCAGAACAAACACCTCTTCCTCACCCTCACCACCATTCGTGTTTTTCTTTTATTTCCCCCCATCAATAATATGGTATTATTAATACCTAAATCCTAAGAACATGTAAAATATGAAGTACCATGACAAGGAATAAACAAACCATTAAGAACAATAATGTTTAGTTGCAGAATTTGGAAGAACTTAAGGTTGCATTAGGTATGAAGCAAGACATTTCAAATTACCCAACAACAACAACAACAACATACCCAGTGTGATTCCACAAGTGGGGTCTCGGGAGAGTAAAATATACGCAGATCTTACCAGTAACTCATAGAGATACAGAGATTATTTCCTGGAAACCCTCGTCTCAAGAATCAAGCCCCATAAGCAGATTGTGCCCCAAAACATTTCCAATTTCCCAAAAATTTGAAAGCCATTTTCTGTAGGAAAACAAGTTCATAAAATGACGAAAATGGCTTTTCCACAAGGAGCATTCCACATTGACCGCGTCCTCCCAACCCTTCAACACACCTCATCATCCATAGTCCCCATCCCTACCATCCCACATCCTCCTACCTCCACCTCCAATAGTATTATTTGTCAACATTATACACAAATACCTTTAAAAGTAACTTTTTACTTACTTACAAGAACACAAAAAAGATAAATAAGAACCCACTTATTTTCCTTGTACCAAACACACCCATAGTAGCAGATAGGATCAGAGAAGCATTCAAGAAAAAATGAAACTTTAAACCAATTTCCACTAACAAATTAACCAGATAACTACAATCATCCCAAGATAAAAAGAAACTAATAAATAAAAAATGAAGATTAAATAAACCTGGGAAGTGGTGAGCTCAGCTCATCAAATCTGCTGGTTCTGCTAAGTGAAAAAGGAAGAAAAAAGAAAAAAAATGTTGGGCAAATTTCCAGATTTGACAAGTGGGGTAGTACAGGAAAATTGAAATTCAAAGGTGATAATAATAATTGAAGAGAAAGGGGTTCAGGAGTCACTTTCTTCAAAAGATCGACAAGATATTTTTTTGTAGAACAATAATGCAGAAAAGATCGAACTCCACTCTTCGGCCACGTATTCTTCATCGTTCACCATCAGCAACAACATTTTATTTGGACCTACCGACGAATTTTACTATGTAATATTTATCCGTTTATTTTCACTAATCATATTCGCTTGATTTGTTTTAAAGATTATCAAACATAACGATGCGAATCGAGCTTTAATGAGTTTTAATATGCAACGTCAAGCAGTTCCTCTTTCTAGCTCCGAGAAATGCATTGTTGGAACTGGGTTGGATAAATATTTTATGATAATATTCGCGTTAATTATTAATTTTTTTAATTTTAAAAATAAAAAAATTATAAAATACCTTCAAACTATTAAAAATAATATAAATATGTCTTTCATCGACCTATTGAATCTAAAATGTATTTGTCGTGTATCTTTGGATCCAAAAATGTCATTTTCTTTAACGATAAATATTTTTGGGTCAACAAATATCCTTCATTCATCTTTTAAGTTCATTTATACTCTCTCAACTAACAACCCTCTTGTTTTTTGGATACAAGTGATCCAAAAAGTTGAATGGGTATTTTTCGACCCAAAAATATTTCATTAAAGAAAAGGGCATTTTTGGATTCAAAAGTGGATGACAAGTGCATTTTAGATCCAATAGGTGAATGAAGGGTATTTTTATATCATTTTCAACAGTTCGAGGGCATTTTAGATATTTTTATTTAAAAATAATAATTTTTAATTAATTTATTTTAAAATAATTATTTCTTTTCTTTTTGTAGTAACACTTTAATTTTAGTTTTTCACGTGTCATATTTAAAATCATAAAATTAACGAGCATTTTGATACATTTGACATAACTTTAATTTAGTACCACAAGATTAAAAAATCTTCTTTATTTTCTTAAACTTTATGTCAAATTAAATTAGGTTTTTCAAATGGGTTTGTATGTGGTTTTATATTTTGGCAAATAATTTGAAGTGTAAGTAAATAATGTTGAGGATAAAGTAGAAATTCTGGATGGACTAACTTTTACCCCTGTTGCTGGACCAACTTTCACACCTTTTGGATTAACTTCTACTTCTGTTGTTGGATCAAATGTCATATCTGCTGGATTAACTTCTCCCCCTGCTACTGGATCAATTGTCACACCTCCTGCTGGATCAAGTGCTCCTATTGGAAGCGGAAAAGGTAGACCAAAGTATTCAACAAAAGAGGTTATTTATTTTTACTTCTAAAATTTATAATTTACTAGAATATAATATTTGTTACTTTCTTAGGGGTGTGTTGCAAGTAGACTAAAAATGGTTGAAATGGGTGTACTTCACACAGAATGTGAAGATATTATTATTAATTTAAGTATTTCTGTATACTTTCATATCATTCACAATCCTTATTAACACAAAAAATTATTTATACTTGTTTGAGCAGCCTGGAATGGCAAGTCAAAGATGTAGGAATGTGAAGTTTTCAGCATTTGTCATTGGGGATCTTGAAATGACAAAAGATATTAAGTGGAAGAGAAAATAGGCTGTGACATCAAGACAACTTGAAGAAATGAGGAGGAAAAAGTATGTAAGACAAGCTTTAAAATTGCACATTTGAGTCAAGAGAGCTCCAATGCTCCAATGTCTTTTTGATAGATGGTTGACAATCGTTACTGCAATTGAAATATTATGTTTTGTTGTAACTATATTTAATAAAATGCTTAGGCAATTGTGATTCTATTGAAAACAATAGTTGTGACTGCACTTTAGTTTGGGATTTTAGGATTCTCGCTTGCTATGAATCGAGAGTTATGGCTGCAGATTATATGCAAAATTTTGGGATTTTCTTTTGTTATGAATATCAAGCAATGACTTTTCTCTTGTTTACTATGAGAGATCTATGTAACTATGTGTTATTCTACTGTGTTATCTTTTGCCTCTATTTGTGATATGTAACTATGTCCTACCTAAATGTATAATTTATGCCCACTTCTTTAATAATATTTCATTACACCAACATAAAAGAAAGACAAAACGACAAGTTTTGATCAAGTTTAACATTTTATTACACCAAAAAAATTATTACAACACCAATTCTTTATTACAACACCAAATTATGACAAAATTGTAAGCAAAACTACACCAAAAAGGTTCATTACAACACTAACAACAGTAATTTCTTACAACATCAATTTCTTACATTATTACAAGTATAATTGTTGTTTATAGGGGCTGACACTTTTGAGCTGAAGGTCTTCAGGAAACAACCTCTCTATCTTTATAAAATAGTGATAAGATCTGCACATATTTTACCCTCCTTAAATCACACTTGTGAAATTTCATTGAGATGTTGTTGTTGTTATTGTTGTTTATTACAAGTACAATTGCATCAAAATATCATAACTTCCTTGAATCTATTTTCAACGAGAATATATCTTTAAAAAGAAAACTTATACCTGGAATACAAACACATGAGAGTAATTTAAAGTTGTTTTTTCCTTTTCTTGGACTTAGCCAATTTGTTTTTTCACTTCTCATTTTTTTTCATATTCTTTAAATCATTGTCAAGATTGTCCAGTTTCGACTCTATTTTGTTCATATGTGATGTTTTGCTTTCTACAAATTGGTCGAAGTAGACTTGTTCTCAATCTTTTCTAAAGCACCGACTCTTTGCTCAAGCTCACCCATTCTTCCCAGCAACTTAGGAATTACAAATTTTGATCTTGGATCAATATAGTCATTCTTTCAAAGCCCAAAGTCGCATGATCTACCATTCTAAAGGAAATAGAAGCAACAAAATACATCAACTTATAACTCTTGAAGATCAATTATAAAGGCATAAATTCAACTTATGACATAGTAAAACAAATTTTGATACAACTTTAGGTATTAATCCCTTTAACTTATCCCACAGTAAGGACACACCCAATATCTTTTACCAAGATTTCTTGACATCTAAAAGGTTAACAATGGCAGAATAAATTCATGTTTGCATCGCACCTCATCCACTTCATGATCTTCATCTTGCATACAAAGCTTAGTCAAACTTATTTGACTCATTTTACCACTTCACTAACAGAAATTATTATAACAACTCAATACAATAAATATTCAAAAAATCGACGAAAGGAGAAAAAGAAATCAAAATGAAAAGGAAAGGAGTGAATCACAATGAAAAAAATTACCTTTGATTCAAATGAATTGGGTGTGTTTGGACTTCAATTTGAGGATTTAGAGTTCTTCATTTTTGTTTGTTAAGAACTAGGGTCGGATAGATAGGTTATAACGAAGTTTAATGGGTAATGTCAGACAATTGGACCTATTTTAATATGTAAAAGAATAGAAAATTGAAGTGTTAATGCACCTTCATAGAGTTACCGAAACACACCTGAAGTTGGGATTAGGAAGGGAGAAAATAATTCACTTATGAGTACTATGGGTATGTAATAAATCACCTCTATAGTTAAAACGTATTTTCTACGTTTCAGTACAACTTTTAGTATGATTTAATACTTTTTCCCATAAATAAATTATAAAAACTAATATTATTGACCCATGCACTACACAAGTCATCTACAACTAGTTTTTAGCTAAAACAAAAATTAGCATGAATTTCGTGGCTAATTTATTATAGGTTAAGTGGTGATACAAAATATCTTACAACTTACAAGGCGGACCTAGGAGAAGAATTTGAAAAAAGAAAACGGGTAAACCAATCCAATAGGTAATGCTTACTCCTAGAGTGAAATTCAACGCGCTTCTCCTTTCCCTCGTGTTGCAAACTTCTCAATTAACCCTGCACTTCTCCGTCCTCAACGGCTACTGTTAGCCGGAGATTTTCGCATACTCCGTCACCGTGAAAGGCGTTTCCTTCTTCAGATGGAAGTAGAAGAACACCAATTGAAGAAAAGGAAGCAACCTGGCGAAGATTCAATGCACGTCTATTCTTCATCTAGGGATTATTCGCGCCAACGCAAGGATTACGACCCTTACTGGCTACCCAAAGGTTTCATTCCTTGTTCTCAACTTCAGTTCACAGTACTAGTTAACATCCACGATTTATATTCAGTTCACATTTGCCCTTACATAAATTTTGTCAATTTTGTTATTCATAAGTACTGTTTTATTCACTCGCTGTGAACCTCCAGTCTGTTGGCTAATTACTGGGTTTAACTAGGATAGTAAATATATAACTAGAAAAAAGTACTCAAACTATATTTTACAACCAGTTAAACTAGGATGACTTTATATTGTCAGGGTATGTAACTTAATTCTTCCTCAGTATAACTTTCTGGATAATTGCCAAGAATTTCAAAAAGTTAGGTTGTGGAATTCAAGTATTGTATTCTGAGTACTCCATGTTGCGTAAGTGCATTTTATTGCACTCCAGTAAGTTAGCATTCATATCAAATGAGCATAATGAGATTGAAAATTGTCTTTTCGTATAATCCATCCGTTGCAATAGAATTAAGCATGTAAGCTCTATTTAGCTACCATTGATAAATGAAGATGCTCAATTCAGATGAACTCCCTAAGCTAGATTTTGAAAAGGCTTATGACCATGTAAACCGGTAGTTCCTTAATTTCATTACGCTGAAGATGAGCTTTAGGGAGAAATGGAGAAAGTGGATAAGTTTTTGTATCTAAGTGTGTTAACTCACTGAGGGTGAATGGTAACTCGTGCTTTTTTTTGGGAAGTTCAAGGGGTTGAGGCAAAAGTACCCTTTATTACCTATGCTCTTTATATTGGTGATGGAGGCTTGGATTGGGTGATGGATATAGTTGTTTTGGGAGGACACATTAAAGGGTTCAATGATACAGTTGGAGGTGGGGTGTCCTTAACTATTTGTCACCTTTTATTTGCAGATTACACCTTAGTTCTTGTGATGTAGTTGAGGATCAAGTGGAATTTCTATGCAGAGTTTTATTTTGGTTTCATGGGGTGTTGGGCCTTAAATAATCTCGGAAAATGTGAGACCTATTACCATTGGTGAAGTGGACAACAGGGACCTTGAATAAGTACATTAAGGTTTGGTGTTCGGTACTTTAGAGAGAAAGGTATTTCTCTAAAGGCAAAAAAGAAGTGATTATTAAGAACACTTTATCGAGCATCTCCACTTATTTTATGCCTTGTTACATGCCTCGGCCAGTGTTGTTAAAAAATTGAAAGGACTTTGAAGTAACTTTTTTTTATTCAGCAGATAAGGCAAGGAAAAATCATTTGGTACGGTGAGAGATAGTGATAACTCCTAAGAGTTGGGGAGGGTTGGTAGTAAAAAATTTGAGGGCTTTTAACAAAGTTTTATTGGGGAATTAGTTCTGGAAATATGAGGTGGAGGTCAAAACCTTATGGAACGGATGACAATAGATAAATATGGAGAGGGCTTTTAACAATGTTTTGTTTTTGAAATGGTAATGGATATTGGGGGTTGAGGTCCAAATAAATATGGGGTGATGTAAAGGGGTTAGGGAACTAATAATATCACATTGGCTTTTGGGTTTGAAGTGTGGAGGAATATCATGGAGGCATGGGTAAATTCTTGGGATAACATTTCTTTCAGGCTAAGGGATGGGAGGAGAATCAGTTTCTGCCTTTTTGGGGATATAAATGGTGTGGACACCTGCTGCTATAAGAGGAGTTTCCAAACAGTTAAAGGGTTTCATATAAAAACAAGGGACATGGAGGCAGTAGTTTAGTATATAAGGTGGACTCAAAGGGAAGAAATGTTTTGGAGTTTGAGGATTAGGAGAGATTTCCAGGATTGGGAGGTGAAGGCACATTACGTTTTTCTTGCAAAGTCCATTTATATTTCTAAGGTGCTGAGGAAGGTGTGCTTTTTAACATGGTCAATGTTAGAGGGCCGATCTTGGCCGTGTTGAACCTTAGGAAAAGAAAAGTGTTTGTATCAATCGGTATTACTTGTGCAAGGAGAGGGGCAAAGATGTAGATTGTCTTCTTCTAAATTGTAGCTTGGCCACACTGTGGTGGATATGTGGCGCTGGTTTGGTGTGTCTTTAGCAATGCTCAGATATGTGAAAGACCTTTTGTTTTGCTGGAAAGCTGGAAGATGCAGAATGAAGTGCCGGCTATGGAATGTTGTTCCTATGACATTGATGTGGATCACTCAAAGAAACAAAAACAAGAGGGGATTTTAAGGGGTAGAATTGATTTTTTTGCATTTAAGGAGTATCTTCGATCCCTTATTTATTTTTGGTGCACCCATACATTTTCGGGTTGTATAGAAGATTCTGTGTGTTGCAGAGACCATATATTTTGTAGGTTCTTTACTTTTTGGTATACATTTTGTATATCATCGATTTTGGCCTTGTGACTGATGAAATATTTACAGAAAAAAGCTCTTTGCTTCAAGTGCTAAAGATATATTCATTGGTTTATTTTATATCACATTTAGTTTGTATCTTTACCTCCAGCTTAAATTTTGCTTCTCTAAGGCCTCATTTGTTTTCATTAAATGGCGGAATCTAAATGATTGAGATGTTGTCTCTCGATTTGAACACTGAAAGATTAAAACTATTTGTTTGTCAACATTTAAAATGTGCATAAAAAAATGAGACACTGATGCTTGCTATTAATACTGGAGATAGTTTATAGTGGTGGTGGTGATGGTAATAATTGTTGTTAGTTGGCTAGTAATGATGATGGTGATAGTTGTTACGGTAGAGGTGGATGGTGTTTTGCTGACAATCACAATGGTGGCGATTGCTAGTGGTGTTGGTGGTTGCAATGGACTAATGGTAAAGTTGGTTTATTGTAGTAGTTGGTGGTATTGATGGGGATTACTGAAGAATGTTTAGTGGGAAATGAAGAATGTGTAGTGGTTGATGATCTATTTGTGGTAGTTGGTGGTTGTGCTAATTATGTGATGCAAGTGGTTGGTAGTAGAGATTGACCACAGTGGTGGTAGTTGCTGATAGTAGTGGTGGAGGTGGCAATGGTAGTGGTGGTGACTAAAGAATGTATGGTAGTAGTTGACGGTGCTACTAGTTATGTGTTTGTTGGTAGTACAAATTGGTTTTAGGGGAGTTAGTGGTTGATAGTGGTGGTGGAGGTAGCGGCGGCTACAAAGACAGAGGTACTAGTAATGGAATGTAATTATAATCGTGAAGGAGGTAAGAGTCGTAGCAGCTAACAGTAGTGTTTAGCAAGTAGTGGTGGTTGTGATGACAGTGGTGGTGGTTGGTGATTGTGGATAGAGTGATGGTGCATATTATCCAAACAAAAATACCTCTTAATGATATGAATCTTGATTTTTTAGATCTTATTGATTGAGACCAAATTAGCCTAATTAAGTGCTTAAATCTTAATGAAAACAAATGTATTTAATGGTCTAATGTCTGAGCCATATAGATTCAGACCTCCATCAAGTGCAAATAAATGAGGTTGTAGCTTGTTATTGGTAGGTAATTACGTAACTTCAAAAGTTTTTGAGTGGATTTAAGTGTACATTGATAGCGTAAAAAGTTTTACAATTTGTTTTTTTTTCATCAGGCTCAAATGCCATTGAACTTTGGAGTAAAGGTTCATCTATGCCATTCGTTAAAAGTTTGACTCATTAAGACTATTGCCGTTTAAAAAAAGACTCATATGTACCATTACTTTTTAACTCCAATTTCACAAAATCACCCAAATAACTGTCAACACTTTTTAATTGGACTTTTGGATCAAATCTACTCTTTTTGCTCCTCATTCAAGAACACAACAACAACAACAACAACATACCCAGTGGAATCCCACAAGTGGAGTCTGGGGAGGGTAGAGTGCACACAAACCTTACCACTACCTCATAGAAGTAGAGATATTGTTTCCTGGTAACCCTCGCCTCAAAAATTCGTAAGCAAAATAAACTAGATATGACAAAAGGAAAAGAAAGAAAAGGAAATGGAAAGAGTGACTAATAACGAAAAACACATGATAGTATGTAAATACGATAAAATTAACACATATAAGACAGATAATTACAACACATGATATAAAGACACGATAAAACCTACTACCCTACTATACCCCACAACCAGACATCAACCTAACCCTACTACCTATTAGCTTGCTACTTTAATCCGCGATTTCCACTCCTTCCTATCTGAGGTTATGTCCTCGGTGAGATCAAATTTCGCCATATCTTATCTGATCACCTCCCACCAGTACTTCTTCGATCTACTTGTATTCCTCCTTGTAACTCCTAAATCCAACCTCTCGCACCTTCTAACAGGAGCATCAGTATTTCTTATCTGCACATGTCCAAACCATCGCAGTCTCGCTTCCTTCAAGAACACTAAGAACTCCAAATTTCTAACTTCTTCAATTTTTCATGAATTCACCTCAAATTTCAAGAGTAGCGTTCTTCCGAGCTAGATATCGAAATTCAATATCTTTGAGCTTGAATTCAACTTAATTCAACAAGACACACTTAACGTTTCTTCGGAACCCTTCGGAGTGGCCCAGTGGTTTGGACTTGGGGCTTTCTTGTTGGAGGTCTCAAGTTCAAAACCCCTTACTAGCGAAAGCAAGGGGTTTGCCTTCTGGGTCAAGATCATCGCATCGGGCTTGCCCAGTGCGGTTACCTCTTCTATGTGGTTTGCAAGCTATTGCATAGGAGCGGGGTTTACCATGTGCACATCCAAAGAGTAACGGTTGTGAGTTCCCCTTGTCATTTAAAAAAAAATTCTTTGAAATTTCAAAACTTCATGCTCCTTTAATGGTAGAATTTTCTTCACAACTCCAAATCACTTTAAAATCTTGAGGACAGATGCAAAAAACACTACGAACAAGGATTATTGTCAAAAACAACAACTAAAACATGAATCAAAGCAGATTTTTGAAATTTTAGGACTGATTTTTGTTTTTTTTGGGAATAATTTTTTTCCCTGGTGTTTTATTGAGTCTATATTTGAAAATTTTCAAGCGATTTGGAGTTGTTGAAATTTTGAAACTTCGAAGAAATTTCAAGTATCTTGTTGAGTTAGTTAAATTTGAGCTCGGAGGGACACTATTATTGAAATTTGAGGTGATTTGTGAAGAATTGAAGAAGTTGAAAATTTGGAGTTCTTGAGGTTATTGAGGGAGAAGAAGCAAAAAGAGTACATTTGATCCAAAACTTTAAGTTGTTTGGGGAGTTTTGCTAAATCTTAGTTAAAAAAATAATGGCATAGATGAGCTTTTCCTCAAATGGCAATGACATAAATGAGCCAAACTTTTAGCAGATATCATAAATGAGCCTTTTCCCTTTTTTCATTAACATGTAAAAGTCTTATATTATAGCTTTGCAGTATAGTTTAATCACCCAAAGGGTGTTCCCCAGGGATTAATAAAGTGGGTTGGAAATCATAATGCTCAGGGTTGACCCCTAGAAGACATTAAAAGACTAGGTGATTTCTTCTATTTGTCCAAACCTTGGAGATGGAGTTACCTTGTATCTATACTGGTGGGAGGTAGCAGGTACCCGTGGGCGTGGAATTAGTTGGGTTGCGTAATCTAGCCCGACACCATGGTTATTAAATAAAGTATCATTTAACTGATTATAGTAGGTTATTTACTTTCTAGGTTTTATGGTTACCTGCAGCTGTAAGCAGCATGATAGCTTATGCTCGTCCAGTATTTACAATTAGAGTTCTACTATCTTTCTAGTTGTAAATAAAAGATGTTCCACTGTTGGCGGGCAAAAATTAAAAACCCATCTTATAACCTCATCCCTTTTTCCCTCCATGTCATTTTATGCCAGCTGTTTTGGTCTTAAGACCTGGAGGGGCATACTAGGTTCTTCAGTTTTATCTTCAGTCATCTGATTGTTTCCGTAAGCATGCGTGTCCAATAACTTGTTACTGTGTGATAAGCTGGATGTCTTGATGTGCATAAGCTGTATCTTGTTTCGTTTCATGAACGATTGCGTTTGCTTAGATTTAACTAAAAAAGAGAAACATCTTTTCCATTCACATAAATCTTACTTTGAAGTTATCCTGATAAGAGTGATTTTTTTACAGGTTGGTTATATTGCCCTCCATATGGTGATAATATAGGTCTTATTATCCCATCAAAAGTGCCTCTAAGTGAGTCATTCAACAAGAACATCCCTCGTGGAGAAAATTACACCCCAAAAGAAGTAATCGACAAGCAAAGATGTTTAGGGAGAGAAGTAAGTGGTGTGGTGACAAGGTTCCCCCCCACCCCCACCCCACCCCACAACTCTTGACAGTTATAAATAAGGTTAACCTGGTGAATAATTGTCTTGATACCATCTTTGCTGATTTATTGGATGGCCGATTTCTTTCTACACTAATTTGCCTACTTAATTGTCACCCGAGGAGTCATTGCAAAATTGTTCTCTCTTCTGTCTCTCTCTTACACTGTTCTAACATTCCCCTTCCGTTGCTTTTTGTTTTAGTCATGCTTCATTAGTCACATTTTGTTTGAGTCGGTTATTTCCTGAGAAATTCAAACTGTTTTGTGTTTAGCTTTTTGGGTTTCTCTTTTTAATATTTTGGGGGCAGGAGTGGGAGGGAGCTCATATGTTTGCCAACTCATTATTTCTATAGAGATTGACAGTAGTCATTTGATATATCTATTGAAAGTTAAGTAATAATCACCGAACAGAAATATTCAGAAGGAAAAAGAAAAACCTTTCGCTGGATCTAGTAGTTCTTGAGTCAACTCTTGTGAGTTTTTTAAATAGTTTGTTCATAAAAGGAGTTGGCTGTTGTATAAGTGAAGAGTAGAAGAAAGGATTTTCAAAAGAAAGAAATTGAAAAGCTACCTTCACGCAAGGGACACATGCGTTCTTATACAACTTAAAGATTTTGGAGGACCTAATGTCTCTGAGTTTTTAGGACAAGTAGATATGTGTTCACTGTCATCATTCAGATAGATATGGCTCAAAAAGGGTGCTGCTGAGACTCCTGCTATCTATTGATTACTTTTGGTAGTGAAGCACTGAAGCTAGAATATTCAGTTTGTTTATGAATTGAGAACTTGTAGAAGTCTTACATAAGAATGTTCATCTACGTTTGCAGCATGTGGTATGTTGGTTAGGCACATGTCACAGGTTCAAACCCTTCCACTGGAAAAAAAAAGGTATTTAAGTGGAGAAGTGTAAAGGAAAGCCTATTATCTACTGTTTATGAACTGTATGCCATTGGCATGTGGGGATTTTTTGTAAGAAGATAAAAGGAATATATAAGATTTTGTGTCCTGTAAGATCTTTCCCACAACTAATCTTCCTTCTAGTAGGATTTTCAATGTTTGTCCTATATATTTGATTTTCAGCTAAGCTATCATCCATTTCTGTCACTACTAACACTCATTGTAGATAGGACTGGTGGTTGATTTAACAAATACTGACCGTTACTATCCAGAATCTGATTGGACCAGTCACGGTATTAGACATGTTAAGGTAAATATGAACAATTCTATATATCCTATTCGACCTAAATATCCTATTCCACCTCATTTTTTAAGTGGCCAGTTGTATGCTATGTGTTATCCAGATTCGATGTCCGGGGCAGGACTCTGTACCTGATGCTGAGTCCGTAGATAGATTTATTTCTGAGGTAATTCTCCTTTGTTGTCACATGCATGTCATCTATCTTTCGTCATGCTCTGCATATCTGGGAATGGTGCCTATGGCAATGTGATAATTACTTTTTACTTTGCTGAGCTTTCATCTTTGGAACTTTTATTGATTACAGGTTGTGCAATTTATTACATCTCAAGAATCTCAAGCAAGCAAGTATGCTGTTGTCCACTGCACTCATGGTCACAACAGAACAGGCTTTATGATTGTACATTTTCTCGTACGTAATCAGTCAATTACTGTTAGTGAGGTTAGTAATCTTATTCATTTACACCAACTCTTGCTCTTCTTAGGATTCCAACATAATCTAGAAAATTTGTGTCTTATCTCCAGGCAATAGCAACGTTTGCCCAAGCACGCCCTCCTGGAATTTACAGATTGAATTACATTGAAGCATTATATGACTTCTATTTCCAATCAAAGCCTGAACATTTTGATTGTCCCCAAACTCCCAAATGGAAGAGAGACTCTGATCAAGATAATGAAGTCGTTGCTCCTTCTGTAAGTTCTTTAGAGATTTTTTGGTGAACAATTGCTGCATTGATTTTTGAAATTCTCATAGGTTCAACAGTGGAGCACATAGTGCACTATTTTGAAATTATGAAGGATTGCGGTTTGTCTTGAAAGACTACAGGAAGTTGTTGACAGTAAAGCTAGCATCACTATTTGTTTTTCACTCTATATCTGCCAAGTTTGGCTGGAACGTAACTCTATGCTTGCCAATATTTTGTATAAGGCTGTGAGAAATATTACATGGAAGAAAGGAATGAAGAATGTATGTCCTGATTATTCTCCCAAGATAATTGGTGTTTAAATAGTACAACATCTATTTTAATTAGGAAAGAAACAAGACTATATAATTGCGACTAAACAATATTTTCATAATTGATAATACCTAAAATTCTCAACACTTCCCCTCAAGTTGGTCCATTCGAGTTGATTACCAAGCTTGTTACCAATGAAAATAATCTGTAGACCAGTAAGGGACTGAGTGAAAATATTTGCAAGCTTATAATTTGACATCAAGAACTGTGTGGCAATGTCTACTGAGAGTTCTTTTCTCTAATAAAGTGACAATCTGTATCTCATGTGTTTAATTCTCTCTTTGATCATCAGATTGGATGCATCAAGGGCAAGTGGTTTTTCAACACAAGTTTCATCAGGCTAATTTGTTCAAACTTCAAATCTTTGAGCAACTGCTTGATCCAAACCATTTCTCACTTCGCAAGTTGCCATAGTCATTGCCTGATAGTTAGCTTTTGTACTAGACCGAGCAAACCTTATCCTGTTTCTTGCTTTCCAAGATGCTTCATTTTTGAGAATAGTAACTTTATCTTGCTTTCCAAGATATTAAGTTACCTCCAACAAGAATACGATATCCAGAAGTAGATTGTCAATCATAAGGTGTTCTTTCCCAATCTGCATCTACGTATCCAACATTTGCTCATTGTCTTGATCCTCGGAAAATATCCTTTTCCATTGGCTGGTTTTATATCGAGGAATACGAACAACATCCTAATGACTATCACACAAGGATCCCGTAAATTGATTTACAACACTCATTGGAAAGACAACAGGTCGAGTGATTATAAAGTAATTCACCTTAGCAGCTAACCACGTATACCTTTCAGTATCATTATGAGGTGCCCCTTACCTGGCAAAGCTTAGCAGTTGTATCAATGGGAGTTGATGGGTCTACAAACTATTGTTCATGTCTTCTCAAGAATGTTTAGAACTACTATGAGATGACACTTCCTGATATGAATTGAGCAACACCAATACATCGGAAATGGTCCAATCCGCCTAGATCTTTAGTCTAGAAATGCTTAGAAAGATGCTGCTTCAATTTAGTTGTATCATCCTTATCATTGTCCAAGATGATCATATTATAAGCATAAACTACCAAATAAATGTACCGATTTGGAGCAACATGTTGATAGGATACTAAACAATCAACCTTATTGCTAGTCATACCCAACTGTTGATCATTGTGCTAAACTTACCTAACCATGCTCAAGAAGATAGTTTAAACCCATATAGGGACCATTGGAATTGTCCTATACGACCACTAGACTCCCCTTGAGCAACAGACTAGGTGGTTGGTTCATATACACTTCGTCTATTGCTATCGAAAAAACATTCTTGATGTCCAACTGATAAAGAGGCCAAATGACAAACCATGGATATGAAAACAAAATGATGAAAGTTTAGCCAAAGAGAGAATGTGTCAAAGTAATCAAAGCCCGAAAAAATTGAGTATAATCTTTGGTCAGTAGTGGTGCCTTAAGTCGACCAATGTTACTATATGACAAACTTTGTAGTAGAGTTACATGAACAAGGTATAAGTTCCCAAGTATTACTAGAGTGTAAAGCAAATATCTCCTTTAGTCTTTGTTCTTGTCCCGTAGGGGAGAGGGTTATACCTGTAAACATAGGGATACTCAAGGGCGGAGCCACCTTGTGCTCAGCTGGTTCATCCGAACCTCTTTGGCGAAAAATTATATTATTTATACCTGGTTAAAATAATTTTTAATGTACGTATAATAGTTGTAGAACCCCTTTGGCTAGTTTGTGTGTCTACTTCTAGTCTTTTACAGATTTTGAACCCCCGTATTGGATATCCTCGTTCCGCCACTGGGGATACTAATAGAAGACAAAGATGAGATGCAACATAATGATGCTAGACCATGACACCTCAGACAAATATAATTGGGATTAGGATTAAGAGTTGAGCAAATATCTTTCCATAGGGCAATTATAAGTATAGGAGAAGAGAAGTCTACTACAGGCGTAGGATCTGATTCAGTGCGTGGATCATCTGGAACTGATGTGGAGAGCTTACCACGATGATAACTCAAAAGAGGTGGAGCGGGAATATTGGTGGAGGAGATGGAGTACTCGTAGGTGGTGATGTTGATGAAGAAGGGGTGCTAATAGGGTTCCTAAGCAAATTTGTTGGATTTAGTGGAAGCCTAAAATTTGTAATAAATTATTGTTAAGCTGATGCTTTTTGAAAACAATCATGGTTTCATTTTGTCTGTACTCTTGTTACTTCCTTGAAGGAAAAAATTGATTTGTCCCTTAATCATTCACCTTGTATTGATGATTGTATGACTTGAATTGAGTTTCTCGTTGTTCAGCTGATAGTACTCTTTTAATTTGGTCTGGTTAAGTAAAATATAGTCTGTCTATTAAACAGTGTGCAGTATTTGCTCAACAATGAGGACATATGTATTTTGTACCTACTGTTTTCTTCCCTTTTTATTCCTCCATCTTTATTCAAAATGCCAGAACCTCGTTATTGCAGCAGAATCTTGCAAGAGCAGGTGCTATGTCAGATTCAGATTTTAGGAGAGAACGTATCCCATTTGCTGAGGTTCAGAGGATGAGGAAATTCTGCTATAAAATGCTTAATCCAGATATACAGGTTCCAGTTAGTCAAAAGTTCATTTTTCACAGCACGCCATCTTTATTTTAATATTTTTAACTATATCTTATATGAATTGGAAAGCTCTTGTTTACTCATACTCATGGTAGATTTAGCTGTGTGGCATCAATTATGATTTTGACTTCCACATATTTACCCCAATTCCTGATGAAACAATTTACATACAGTTCCTGAATGATAGTCATGTTTTGCACTGTCCAAGTGTTATCCTATTTGCTTTAGGTGGTTGATTTGTGTTTGATTTAATGTTTATTATTATTTCTTTTGATTTCTTTTGGTGTATAACTAAATCTTTTGATCCTTAGGCCAGCGGAAATACCCAAATTCCAGGATCACACCCGGTCTCTCTCAACAGGTTGACTATAAATTCTTCTTTTTGGATATTTTTCCACATGAGCGTGATTTGAAAGAAACCTGTCTCTTATACCTGAGTTCTACAATATTTAGGCAATATTTTACAGCAGCTTGAAATAGCCAAACATTGTACTCGAAATAGATACATGACGTAGTTTAGGATTGTATGACCTTTTCCTTTCTGATTGAATATCTTCTTCACGCAAATAGTAGCCATTTATAGAATCTCATTATTAAGAATTTTAAAGCACCTCTTGAAGTACAAAAAATGCATGCAGAAAAGATCTGGGAGGTTTTCCATTGACTGGAAGAGTGACGGCTGTCTGTAAGCGTTAGGATTGGCAAGTAATTTCAGCTGCATGTGCCTATCACAAAAAATGTGCATGCTGCCACGCTCTATATAATGTTGAAGCATAGATCATAGATTTTTTTTGTTGCACCGTGAAAAGGGATATTTTGAGCCCTGTTATAACAACTACAAAGTACAAACCTAGTGTGATCCCACAAGTGGTGTTTGGGGAGGATGAGAAGTATGCAAAACCTGTGGGGTAGAGGGGATTTTGTGCACTGTTATGAAGCTAATTAAGAATTATTTTTCATTTTTGGTTCTTTGTTCTCATAATATATTTAAGATTTGAAGTGGCAAACAACGAGTGTCTTAGTGTCATAGTTTTTTGCCTTTTGGGCACGATAGCATTTATTTCTCATTAAGAAAATAATGTACAGTTATATCTGAAGTAGATTATTAGATTTCCAGGGCACTGAAAGCATAACTTTGGATTTCTGTCAAACAGTATTAACTCATCTCTTGATTTCATCTTCTGGAACTTTGTTGCTTTGCTTCAAATTGTAGGGACAAATTGCATCTTCTAAGCCAGCAACTCTACCATGTCACCTGGAGTGCTGAGGTGCCACGACGCATGATGCTAATAGACAGGGAGGGTTGTTATTTTATTGATCCAAAGTTCTATTTCAGGAAGGTCCAGCTGCGATTTCCTTGCAAACATATCTATCAGGTACTTTGTCCATAAAGGACCTCTTGTACTCCATCTCGAGGGAAACTGGTTCTACAGCTTTACGATTTCAGTCTTTTCTGTTGTAGAAGATTTACAAGTTTCCTGTAGGGTAGAGATGAAATTACTCATGACGGCACGCTACTTGATGGAGAATTGATTACTGAGGCTGAGCCAGAGACACAAGTGAAGAGGGCTATTTACCTCATCTATGATGTGATTGCAATTAATGGATCCTGTGTTAAGGAGGTATGTCATGGCTTACATATTTATCAGCCAAAATGACTTTGAACTAACTTTTTTGTGATTTATATTTTGTGTGGCTCTTATCATACAAGGATGAGATGCAGATATGGAGGATACTGTGGCCACAATCAGCCTTTTCCAAAAGAGTGTAGAATAATAGTTGCTTCTTAGGTTGTAATTTATCTGTTTGTGGATATATATACAGTGATCCGGGAAAAAATGCTCTCAGCATGTCCCCCGAAACACCTCTCTCCCCTTCCTCTTAAGGGTGCAGAACACCTTTTTCTCGGCAGCTTTTCAGCCGGAAAAAAAACCTTTACTTGCTAAATCTTTTTAAGCTACCACCTTCTGTGGTAACTTCCAACCTTTCTTCTTTTCCTTCTCCTGTTACACTCCTGTAACCAGCCAAATGGATAGCAAATATTTTCGGGCAGGGGATAAATTATGACATTGTTGCTCTTCCTTAGAATTCTGGTATAACTAGATAGAAAGGGGTAGGTCATCAGTAAGAACAATGACTTTAAGCAAGAAAGTTTTATTGTGGTTATGTCATTTAATGCGTTTGGCATCCAAAGCCAGTGGTAACAGAGTCAGTAGATGGAAAATGAAAGATCACCCTTTCAACTGCATTTGTTCTCAGAAATTTAATAGGGTAGGGAGATTCATTAGCATCATAGCAGTCCAGGGTCAACAAAGATCCATCATTATCATACCAGAGTCTGTATTTAATGGGGGTTGGGAGATGTTGGCACAGAAATTGAAGCATTCATTAATAGGAGGGGTCTTCCAAAACAAAAGGAAATTTTACACCAACCAAAGAGAAGCTCAACCTTTACAGAAACTATTGCAAGACACAGATGGCAGACAAAAAATAGGAATCTGGCAATCTCGAATAGCGGAAACAGGTGCATCGAGATTATTGGTTTTTCTGGTCTCTCGGAGAAAGGTATACTGAATAGATGTCTAGTGGGCTGCTTCTCTGGTGATTGCTATATTGTCCCCACCATAGCAGATGTGAGAAGATGGTTGTCAAGCAAATGGGGTAACACAGTTGATGTCTTCGACATGAATGGGTGTCAATTTCTTTCCGAATTCCCTACTTGATCTTTAGTAGAGCAAGTCATGCTTGGCCAGTGGAGTATGCAGAAAGCTACGCCAGACCTTTCATGGTGGACTTTGATTTCTGGGTGTATAGATGAGAGGGTTAGTCTCGAGTGGTCTTGGGTCAGGATTCTTGGGTTTCCTCTCAACCTCTGGACCCTAAATATTATGAAAGAAGTTGGAGATTATTGTGGCGGATGGATTGAGACAGAGGAGGAGTCAACTCTCAAAAACCATTTAAGATGGGCAAGAATCAAGGTCAAAGGCTCACCAGAGTCGATCCCTAGAACAGTGGAGATACTGCATGAAGGGTATTACTATACTCTTCCTCTCTGGCTGAAACTCCGGCAAGGGTCCAGAAACACTCACCGAGAAATAGTGCTGCAGAAGCAAGGCCGTGTAGATCTGTTACAGAGCCTAGGGCTAGGGAGGTACAATTCTCGGGAAGAGATGAATGTTTGAATTTCAAACCCCTCTCACGTGGAGAAAAGACAGCAGGCACATGCAAATTTAATAAGGTCCAATTAGGTCAGACAACTTCCATTGTTTGGCCTGCTTTATTAAGTCCAATTATTAGGACTCCAGACAACCTAACAACAAAGACAAAAAACCCCAGCCTTAAGAATGAGCTAACTATTATGTTCAAGTCAGTGAGCTCCTTGGAACCTTCGGCTGAATTTTTCGATCCCATGCAATTGGAAGTTTCTTCTCCCTCTTTCTCTCTTCATTCTCTGTTTCCTGAAACTTATGCAACACAAAATCAAGTTTCAGACTCTCAATCCACTTAGGAGATGGTGGGATTCCACTAGGTATGTTGTTGTTGTAATCCACTCAGGAGATGGAAGTACCCGAACCCGATAATATTGGGGAGATCTCTCATGGAACTGAAGGAGATTTACAGATGGTGTTTTACGGGGAACAATCACCATGCAATCTTGAAGAAATTTCTCCTACTGAACTTCTCATTGAAAAGGCCGAATCGGAAGCTTCACTGTGGGTGCACCTGCATATCATCAAACTTAGCAAACAATTTGGAGTCGACTTTGAAGGGTGTGAAGAGGAGGTTCTGTCTCTTTTAATGAGGATCGACAGTAGACGAAAAAAGAAGATGAGAGCATGCTCAGCAGGCACAACACCTGAACTCAAGTCAGAGGGGCAAAAACAATTGAAAGTTTTGATCTAGGGCATTAAATACAAGGACGGGCAACCAAGGAGCGGGGGAGGGACAATATCTAAGTAGATTAATGAAGATAAACATTCTATCATGGAACGTGAGGGGATTGAATGATGGAGGAAAAAGAGGATTAATTAAAACTTAAAACTTTGCTTAATGAACGGAGATGTGAAGTGGTGGTTCCATAGGAAACAAAAATAGAAAGGAATATTACTAACATAGCCAGACGCTTATGGGGCAACAAATGGGTGGATTTTGTCAATCTTGAGGCAATTGGCAATAGCGGCGGTATTCCATTATGTGGGACAAAAGGGTGCTGGAAGGTGAAATGGTGGAATCTGGTAGTCAAAGAATAACATGTAAGCTGATAGACTCTATACAAGACTTCACTTGGTTCATCACAGGTGTGTATGCATCCAACAACAGAAGGGAGAGGTTGGATTTATGGTGGGAGTTAGCAGCTTCAAGGGGTTTGTTTAATGGACCATGGGTGATCTGCGGTGATTTTAACACCACCAAATTTTCTAATGAAAGAAGCAACAATCACAATCTGACGAGAGCTATGAGGGATTTTTCTGACTCAATCAATGAGCTAGAGCTAGTAGACTCTCCTCTTACTGGGAGTTATTTCACTTGGCATTAGGGGAACAACCAAGGTGATGCTTCAAGAATTGATAGGTTTCTTTTCTCAAATGAATGGGATGAAAAATTTAGTAAGGTCAAGCAATTTTTGCCGCCCAGAATTGTGTCAGACCACTGTCCTATCCAGCTTGCCGGTAGGAATTGGGAACAAAGGAAATCTTATTTCAAGTTTGCTAATTGGTTGTTGGAGGTAGAGGGGTTCAAAGAATTAGTTAAATCTTGGTGGCTCTTTTTGCTGTCCAAGACCATCCAGATTTTGTTTTAGAAAGCTGAAATTATTGAAAACTAAATAAAAGATTGGAATGTGGAGAATTTTGGAAATCTGGCAAGGAAAAAATCAGAGTTGCTGGCCCAATTGACAAATTTTGATGTTTTGTAGGAACAAAGAAACCTTATTGATGATGAATTGGTTCGCAAGCCAACTTATCATATGGACTTTGAAGAAACTTCCAAGCATGAGGAATCATCTTGGAGGCGAAATCAAGATTTTCATGGCTAAAGAAGGGAGACAAAAATACTAAGTTTTTTCACCGGATGGCAAATGCTCGCAAGAGATTAAACACTATAGACAAACTAGAGATTCACTGGGTGGAAGTCAGTGATTTAGAGGCTACCAAAGAAGAAATCATCACTTTCTACAAATAGCTCTACTCCGAATTCGAATCATGGAGACCCAACTTTATTATTCAGAATTAGCCTAAAATCACAGATAAGGAAAAATTATGGTTGGAGAGGCTTTTTGAAGAGCTGGAGGTGCTACACAGTATCAGATTATGTGCAGAAGACAAAGCCCCATGTCCCGATAGTTACTTATGGGATTCATTAGTGCATGCTGGGATTTTCTGAAGGTGGATATTCTCCGAACTATGGAAAATTTTCACTCATGCTTTTTTTGAGAAGAGCCTTAATTCCAATAAATGTGGCTCGTATTCCCCTAAAAAAGGGGGCCAAAGAATTGAGAGATTATAGACCGATTAGTGTGATTAGTTGTATTTATAAGATTATCTCCAGTACCCTAATTGAAAGAATGAAAAAAGTGATCGAGAAGACAGTTAGCATACATCAGATGACCTTCATTAATGGTAGACAAATTATAGATGTATCCCTTATTGCAAATGAATGTGTTGATGCGAGGATGAAGGATAAGAAACCTAAAGTCCTTTGTAAACTAGACATTGAAAAGGCGTTCAATCATGTTAACCGGAAGTATTTGATCAATAGTATGAGGTTAATGGGTTTTGGGGACAAATGGCTTAAATGGATTTATTATTGCATCTGTGCAGTGAAGAACTCTGTTCTCGTTAGCAGATCTGCAGAAGGATTTTTTCAATCCTAAAAGGGATTAAGGCAAGGAGACCCCCTTTCTCCTTTTCTTTTCATTGTAGCCATGGAGGGACTTAGTAGTATGTTGAGGGACTTAGTGGTAAGGTCTGCATATGTTCTACCTTCCCCAGACCTCACTTGTGGAATTCCACTGGGTATGTTTTTGTTAGGGGTGGCAAAATTAAGCCTAACTTGCCTAACCCGGTCCAACCCGTCTTAACCCATCTCAACCCATTTAAAATTGGGTTGATATGCAACGCGAATTGACTTGAAGAGATCTTGCTAAAATATTTTCAAAATACTTTTTTTTTAGTTTGATATGTTTTATATTGCCATAATAAAAAAATAATAATTTAATTAAGTACTGAAATATTGAAAAGAACAAATAAAATAAGTAAACTTCGTAAAAATTGGGTCGGGTTGGGTCTTGACCCGCTCTATAATCCGTTAGTCAGCCCGTTTTGACCCAATCTATCTTGACCCAAGCAAATTTGGGTTGGGTTGGGTTGGGTCTTGCCCTGTTTGTTGTCTTGACCCATTATAACCCGCTCAAATTTGACCGAAGCCACCCAATTGCCACCCCTAGTTGTTGTTACTGTTCAAAACACGCTCAGTTGCCATCCCTAGTTGTTACTGTTCAAAATAGGGAAAATAACTTAGAGATGTCACATCTTCTTTATGCAAATGATGCTTTGATACTTTGTGATGCAGAGTCTTTCCAACTAATGCATTTGAGGTTGATTCTTATCGTTTTTGAAGGTATCTCCGGACTTCATGTCAATTGAGAGAAAGAGTCAAATGTTTCCTGTCAACGAAGTCCCAAATTGTCCAATTCTTGCTAGTATCCTCGGCTATGAGGTGTGTGGTCTGCCTACCAAACTTTTGGGTCTTTCTTTTGGACTAAAAAAACAAAGTTGCTGATATATGGGAAGGGATACTTGATAGATGTGAAAGAAGGCTTGCAAGATGGAAAGTACAATACCTCTCATTAGGGGGAAGAGTCGTTCTTGTCAACAGTGTCTTGGACTCCCTTCCCACCTATGTAATGTCTTTATTTCCTATCCCCGACAAAGTGAGAAAAAGCATTAGATAGGCTGAGGGTAAACTTTGTTTCGGAAGGGAACGGAGATAGCAAATGCTTACATTTGGTCAAGTGGAAGGTTCTCATTTCTAGTAAGAAGGTGGGAGGACCAGGAATCAGAAACCTCAAAGTACAGAGTATGAGCCGTTTATTGAAGTGGCTTTGGAGATATAACATTGAAGAGCAAGCATTATGGAGATAGGTTATACAGTGCAGGCATGAACAAATGGGTCACTGTACTACCAAACCAGTGACATCTACTTACGGAGTTGGTAGCTGGAAATCCATCAGGAATCTATGGGAGGTGTTTATAAGGGAAGAAAATTTCCTTTTGGAGAGATGACTGGTTAGGGATTGGGCCATTAATAGATCAATTTCATGATCTATTCAACTTATTCTCCTTCCCTGAAGCTACAGTTGACGAACTCTGGACTCCACAAGGGTGGAATATTGTATTCAGAAGGCTCCTTAATGGTTGGGAGATTCGAAGAGTTACTGATCTTTTTGGCAAGCTTGAAGGTTTTTTAGGCCTTAAGGAGGAGGAGGATTCTCTCACTTGGAAAGGCGGCACCAAGTCTATTTTCTCTGTCAAAGCAGCTTACAAATACTTTTTTGATATGGAGCAGCCCAATGATCCATGGCCTTGGAAAGATATATGGAAAGCAAAGGCTCCTTTCAAAGTTGTTTGCTTTACTTGAGTAGTTGTTTGGAAAACTTGTCTCACCCATGATAAACTTCAAAGACATCTCAGTTCCAGATGCTTCCTATGTCAACAGGAAGCTGAAACCAATGGGCATCTTTTTCTGCATTGTCCAATTACCAGACAACTATGGCAACTTTTTTGCAGCTTTAGCTCAAACTGTTTGGGTGATGCCTCGGAGTACGCTAGACCTAATATGCAGTTGGAATAATGTACAAGGAGAAACTTGTCAGAAAGAGTGATGGAAGATTGTTCCAGCTTGTATATGGTGGACTATTTAGAAAGAGAGGAATGCAAGATGTTTTGAAGGCAGATGCAGTTCAATTCGGAAGATCAAGAACTCCTGCATTTCTCCTTTTTATTTTTGGTGTAAAGAACAATTAGTTGATGATGTGGAATCATTACTAGACTTTATGGCCTTTCTTGTCTGAGTCTGTATCAGTAGATATGCTATACAAGGCCTATTTTTGGGTGCTGATGAATATAACGCGTTACTAATTTTTTAAAAAAATTATCTGTTTGTGAATGTCATGAGGACCATCAATCCTCGGACTTCTGCGGTCAATCGTTCAAGAATACAGATTTACTGGGAGTAGTTTATCATATTAGATTTGTGGACTATTCTTTCATGGGCATTTTCATCTTTCCCTTCAATTATGCATTTGCAAGCTCCTTACCATTTTCTTTCAACAGTCAACACTTTGGCAACAACAACATATCTAGTGGAATTCCACAAGTGGGGTCTGGGAAAGTAAAAATGTACGCAGACCTTATGATTACCTCATAGAGATAGGAGGCTATTTCCGAAAAACTCTTGTCTCAAAAATCAAGCCCCATAGGCAGAAGATACTAAACATGGAAAAAAGATGAAAAAGAAATGATAGTATGTAAATACGATAAAAGTAACAAATATAAGATGGATAATGACTACATAGGATACAAAGACGTGATTAATCCTATTAACCTACTATATCACAAGGCCAGATCAATCTATCGGTACTAGCCTATTAGCCTTCTACCCTAATATGCGACCTCCACTCCCATCTATCTAAGGTCGTGTTCTCGGTGAGATGAAGTTTTGCCATATCTTGTCTGATCATCTCCCCCCAATATTTCTTCAGTCTACCTCTAGCCCTCCATTTAACCCCTAAATCCAACCTCTCGCATCCCCTAACAGGAGTATCAATACTTTTTCTTTGTACGTGTCCAAACCATCGGAGTCTTGCTTCCCTCATCTTGTCAGCCACAGGAACCACCTCTAACTTCTCCCGAACGGTCTCATTCCTAATCTTATCACTCCTAGTATGTCCACACATCCATCTCAACATCTTCATCTCTGCGACTTGCATCTTCTGAACATGTGAGTTTTTAATTGGTCAGCATTCCACCCCATGTAGCAAAGACGGTCTAACCACTATTCTGTAAAACTTACCTTTAAGTTTAGGTGGTATCTGTTTATCACACAATACTCCAAAGGCAAGCCTCCATTTTGTCTATGCTGCCCCAATACGCTGTGACATAATCGTTGATATCGCCACTACTTTGGATGATAGACCCAAGATATTTAAAGTTCTCTCTCTTGGGAATAGATTGAGTGGCAAGCCTCACTTCAATGTCTGCTTTAGCCCCCACAACATTGAATTTGCACTCTAAGTATTCTGTTTTGGTCCTGCTCAGTTTGAACCCTTTAGATTCCAAAGTACGTCTCCAAACCTCCGATCTATCATTAACTTTACCTCTAATCTCATCAATCAGTACTATGTTATCCGCAAACAGCATACACCATGGAACCTCTTCCTGAAAAGACCGTGTCAGCTCATCCATTACTAAGGCAAAAAGAAAGGGCTCAAGACAGGTCATTGATGAAGTTCGATCTCAACATGAAAATATTTTGAGTCTCCTCCTATCATTCTTACTCGAGTTTTGGCTTCATCATGCATGTCCTTTATCACTATAATATACACCATTGGAACACCTTTTGCCTCTAGACACCTCCATAGGACATCCCCTAGAACTTTGTCATAGGTCTTCTCGAGATCAATAAACACCATATAAAGGTCCTTTTTTCTTTCCCTATATATTCTCCACTAATCTATGAACAAGATGAATTGCTTTAGTAGTCAACCGCCCCGACATGAATCCGAATTGATTCTCTGAAACAGACACTTCTTTTCTCACTCTTACCTCCACCATTCTCTCCCAGACCATCATAGTGTAGCTTAACAACTTGATACCCCTGTAATTATTACAATTTTGAATATCACTCTTGTTCTTGTATAATGGAACCATTACTCTTCCTCCATTCATCGGGCATCTTAGTAGTCTTCATAATAGCATGGAACAATCTAGTCAACCACTCCATACCATCCTTGACCATACACTTCCAAAAATTCATCAGAACCTCATCGGGTTTGATCGCTCTCCCTTCTTCATCCTACTAATAGCCCGTCTAACCTCCTCAGGTGTGAAACGCTTGCAATAACCAAAATCTCGATGACTATCGGAGTGTGCCAACTCACCCAACTCAATATCTCTATATACCCTTTTTCGTTTAAGAGTTTATGAAAGTAAGCTTGTCATCTTAGCTTAATGGAAGTCTTATCCACCAACACCTCACCCTCCTCATCCTTCATGCACTTCACTTGGTCCAAGCCGCGAGCTTTCCCCCTCTCTCTCTTTGCGAGCCTATACAATCTCTTGCCCTCGCCTTTATCACTTAGCTCCACATACAAGGGCTCAAATGCTGCTGCCTTAGCATTTGTCACCGTCGTCTTAGCGTCTATCTTCACCGTCTTATAGATATCCTTAAGCCTTCGCATTTCATCCTCATCCCTACACTCCAACCACTTCATATAAGTAATCTTCTTAGCTTTCACTTTGCCTTGAACTTTTTCGTTCCACCAATAATCACCCTGATGTCCACCGAAGGTCCCTCTCGAAACCCCTAGTACCTCGGTAGCTACTTTTCTAATGCAAATAGCAGTAGTGTCCCACATGGTATTCACATCTCCGCTACTACTCCAAGCCCCTAATCTACTTAACTTTTCTCCCATCTCTCAAGAAAGGGCAGGAGTCAGGCCTCCTCATCTAATCCTTGGTTGGGCATAAATAACCTTCTTCTTTTCTCTCTTAATCTCTAATTCTATCACTAGAAGCCTATGTTGAGTGAAAATATTTTCACTTGGAATAACCTTGCAATTCTTTTAAAGGCTTCTATAGCCCTTTTAGAGGAGTAAGTAATCAATCTGAGTCTTAGCTATCGTACTTCGAAAGGTAATCAAGTGATTTTCCCTTTTCAAGAAATATGAGTTAGCAATAACCAACTCAAAGGCTTTGGCAAAATCCAAAAGAGACGTTCCCCCTCTATTCCTGTCCCCAAAACCAAAGCCTCCATGAACATCGTCAAACCCGCTAGAAGTTGCACAAATATGGCCATTAAAATCTCTCCCGATGAAGATTTTTTCTGTATCCGGTATACCTCTCATAACCTCATCCAAATCTTCCCAAAAGTGCTTTTTGACTTCCTCATCCCGGCCCACTTGAGGTGCACAAGCACTAATTACATTCAATACATAAATACCGACCACAAGTTTAATAGACATTATCGTATCATTAATCCTCCTGACCTCAACTACATACTCCGTAAGGTCCTCATCTACTAAGATACCTACTCTATTTCTATCCCTAGAACCACCCGAGTATCATAATTTAACCCTGTCTACGTCACGAGCTTTGGTACCTACCCATCTGGCCTCTTGAACACATGCTGTATTAATTTGTCTCCTCTTAAGACTCTTCATTAGCTCTATGGATTTCCCTGTAAGTGATCCTATGTTCCACGTTCCTACTTTTAACTTAAGCCCATGCCCCTCGTACCACTACTATCCCTTGCATCCGACCCCAACCGATTATATGACCCTAATCCATCATCGGATCCCAACGCCACTAAACTAAGAACTAATAACTCACTAAACTGTAGAAGATCAAGAAGATACAATCCCTTAAAATCGACAGCCCAACAACAGAACAGTAAAATATAAAGTATATTACAATAATCAAACCAGATGCCAAAATCAAGATTTATAAACGGGATGCAAATGAATAAACGGGATATAGTTCCTGGATAACAAGTCTGTATAACAGTATAACAGTCAGCAGTTTGACATATATTATAATTTTAATTTGGTTGGGTTTTCCCGAAAAGCTGGTTATTTTATGATTTGTGTATCCAAATACTTTTGCAGCGACCTTTCCATCATCGATTAATGCTAATTGAAGAAGAGGTGATCCGTCCCCGAAACTTTGAACGTGAGCTTTTATCCACACATGTAAATCCGTACTACCAATATGGCCTGGAACCATTTGAAGTATGTATGATCTCAATAAAGGCTCTCTACTTTATGTAAGTTTATGATCCTTTCTGGGTTGATGATTGTTTTGTGGATGTCAGGTTAGGAGGAAGGATTTGTATTTGCTATCTGCAGCGTCTAATCTCATAAAAGTTATAATGCCAAGTCTTCCACATTCAGCTGATGGTCTTATCTTTCAGGTTCTATTGGATTTACTTGTGTCTGCTTTAACATTTAAAATTCAAGTTTGTCATATCGCTGCTTTATCAAGGATGTCTTATCAAGATCATATATATACAACTTACAGAAATGTTGGCACAACCTTATCAGAAGTGGCCATAGTTTTTCCAGCTTTCTTTGTATCGCATTTAGATATCAGTACATTTAGAATTGTGCTTGTAGCTCTGCTCTTCCATTCATCCAAGAATGAGAAAGTGAGAGACACTGGGACAGTAGGCTGTAATTTGATAGATCAAGCTCGACATTTGGCCTGGGAAGATCTATTCAGCTGCAGCATTCTGTTACTTTAGCTAATATAATTCAATTTAATGAACTGAAGGGAGTTGGTAATAATATTATTACTATATTATTACCAACTCCATTTTTTTTTGTCATCAAAAAATGGAGTTAGTAATAATATTGTAGATCAAGAACTTCCGTTGACAGAGATTTAACTCATTAGAACGGCCCTCTCTGTGTGAAGTTAATTCAGATATGGTGCTACTTAAAACAATTTTTCAAGGACAGAAGCTGGAATGCTGAACTTGAGTTATATGCAAAGAAGCTGATCTCGATTGCATGAAAATTCCTAGATAGCAAAGAAAAGGAGAAAGAGAACCGGTTGTGGTTTTGAATGGAATAAGGAATAGAGACAGAAAGAGAATCAAGATCTAATGAAGGAATAGGAACCTGATAGGCTATGGAGTTAAAGAAGGGACAGGAATAGTAAGAGAATGATATTTTAAAGAGAAATAGGATGGAATGATTTCTTCTGCCAATGCCCTCAAGTGATTTACTCTCATAGGTCTTATTTGACAGAACTAATTTTATCCTCCAAAATAAAGTGTTATTACCTTCACACTTCTTGCTGTAATTACCTTCACTTACATGCTTGTTGCCTCCTCTCGAGGTGTCTCTGCGTGTTTTTTGTTTTTATGTAAAGTTGTTGGGACCAGCAACTCACTTTGTTATGGTAGGTACATTCTGAAGCTAATATATGTTTTAGACGTCAAGTTGCATACAACTTTACTTTTTTGGATTCTGGCTCCTGATAGTTTACAATACAGGCCTGGAATGCAACTTATGTGCCTCGGGAACATGATGGACGTTTGAAATGGAAATTTCCCAGGACAAGTACTGTTGATTTTCTATTTGAGGTGGTTATATTTTCTGTCATCTTTAGATCTCAAACTGTCGTATATTGTGAGTGAATATGCTTGTTATATTTTCTGTCATCTTCAGATCTCAAACTGTTGTATATAGTGAGTGTATATGCTTGAGCTTTTGTCTGTCTGCACCATCAATAGTCGGAGATAACATCACATAATGGTTGTGATAACTTTAGTACCAGGGTAATCTGATTAACTAGTTGGCATTGGCAGGTGGGAGTTGACAGTAGTAATTTGCTTTATCTGCAAGAACATGGAAACAAGAAACTAATTGAAGGTTGCAGAGTGATGTTTAAAGGTTTGATTATCTGCTCTCTTTCTCCTTCTTCTGAACTCAATCTCCTAGGAGTTTCCAGTGGTAAAAAGATCTCTCCTATTGTCTTTTATTTGCAAGGACTGTCTGTTCCAGTTGGTTTTAAGAATATGAAGATCTATCCCTTGAATTCTATATTAGGAAATGTTTAGCAGATTTTGTTGCTTAGATATTATGGCTGCTGCCTCAAGTTCGCTTCAAACTAAGTTTGGTTTGATTTTTCACTTTCTCCTGCAGATGGAACTGATTTATCGTTGTACTCGGGACGGATAATAGAGTGTTCTTGGAACTCTCATGAAGATGCTTGGATCTTTATGCAGATCCAAACAGATAAATCACAGCCAGATTATATTAATGTCTACGAGGAGGTTTGTCAAATTGCATCCTCCTTCATTTACAGCTTTTCCAACTATTATCGACTCAAGAAACATCTCTTGGACAGGTAAAGCACAACAGAGAGGACAATCTTACAGAGGTTATCTTGTTAGATGAGATAGATAAAGTTGCAGGTCTACCTATATACTCTGACTGGGCAAATCTTCACAGTGGAGCTTTTAGAAATGTCTGGAGAAGGCAGTGAGGGATTTCCTGCTGTTTGTTGTGATATGCTTTCACCACAGAGGCTTGAGTTGAGAGGTGGCAGAGGAGGTTATAGTCTAGTTAATGAATGCAAGTTCTTTGTACTCAACATTCATTATTCACCATTCAGGCATATTTTTCTTCTCAATTCTGATTTGCCCAGTAGTGAGAGTGACAATTTAGGGATTTATCTTTTTCCCAGCAACCATTGAGGGATTGAGGTGAGAGGCAAGGGAGAAGCTTTTAGTCTAATTAAAAATGACTGTAGATTCATTGGAGTCGCCATTCATCATTGGGGGGGTAACTTTGGTCTCATATCTGGATTATTATGGGGACTAGTATTGGTCATCAAAATTTTGTATGCTCAGTCCATCAGAGAGCTCTGGAAATGCGAAAGCAATATCAAATTATAGGTCTGGTCTAGGTGGTGTTTGGAAAATTTTCTAGGAAAGGTTAGTGCAAAATAGTAACATGTTTTCTCATTATTCTTTTCTTCTTATTGTGCCTTAATGCATCTACTGTAAGATGATACATGTAGGAGTTGTGAACTTGAAATGAAATATTGCATGTTCTTGTTTTCTGTCCTCACAATTTGGTAGCCTAGCTATAAGTTGCACGGACACTTTGCACCCGTGTCAGCACGACATGGGTGGAGGATCCGTGTCTGATTTTGTCAACAGGTTAAGGGTACTTCGACCAAAATTGATGGGGAAAGTTTGGACAATTTTAATAGTTTCTATAATCAGTGTAGAAGTTAAGATGAAATCGAAGAAAATAGAATACCATTTATATAGAAACTTTCATGTCACTACTTTTCCTTTAATCTCCTTTTGAGGGTTCTCAACAAGTTTTTCATATAACATCTCATAGTTAGGATTTATTGTTCTATTTATATATATATATATATATATATATATAGTTTAGCCTTCTAACATATTATTTTGAATTTGACTTATAGTTTTGAATGGTCTAATAAAGGCTATAATCCATAGATATTAGTAGGGATAATTATCTTTTTGAGTTTTTTAAAATAAAATATTAATTATTTTTAAATATATATTTTATTTATTATCTAGTAATACTATATTTAGAAAATATTTATCATCTATAGGAATTGTACGTACTATGTATTAAAAGTGAATTATATATGTAATATATATGTATTATATTTATTTGGGTAAAAACAATTGCACTATATGTTAAAAACTAATTATGCATGTAATATAGATGTATTATGCTATGTATAAAAATAAATTCACCTGCAATATAGATGTATTGTAAGTGTTTTAAAATGTATCAAACTTATTTTGATAAAAAAATCTAAATTATATATTTAAAGTGAATTATACATATATTAAGATAAATCTATATGGTTATAAATGGTAAATAATTTTTAAATATGATACGCTTATATAAGTTTTTCATATTAGCAATTCTAAATCACAAATCAAAAATCAAATCAATATCAACACTAGCAAAAAATATAATTAATCCAACACTAAGAATGATAATAATAATAATGAATATTTGTTCTTTAGTTTTATATTAATTTAGATAATTAAAATACATAATCTAATTTTAATTTTTCTTTAATGTTTACTCATGTAATTAATAAGTGCTTAACACAATTATTTTAGCATGATTTAATACTTTAAAGTAATAATATTTTTATTATGACTTATTTAGCATGATTTAGTACCTTAAAATTAGGATCATCTTCATTATAACATATTTATTTGCAATATTTATTTTATGCGATCTCATTATTATTTTTTATTGAATATTTTTGTGTCTTCACTAATATCATATTTTGTGTTTTTCTTAAAAACATCCTTGATTTTTGTATTTTGGTAGGACTCAAAGAATATTTGAATCATAAGTTAATTATATATTTTTATAATAATTTATCAAAATAGCCGAAAAAACTCAAAAAACACGAGAATTTAAAAAGAAAATCTAAAATTTTGAGAAATTCGAAAAAAAATCCAAAAATAACTGAGGTTGAAAAACTCGAGTTTTATTAGTTTGGTTTGAGTTATATATTAAAAAATCCGATACAAATAGATTAATTTGATATTTAAAAAATTCGAACTAACCCAATCTATGAATACCCGTACCTGGTATATTGTAGAGAATTTTGAATGTCAACTAGTTTAGTCAATTTATTCAATCGTGTTTACAAAAGTCCTCTTTTCTTTTGAAGTGTAAATCGTATATATGTAGTTATATATCAATTACTCTAAATTTTCATATGCATTCTCATGAGTAGATGAACTAATATTCTTGGATATTGTACGTATAAAATATTCTCTCTTATCTTTGTTTTCTTTATTGATGGAGTCTAAATTTTTACATGAAAAAATAATATATAAAAAAATTAAAAATAGTTGAGATAAACTATGCCTAAATCGCGTCGACATATATAAATAGCTATAAATGGCATTTTGATGACATCAAACAACATGTCCTTATCCAATTTACATCACTTCTGCAGTACTAATTTAGCTCATCATCGTCTAGTTGCTAAAAACCCATCCATGGCTCTATTCCAAAAATGATGTTTAGCTCATCACCGTTCATGTTGAGATTATAATTAAGTGAATTAAAGTTTGATTTTTCGATTTAATAATAGAATAGATAAAACTTTTAAACTTGAGTTTCATCATTATTCATTAATCACTCATTATTAAAAAAAATTATTGATGAGAATAATATCATATCAAATTGTAACGAAAACTCTAAAATTTTTATATTATTTGGACAATCCTTCTTCTTTTAACAAAAGGTGTATTACTAACATATAATGCAATAAATTAGAAGTACACCTTCTTTGATAATTAACTTTAAGGGTCATTTAATTTAGTTCCTGGTTAGGAAATGAATTATTCACACACTAAAGTAATATTATATTTAGGGATCTTAATAGATTAATTGGTTGGTTACTTGTATTTTTATTTTATTGGTAAGAGTTCGATTCCCTATATTGTTATCCTCCTCCCATTTCGTGTACTTCCAATTTTTTTCTAAAAAAAGTAATACTATATTTGACAGTATTTTAGTTGTTAGGTTTAAAATTCAGCACACTAAATATGTTACTCCATTTAACTACCAATTTATAGTTTTGCATAGTTTCGCATAGCTAACACCTGTATATGCTGTGAGAAAATATAATCAACATATATATATTTATTAAGCAAGATAAAAAATAAAATGATTAATATATAATAACAAAATCTCTATTGTATTAAAGTATCTGTATAATTCTAATCAATGGCTATGGATCTTAGTCCAGTATTTAGAATTACGTGTTATAAATTAAAATTTAATTTGATTTGGTAAAAACATATATATGGAGATAGATCCAAGTCAACATATGCCAAATAGTGAAACATAATTTAATTTGTCAATTCTTACTAAATTGTAAGTAATTTATTTATTTTCTTATAATCTTTTGTTATCATAAGGTAATCTAATACACAAATATCTCATATTAACAAGATCCAAAAAAGAAGCTGCCCTCTAAAATCTGTGTTGTAGACAACCTATTTTAGTTTACAAATAAAATTAATTATTTATTTTCTTTTCTTTGCTATGATCATGTAATATATGAAACAAAAAAAATAAATATCTTTTCATGAACTCTCGGCTAAATATTTAGCCCCGTTTTTTGTTAAACTAATGATGAGTTGAATGGAATAAGTGACAATGAAAGAAATCTTTTTTTTAATCTATTTTAGTTTATATAATTTTTCTTTTTAGTTAATCTTAACAATAATAATAATAATATATTTTTATATTTAATAATAATTTAATTTTAAAATTATATTTACTTTTAATAATTATAAATATTTATGAATTATTTTTAATTATCAATTTAAAAAATTATTTTTAT
>JAOTQJ010000111.1:18272187-18284475 GCA_025642045.1 Solanum sejunctum | reverse complement strand
AAGTAAAGATGAACGGAGGGAGTTATAGTAACACTAATGTTATGTAATATTGTCTTATTGTTATTTATTTTAATATATTTAAATTATAATTTAATTTAAAAATTTATTAAAAAATTATAAGAATAAAAATGTGGGAACCCGACAAAACCGGTGACCCATGTACAAATGGGTTGGACTATTATTTTCTAGCCCATAAAAAAAGAAGGTCAGCCCACCTAGCCTGTCAAATTTCAAACCCTGTAAGAGCTAGTCCAGATGGAGTGGACCGATTCGTATTGACAGCTCTCGTCTAGACAATAACCAAGTCAAGACTCCACCCAATCCAAATATGCTTGGGTAAAAATAAGTTAAGTAATAAATTATAGAGTGGGTTAAGACCCAATCCGATTTAATTTTTACAAAGTTTTATTTATTTTATTTATTCTTTTTTAATATTTTAGTACTTAATTAAATTATTTTTTTTATTTTAGTTATATTTAACATATCAAATTAAAAAATTACTTAAAAGATATTTTAACAAAATCTCTCTCAAATTGATTCAAAGAGTTAAAATGAATTAGATTAAAACAAATTAAATTAATAAATAAGTAAATTATTAATTCACTTAAATTTTAACGAATTAAACAAATTAAACTGAGTTAAGTTTAATTTTGTCAACCCCTAAAACCATATTCATCCCCTTTAAATATTGGATCCATGCTCATCTCTTCACCAAAAAATTAAGTTAGAAATGCCAAATTCCTAACAAAATAATACGACACAAGATGCTTCCCTCTAAACTCATTAATATTATTGCCCTTTTCCTCTTCTTCACTTCTCTCTTTATTTCCCCTTCTTCTTCTTCTTCAGCTGTTTTATCAGCCATTGTCAAAGACCACCAAACTCTTCTCTACACTCTCTCTCTTTACCTCAAAAATCCTCCACAACTCACCAATCTCCTCCTCGATTTGGGCGCTTCTTTTACTTGGATCGATTGTTCCAATTCCTCTACCTCTCCTGCTATTTCCTGCAATTCTCCTTTATGCTCTGCTCTTGGCTCACGCGCTTGTGCTAAGTGTTTTCACTCGCCTAATCCTGATGATTGTTCCACTAATCCTTGTATTCTATCTCCGATAAACTCTGTTACTCATAAATCGTCCACCGGGAAGGCTATTCTTGAGCCGATTGCTTTGCCGGTTACCGATGGGAGGAATCCGGGTCAGCTCAGAGGGTTTCCCGAGTTTTTGTTATCTTGCTCCAAGAAGTCTTTGCTTAAAGGACTTACAAAAGGTGTGGTCGGTTCGGCCGGGTTAGGCCGGTCCAGATTCTCCCTCACTACGCAGGTTATAATCGCTACTTCTCTCGAACCGTCGAATAAATTTTCTTTCGCTAAAATATGAATCAAATGAAACGTTTAAGAATTCATAGATAAAACATTTTTTATGACTAAACTAACTATATATTTTACGAGGCGCAATAATTCATATGATTGTAGAGAAATATAATAGAAAAAAATATAATCAGAAAACTTTCTATTGGTTTAAGATTGAAAGATTCAAAGAGAATTTTGTTACGAAAAAAGATTACAATTTTAATTTTTAAATTTTTAATTGAGTACAAATGAGTATGGCTATTCTATTTATAGTGTGGATAGATGATACTAGATATTATTTTAAATATATTTTAAAAAAAATTTAAATATTGTTTTTTAAATATTTAATAAAAATTTAAAATATTTTTATAATTATTTATAAATATCATCTATAAAATATTTTTAAAAGAATTTTAATACCTTTGTTTACTATTTTAAAATATCTAAATTTATGATATGATATAAAATTTAGAATTGAAATATTTGTAATTTAAATAAGTTTGATTTTTATAATTATAAGTCAAAAATTAACTTAAAAGCTTAAAGTTATTAAATTATTACTCAATACATATATTAAAAAATATCATGTAGATTGGAGAGTGAGTAAGAACAATATCCTTTTCATTTTATAAAAATAAATGAAAAGAATATTATTCTTACTCACTCTCCAATTTACATGATATTTTTTATATATAAAAATAAAAATATTATTTTATTTACTTTTACAAAGTAAAAAATAATGTATCACTTAATTTTAATATAAAGATATGACATTAAAGATTTTAGCACCTTCTTAAAATCTTAAATTTTATCTTACGCAGGTCAGCACTTCCTTTTCATCTACACGCACTTTCGCCCTATGTCTATCCGGTTCACCGTCAGCTCCTGGAGTAGCTTTCTTCGGTTCACCTGGACCGTATTACTTTTTGCCCGAAATTGATCTCTCAAAAACCCTCCGTTATACCCAACTTCTTCTGAACCCGGTTCAGACCGACTATTTCATTAATGTGACTTCCATAAAAGTCAATGGAGTATCAGCACAAATAAACCAGAATATCCTAGGCGTTGATGAACAAGGATTTGGTGGGATGAAGCTGAGCACCGTAACTCCATACACCACACTACACAGTAACATCTACAAAACATTCACCGAGACATTTGTAAATGAATCTGCTAAGCTCAACCTCACAGTAACAAATCCTGTGGAACCGTTTAAGGTATGTTATAACGCAGATGAGGTATTGGATACGAGGGTAGGACCGGCTGTTCCCACCGTTGATTTTGTGATGGATGGTGATGATGTGTTCTGGAGGATATTTGGATCAAATTCAATGGTCAGGATTGCGCGAGATGGTGTTGATGTGTGGTGTTTAGGATTTTTGGATGGTGGAATTAATAATGCAGGGATGGCGATCATAATTGGAGGACATCAAATGGAGGACAATTTAATTCAGTTTGATTTGGAACAACAAAAAATAGGATTTAGTTCTTCAGTTTTGGCATATAAGACATCATGTTCCAATTTCAACTTTACTACTGCTAGTAACTTGAGTTAAACAATATAAAGTTTGATGAATTTCTTGTTCTTTGTTTTCTTTTTATCAATAGTTTCTATGTACTTAGTGAATATACTGTGGGATTCACAATCTTTGTTTCAAGCGTTATATTTTAATATTTAAAAAGTTGTTTTTTCATATTGGTTTTAAGAAGAGAGAAGTATTCAAAATGTCTCTGGACTTGGTATAAATTAGGAGTTTCGATTTCAAATTATTAGTTATCTTAAAAATATTCTTCTACTCGACTAATGGAATTTAAATACATTCTCATTTTGTCATATGATATAGCAAGTGGCCTCTCGAACTTTTATATGAGCATGAGAATCTTAATAAAAAATCAAGAAAAGTGTTGAAAATAATTTTAAACTTGGTAAGAATTCAATAGTGTATTTCATTCCTGGTACAAGATCAAAGGTGTATTTATGTCTAATTAGCCAAGTAGATGGGTGTTTTAATATTGTTAATAGTTTGAGGACAAGGCTAATAATTTACGTCAAGTTTATAATGTTATCAATGCTTCTCTCTTCTAAGAACAATGTTTGAATTGTACCGTATTTATAATAACAACATACTCAGTAAAATCTTATAAGTAGTGTATTGTATCGACCTATCACCATCGCTATGTATGGTCAATGGAGAAAGAATTTGGGCAAAAAACACTCCTGACCAGTAACTTGAAAATTTTGAGCATGAGCAATAATTGAATGAAATTTGAGTTAGGAGAGGTTTGGAACAATCTAGTAATGGACTAATGTTTCATTCATGAGTTTGATCCCTTGAGTTAATAATTAATCACGCCCAAATTACACCTCCCCGCTAAGATATAAGTGGTCGTTGTTTCAAATATAGAACCTAACCATAGTTAGAGTTGATCCCATGAGAAATATAGTCTAAATTTGAAATAATCAATGCAATTTCAAAGAATTAATCAACTTATTCCGGGGGGGGGGGGGGATGATGAAACAACAATAATTAAAAACTATTCTAACAATAATTTGGATGCAAGTATTACAAATTCAGTGAGAGAAGATAGCTAGAGTATTGTGTTCCCCTTGAATTCCTATCGCAGTACAACCTCATAATTGTAATCTTTTCTAGTTTATAACATGTAGAATTGGTAAATTATGTTCACCTAAGTCCTTGGTTCGTCTAAGGGTGTCGCATTACTAACCCTTACCTTGGTTCCAGTACAATGCTCCCTTGATCTGTTCAGGTTTAATAAATAAAAGTACTCACATCGGATCCTGTTATGTATCCTTTATCCCATTCATTACCCACTTGGTACGGTAAGTAATAATAAGGCGAAATCTAATATTAGCCATTGTTAAAAAGCAATCAAAACAAAGAGATAAATAATAAGCATGAACACTTTCCAAGGATTAACAACTTATTCGGCTTTTACTTTATTAGTTCTTCATGGTTCCCACAACTCTAGTTGTGAATTTAGCTACTCATATTCGTTGTAGATGATGAAATCTAGTTTGATGTTTGCATAATTAAACACTTACGATGAAGAATTGAAAATTCTAGGTCTGCACGTAAATAGCAATACTAAGATCCAAAAGCAAGCACAAAGGGTGTTTCTAAAAATCTCAAAGAACAGACTTAAACTCAAAAGTAATATTGTGTTCTCTGATAGTCTACACGTCCAAAAATAAATATAAATCCTATTTATGAATAACAAAAAGCAAATCCTAAACAGACAAAGAAAATTAGATTTGGACCCAACCACGAGCCAATGTACGACTCGTGAACTGATCTTCGGCTCGTGGTCGGGATGTTATGCATTGCCTTCCTAAGAACTGGGCACCATGTATGAGACTACATCTACGACTTGTAGTTTGGACTTTGGATTATAGTCCTCTCCGTCCTGTTAGCTTCCTGAAACTCTAAAGTTTTATCCCGCGTACAATGTTGAAAACTTGAAAATAGTGAAAAATGGTGTTTTTCTATTTTCAAAACTGATCAGATAAATTTACACTCTGCGAACGTAGGGTGAGGCTCGAGAAGGTGGAGGCAAAAATTGGCAAAGCCCTGTGAACATTGAACAGAGCCTGCGAACGCGAAGGGTTCACAGAAATGACCTCCATGAACGCGGAGGCCTTGTTTGCAAACGCAGAGAAAAGAAAAACATATACCTCCTCGAACGTGGAGCTATAGGGTGCGTACACAGAGAACACACCATATTTCCAAACCAGGAAGAATTTAAGACTCGGGTCGAACCAATCGGGTCCATTCGAAAATCAAAATACACAAATTAGACATGTATCTATGCTAGACATAGAGATCCGAACTCAAAGAAATTATCAGAATTTGATTTTGAAGTCTCCTAGACACAGTTACTGATACAACTCATTAAAACTAGGTTAAAACTCAATCTACTAAAACTGCACTAGAAAACTCCAAAAATTACAATGAGACCATTTTTAGTTTTAGTTTCACCATCCAGAACCACTGGAACTGTTAGAATTGTGATTTGAGCTTCCAAACTTTGAATGTTAATCAAAGTCAAACTTTGGCTCCGGAAATAATTGAACATGAAACTTTGAGTCCAAAATTTTCATTTTAACTCGCAATTCAGTTCTGTAACTTCTCCTAGATCAAATTTAACGTTCCAAAGCTAATGAATTGACAGATTTCTAATCTGGCATCTAAAACTCAAAATGGTACAAAACCTCACTTTTTCAACAACTTAAGCTTCCAAAAATGTTAATACTCATATTTTCCACTTTTAAAACATAAGGTCTCAGTTCCAACAATACAGACAGTTCAAAATAGGTCCAAAGCAACTTACGAAAGAAAAAAATAGTAATTTTCGCAGATAGGCTCAAGAATAACACAAGGTCATTACATTTGTGCTGAAAATGCTCTGTATTAATATTTAAATTAAAAATCATCTTTTAATTACTTTTAACATAAATCAGTAATGACAATTAAACTAGACTTAATATATGGTTAGATGTAATAACTTATTAATTTTTAACAACTTAATATGTTTTAGTGATTAATCCTTTTAGTTTTGTTATTAAAACATTCACTCTCAATCTTTCATGTACACATTTGTCCCTATAAAGTGAATAAAAAAATCAATCTGCTTCATTTTTGTGTTTCATTATTTTATAATTAAAATATAATAAAATTAAATGTTTATTAAATAATAATATTTTAATTACCTTTTAAAAAATAAAAAAAATAATATTAACATAATAAATGAGAGAAACATGAGTAAGCAATTTATAACAACACATTCCTATTAATTTTAATAAAGACTCTTAATTCCTACGACCAATAGGTTTTGTTTGAAGTCCAAAACATTATCATTGAATTTACTAACGTTTCTCTAAAATAAATAAATTGTTCCAAAACATTTTATGCACACTACTCTTAATTGCTACCACCAAAGTTATGTTAAGAAGTCCAAGAGATTACTATTGAATTTATCATCATTTTTTAACATTAATTATTCCTTATAAATGTATACCTGTATTGTAGAAATGAAATAATTGCATTTATGTCGCCTTATTGTTCTACAGTCTTTTTTCCTTCACTAATAACATTATAAAACTATTCATTCTTGTGTGGTTAAAACATGTCGATACATCCTTCAACCAAATATTCAAGTACTTTGTTCATGCAATACCTTCTTCTTCTCTCATGTATTGTTTTATTTGGTGCATAATATTTGATTGTGTGAGTTGAATAAAAGACTCATTTAAATTTCTCGTATTTCTATTAATATTGAAAAAAAATCTTAAGTTTCTTCATACATATTAGTAGAAATATTTCTCTTCTTTCTTCTTTTCTATCACAGATTTAAAAATAATAGCTCCATTATTTTTTTTTAATAAAATTCAATTTATTGGGGATATAATTTTGTGCTGAACAATAACGACATTTCAACAATATTATATTCATAATCTCTTTCCTTTCTTTCTTTTTTTTTTTTTTATAACACACTTAGTTATTATTTACAAATTCAGTACCAAGTATTTTGTGGTAAACGTGCAACGCACGTTTAGAGAAACTAGTAATACTAAAACCAAACACCTACTTGTAGGTATTGTATCTCAGTTCTTCCATCTCTCTGATCAGATGATGATTGAAAAACAGAATACATGTTTATTGATGAAGGCAAAGCACAGAATACATGTTTAAACACACAAAAGCAGAACAATTTAGAGATTTTAGAAGGTGGTATTTTACATTCAAGAAAAACATACTTCCATCATATTATTTAACTTTAAGTGTCACATGAATGAGAATCATGACATCAACTGCTACATTAAACAAGAAGAGATCCTTCCATGACTGCCACAGCTTTCCCTCTCAAAAATATCCTTTGCTTCTCCTCATCTAGACGCACGTCCACGCCGCCTCCTCTAGGTGATGCCTGGACCACAAAACGATAAAATCGATAGGGCATAGAGAACAATGTGGTTAGAATAAGTAGTCCAAGATTGACATAAACACATTTTGCTTATTGAGGAAGGAGGAAGTACCACTAAAGCAACAAAGTCACATTTGCCAAGCTTTTTACTCCAATAAGGAGCCAAGGCACAATGAGCACTTCCACAAACAGGATCCTGAAAAGTTTTGTTTCAAAAAACAAAACTACATGGTGCAAGAAGAGAACCATGAGATATCTAAGATGCATCAGGTATACCAACATATAGATGTTTGCATCTGTAGTTGTCGAAGATGAGATAAATAATATCTGTTAATTATTGAGACTATGCAAAATTCAGCACTACCCTTTTCAGTACTATGATCTGCTTGAATGCAGTACTATATACAGTTCTGGCAATTACCTCATTGACACCCAACTTTGGCAGAAGTAATGGCCATAGAAATCAAAACCAGAACCCTGTGGAGCAGGTCCAGTTATGATCATTCCTCTGCCAGGACAATTTTTTATTTGATCAATCTGAGGTTGGCATTCGGCTACAGCCTCCCCTGATGGGAGCAAAATCTGCAAAAACATCTTGAAATTATCGTCATGGCATTGAAAGAAATTTCCTTTTCGTTCCACAAAAATTTGTAAACTTGCGTGAATTGCTTTTAGATGATTTTTGTCTTTATGCATTAGTGTAATATAAAAGTAAAGACCAGATTAAATACTTACAAAATGATCACCCGTTGATGTTTCATACATTTCAGCCATGGATGCACCATTCAAGCTTTTTGAAATTGCAGTAACATCAGTAAAATTGGTCTCGGTTACTTGGACCACAGGAATTGAGTAACCTGTTGGCTAATCGAACTGAGAATTTGAAGCTTTGGCTTCTGGTACTCTTTTGGCTGTTAAAATTCCTGGTGATCTTGATGAAAACTCAATAGTATCAGTTTTGACCAGGCCATAAGCAAATAGAAAGTGTGCAGCTGCTAGCGTTGCATGCCCACATAGAACGATCAGCAAAAAGTAAATTGGTTGAAAAAACTTACAGATACTGCGAAGCAATGGATAAAGCTTTCCAAAAAGTGGCAGATGGAGGCATATAACAACAAAAACAATTGAGAAAGCAACGGATACAGCTTTCATCTTCTTCTTTTCCAATAAAGTGAGATCGTTGCCCCATTTTTATCGTAAAATCAAAGGAAAAAGCAAAAGCAAAGGATTAGTGGTCCCACAGCAGAGATAACATACTGAATTCAACAATGCACCCCTACATAAGATATGCAGGAAGAAGAAGGAAGGAAAAAAAAGGCAAAATTATGGATGAGCTTCAAACTAATAAGCTTCGTTTATTCATCCTATGCCTTCTTCCTAGCGTTCAACCAGAAATCGAAATAAAATTAAAATTAGGAATTAGTTTTTGGGGGGATTTAAACTTTTGTTTGGAGGTAAATTAATCAGGTGTTATGGAGAAAGACCACAAGTAAAAATAAAATAATAACATATTCAATAAAATCTCACAGAGTCTGGGAGGATAAAATGTATAAAGATTCTCATCTAAAAAACGACAAGTAAAAATACATAGGCTAAAAGAGACATCATAATTTAACATGGTTGGGTCAATCACATCCATAATAAGAGATAAGAAACTAAACACAATTATCCAACAACTTAAATTGCGTAACAGTTGTTTAAAGATTTCGAAAACGAAGATGTGAAGACTTTGAACCTCATCAGCAGGAGTGAACCAACGAAAATTTGGGGTTTGGATTTGTGGGTTCATTCAGCGGAATGAGATAAGCAGCTTCAGAGATATTGAACTCAGTAGCAACAGATTGCAACCATTTATCATCTTTGTCTTGTTCAAGTAAGCAAACAGCTGCTGGATTCCCTTTGAATGCTGTGTCAGTAGACGCATCCACCTGAGTAAATCCCACAACCCCAAAAAGTAATTGTAATTAATGAATAATGAAAATAGTAGTACCATTCAAATCAATGTGGATTCAGAGAGATTACCACACAGTACTTCACTGACTTCATTGCCAAGATTGATTAGTTAAGGAAGTAGTAGTTAGCAGACTGGTGTCAGCAATGCCAAGTTCCAACGCTTTTTATCAACGGTCAACAAAGCAGCATTGGGTGGTCGGACTACACAGAGAATATCAAAGCGAATTGAATCAATTTTTTAATAATTTGGCATTTAATATAATATTCGACAGTAAAAATTTAAAATTATGATATTTGAGTTTAGAATTGGCATGAAACATTAATATTATTTGGTATTTCGATCATATATTAACATATCCATAAAGCATCAGTGCTAAAATCATGAGACTCGAAGAGTGTCTATTTGTCTAATAACTTTTTTTCGGTCAACAAAATTCCTTACCCGATCTTTATTTTCACAGACCAAAAAATAGAGTCAACTGCCGCTTGATTAGAAATTTAAATAAGGATTGAAACATCAAAATTTAATTCCAAGTGACAACTTTGAATAAACAAAATAATCCTTTTTTAAAATATTACTTTTATTGAAAAAACTCTATTTCTCAAAATCTACGTGAAAAAAACTCTATTGCAAAATGTTTCCAAAAATATTTAAACTTGAAACTTCATAATTCTTAATATACTAAAAAATTTCTACTCTATAAAATATAAATATTTGAAATAGAACATAAAAATAGTCACAACCTTTTCAACAAAAAATCATCTCACTTTGGCAGTTCTATTTTTTCAGAATAAAAAAATAAGGTGAAAATATCAAATTGTAATTGCCAACCTTTTCTATTATATTATTTCTTTATTGACTAAACTTAGTTTAATACATAGTCAAGCTTCGTCTCTCTAATGTAATCTTTTTTAATCTATAGTAATTTAATCTGATTATACATCTACTATTTGAACAAAAATTGATTTCATTTTGGTAATATTATTACTTGTTTTGATAATAGTGGTGTCGTGTTGATTTGTGCATATCAATTAATTTTATAAGGCATTCCCTAGCAATAGATATTAGATAACTTTGTCCATTAGGACTAAGATAACCTACGAGCAATGGATACAATATAACTTTATGCATCAAAATTAAGATAAATAAGGAGAAATCATCCATTAATTTTGTCTCCATCGATTTTTAAACTTGAGACTTCATAATTCTCAATCCATTAAATAATTTCTAGTGTACAAGATATAACTATTTGAAATAGGACATAAAAATAGTCACAACTATTTGATGATCGATGAAATAACCTTTTTGAAATATGGTATTGTACATAAGGACGTTGTAGGATGATACTTTCCGCAAGGACTATAATTAGAAATTATATATCATCTTTTGCTTGGTCATTTAATATACATTATCTTTATACTTGTTTATTCGTAAGTCATTCACCAAGGTAATTATCTGAAGGAATTACATTAAATTTAGGTCACCTATGTGAGTTAACCAAATTAATTTAAATAATAAATAAATATATTTTTGTTAGAGATTTGATTTATATTTATTAATAAAAGAGAATAGCCATAACTATTCAGAATATTTCTGAATAGTTGCATCCTTTTATAGTTATAAATGAACTCCTCCTTCAAAACAGAAGAGTACGTTAAAAGAAAGATTTTTGCTTTCTTCTATTCTTCCTTCTTCAATTCTTAAATGGTTCCATTGAAAATTCTTGTGAACAGTTCTTCTCCAAAAGAAATAGAATTCTGTAACAGGTACGCGATTAAAGATTGTGACTTTTTGGTGTAGTTCATGTTTCATAAGCATGTGATTACACTGTTTGACTAAATAATATTCAATGATCCTGCAAACTAAGTGCTTGATGAGATTTTTCATTGGTATCAGAGCCTGTATTTTTTTTTATTTTCTAGTCAGCATGTCGTCGTTTAGTACAACAATAGTGCGAAAGTAATATCAAAACTGATTTGTGTGGTTGCTCTTCGAATATTTTGTTTGGGATATTATTTATGGCATTCTGAGTGTTGTAAATGGACAACAATAATTCTAAAATTTATTTTTCATTTTTGTGCCTTTGAATTGTGGATCGAAAGTAATTTTTCCACTTCAGACGTATTATTCTTGACTTCTTTGAAAATTTTATTTTTTCTCTGATATTCTTAAATCTTTGTGATTAGAAGATAAGTGAGAAAGTATACCCATGTGACTGACACAATATCAAACTTTTCACATGATTATTTTTGAAAAAAACATTAGTCTGTAAATTCTTAAAATATATTAAATAATTATTTTGGTGTACTAGCAAGTTTTATATTTTTGTTTCAGTGCACTTATAGATAGTGCAACATCACATTGTCCTTCTCGAGAACAAGTAATGTGTTGGGAATTGTGATGTTGTCATGCATATTTAAAAAAAAATTATTTTGGACAAGTTTAGCACATGTTGAAATTGTAAGGTTGCTACATTATAAAAACACACACACACACACACACACACTCACACATGTCTTTTCACATAATTTTCTTTGTAAGTTTGGAAGATGATTTTTATATTAGCAGATGACTACTGTAATTTCTTTTCGGCAATTTTTTTTTATTAAGATACAACTTTCTTTTGTCATATTTATTCGATTTACTTTTAAATTATAGGCATATGATAATCAATAAATTTTGAATGTAGATCGTAAAAGATTTTCTTTATTGAACCCCTACAAGATTCTGTTATGCAAATTTGTCAGACCCCACCCCGGGGTCGTGACTAGTGCCCGATAGGGGCACGCAACCACATACTAACCCAAATTCCTTTATAATCTAGCCTGAAATTCTACTGAAATTTCGGCAGAGTTTCCTCTGTTTTATAAAGGAATTTGGGTTCGTATGTGGTTGCGTGCCCCTATCGGGCACTAGTCACGACCCTGGGGTGGGGGCTGACAGATTGGTATCAGAGCGGTTGATCCTTGGAGTGTCCACAGACCGTGTCTAGTAGAGTCCGATGTATCGGTGTGTTGTGCACCACATCTATACACAGGAG
>JAOTQJ010000111.1:18226460-18272087 GCA_025642045.1 Solanum sejunctum | reverse complement strand
ACACACACACACACACACACACACACACACACACACACACACACACACATATATATATATATATATATATATATATAAGAGGAATAAGTCTTTCAAATCTTTTACATGCATTCTTAGGCTAAAAGGCCAAATCACATTCTTCAAAATCATGCATAACAGGCTAAAATTCCAAACCATTCTTCATGAATACTTTTCGTGAATAGGATTTGCTCCTTGCATAGTAGTGTAAACACCCATACTTGCTCAAAGTGCCATAACCTTAGACATAGATGTGATCACATTGTTGTCATAATCAATATATTATCAAAATCTTATGCATGAACATAATTGGGCTTAACCCACTTCATAATTTCACAAAAATCTAATGTACATGAACACATATGATGTGGATGAGATAGAATGGCATGGATAACATATATTCAAACTCAATTCAACAATACATTACACGATTCAAGTCAAAACATGAGAAAATTTGCATTTAAAATATAATATGGACTACCCATGCTCAAACAAGCTTAAAGGGACATACATATTCATATCTTCATAAATTAAATGTTGAAAATCATAATAGGGCTTAAAGTAACTTAAAATCACAAATAAAGTATAACCCACACATCAGCAGAATTTAAATAATCATAATAATGAAAACCCACTTTTAACATAAGCTTAAATTCATGAAAATTTCTTGAAAAGATTTGAGACTCCTTGATTGGAAGGAACCAAGGATTAAAACCCACATACCTTAGCTAATAAAGGAATTCCAAGAAGAAATATGAAGAAGAGTGAGCCCTGCCTTGATTCCTAAGCTAAAATCCCCACTAGAGTTCTTGAGAGAGACTTGAGAAAATTTGATTTTTTTGAAACTAAGTGTTAGTCATGAATGAGGTGTTAGAATTAGTGTAGGAGAGGTTTAGGAATGTAACGGAGGATTTAAAGGTTTTAAAAAGCCTTGGGGATAGGTTAAAATATCAAAAACACCTCAGTAAAACACCCTTTTAATTTTTATCTGGAACTTCACAGAGCCAGCTTCATGGGTCCTCAAGCTTTTCACGGTCCATGAATGCTTCCGTCTCAGCCAAGATAGGTTCTACGAAAAAGGGCCTAACTTCTTGATCTGAATTTGGAATGACGTGAAATCAGATGCATTGGAAAGCTAATTCAAATAAATTTAATTCGATAGGTTGTGGGTCACCCAATTCATTTTGTTCTAAAAGATATGACCATTTAAAGTTGACCCTTTTATAGGTACTTGTGAAAAACTTACTCAATGGAATTTCTTTGAATTTGGCTTGATTTAGGAGACCCATGATCCTTAAACAACACAAATAATCTTGAATTGAGGGCTTTAAAGTGAACTTATCTTGAGCTTGAAGATTCTATACTTAGAAAAATTTCACTCTAGAAGCCATATGGGAGGCCACACGGGACGTGTACTTGGCCGTGGAACTTTACTTGGTCCCAAAATTGTGGGATTTCAAGCCAAGGCCACCACATGGCTCCTCTACATGGTCGGTGAAATATCACACGGACCGTGATGGTGCAAGTGTGGAGTGCCTTCGCAAAAATCTCCACTTTTAAGGTCCCACACTAAATTTTAAGGCCAAGGATCACCTCATTAGAGGCCACACGGGCCGTGTGACCTAACAAGGACCATGAGGTGTCCCTTGAAGTGTCACCTTGGTCCAAAATTCATGAAATAAAAAATTTCAAGATTCATTGAAGGCGTACAGTGCCCGGTCATTACATGTGGCGTGTAAGCACAAGTATATTGATGACAAATTTTGCATTCTCCTAGGTACTAAGTGAATTCAGTTGAGTTGTATTCCCCTTCATTATCTAGTCTTAATAATGAATTTGCTTGCCCCTTCTCCCTCAATTGTTTTCTTAAATTCTTTAAACATAGAAAAAGAATCACATTATTTTCTATCATAAAGAAAATCCAAACATACCTAGAGAAATCATCGATAATGGTCACCACGTACTTCATTCCACCAATTTATGACTACTTGTTGGGTCCAAACATATCATAGTGAACTAATTGTTGTGGTTTATCAGCTTTAAATTTAGACTTTTCAAACGACAACTGATGAGCTTTACCATACTGATATCTTGAAAAAATGATGTATGTTCCTACTTCAAGTTGAGAAAGATCCTTGATCATTGACTTATTCATCATCAGACTTAGATTGGGATAACTCACATGACCCAATCTAATATTCCACAAAATAGCAGACTTATTTTTTTCATCCTTTCTACATATGCAGACTCCCCAAACATCAGATAGACTGACTCTAATCGATGCCCATTCATACTTGGATTTTCTATGTTCTTGAGATCCTGATATATCTTCACATCATCAGGACCAAATGGAACATAGTTTCCTGATATTGTTAATTGTGATATTGAAAGCAAGTTTTTCTTCATACTCGGGACATGATAGACATTTTGAAGTGACATTTGATTAGCCCTTTGTTGAAGAGAAATTGTTGTCTCACCAATATGAGCTTTTGGTAACCTTGAATTGTTGGCTATCACCACAATACAACTACACCCTTATGCACTGATGGGTTTTGCAACTTTTTCGTATCACTTGTTATATAATTTGCGCAACCTGAATCAATGATCCTATCATTCTTATCAATTGATTCAGATATTGTCATTGTAAGTGCTAAATCCTCCTCTTCAATAGTGAAAAATTCTTCAGCATGCCAAACATCTTTGCTTTTCTCTTTTGAATTTGAGGTAGCAGTATTACTTTCTACAGACTATTTTTTGAACCAACAATCATATGACCTTTTTTCCCACAATTTTAACACTTCCCTTCAAATCTTTTGCCATTCTCTTGATTCTTCAGAACTCATCTTGAGCGTAAATTTCCATCTCCATGAAAAGTTTTATTCTTACACTCACCAGTAACATGATGCTTAACGTTCTTGCTTTAGTTGGTATAGAGTGCTTTTTACTCATTCTTCACTGAGGGTCATGCCGTTTGCTTGAACATAGCTTGTTGTCCAGCAAGCAAGTTTTCCAACTCAATAGGTGATGGATGATTTGTCCATCCCTATACAGTAGCAACAAAAGCACTATTTTTAGGTCTCAAACCATGGATAATAATACTTTTTACCTACCCTGGTTTCCCCAGTTGGCGCCGTTGAATCTAAATCTGAGATTTTATGGCATATCCTCTTGACTCTATGGAAGTACTGGACAATTGTCTTATCACGTTGCTCTATTGATAATAACTCATTCTCTAAAAGTTGCAGCCTTGTATTGTTTTTCTTTGAGAAAAGTGCAGCAAGTGTGTCTCATGCTTCTTTTGGCATTTTAGTGTCACGAACATGCTCCAACACATCTTCATCAATTGTTGTTTTGAGCGTAGACATTGCTTTGACTGCTTTGATCTTCCACTTCTGCAATGTTCTGTTTACATCCTCTTCTACTAGTTGTGTAATATCACTTCCGTTGACAACTTCTGAAAGATCTTGGTCTTGCATATAAGGCATTATACATGTTGCAGATGCATTATAATTTTGGATATTTTGCCCTTTGACTCCACCAACTACTTGAATATCCTTCACTGTGATGGCTCAGATACCAAATGTAGAACTCAACACACAGAAAGCTTGTAATGGAGAAGAACAAATAACAGGAAACAAGAATAAATAGAGAAGAACCAACTGTAAAAATATTTTACAGCAAAAGTTGTTGGACACTTTATTTAATACGTTATTAGACTTTTAAAGGTTTATAGGAATCACATTCTGTCACGACCCAAGCCTAGGGCATAAATGTGACACGAAGCAAGGGAAACCCAAAGGGACCCCAAGCATGCCTCTTAGAACATCATTACGCATCCTTGGTTGCGTAAGCAATAAACAAGCATCAAGAGATAATAAAGTGAAACAATCGGGGCTAAGGGAAAGCAAGATCATATCATAGACATCAAGAACAATAGAGTCAAGGCTCTTAGCATTGATACATAACATGTCCAACAAACACCTCTAATATATAGATCAGAGCAGGGAATAAGACAAAGCAACCGAGCTCACAACCTAGCTCACCTTAATAGTCAAAATCAAACATAAAGAAGAATGTCTCAATACTTAACAAGAGCAACATAAGCTAAGGTCCCTGAAGTGGAAGACTCATGAACTAGATTAAGTAGTATCGAACTAGCCATGTGGAGGAAGATGATCAACTTGGGCGCTGGTCCCTACAGGGTGATATCATGTAGGCAAGAGTATGTATTAGTACATTTGAATGTGCTAATTATGTAAGATGCAATGTAACCAGAATTTAGGGATCATAGTGAAAATGCATGACATGTATGCTCAATGCAAATGTAAAACATACTTAAGTAACTCATGCTCATATAGGATATCATATGTGTAGAAGAGACCAAACTAGATTTCCAAAGTACAAACCCCTTTGTAGGTTGGTGATGATGATGCCCCATCACCTAGGTGGTGAGGTACAAACCCCTCACTAGGTTGGTGACTATGCGGCCCCATCACCCCAGTGGACAAGTACTAAACCTCCAATAGGTTGATGAGTAAAAACCTCCATCTAGGTTAGATGATGCCTCCCCATCACTAGGTAGAGAAGTACAAATCCTTCACTAGGTTGATGAGTACAAATTCCCATCTAGGTTATCCAGTTTCTTAGTCCCCCAGATTGGGCATGGTGTAATGCAACACTTTATATAGAATTTATTATATATAAAAGCTTATTTCATCATCATATAGTCAGTTATATCATATCTCATGGTTTCGACCTTCAATCGCTTAAGAAACCATAGCTAGACATTTTATCAAACACTTAGAGGGTGTGTAATGCTAGTATAAAACCATGAAGTATAGAGATCAAATACTGTAAGAAAACCCATTGTAAAAAACCATCAATAAACACCTTGCAACACACTTAAGCAACATACATCAAAACATCTCCTCAAATTTTACAATATATAAAAGAGTTATAGCTCAAAACATAGCAAAACAATCATAATTTCTCATAGTTTTAACATAGTGTGCAGTGAATTTCATAATAAGGAAAACTCATTTGTAAATTAACTTTAAATCATGAAATTTGAGTAAAATGAGATTTGGGTACTATCAGTGAAAGGAACCCATGAAAGAAACCCACATACCTTTTCTTGGGGATGAACTTGGTGAAGATTAGAGATGGAGACTTGAATCTTGAAGAAGAACCTTAAAGGAAAACCTCAACTTAGGATGAGGGTTTGGGACTTGAATTTGGGAGTGAAAAATATTGCTAAGTGTTTTAGTGAGTATTGGAGAATGTTCAGGATGATATGAGGGTGGAAAAAGGCTAAGTATATGCAAAAGCACTGTTGGGAATAGTTAGGCCCAAGACCCAAAAGTCATGGACCACAAGAAAAATAACTGGACAAAATTTACACAAGTCCTCGTTGTGGACTTATAGTGGAGACCAAGTTTACACATGTCTGCGATGGCGCCGCGGGGACAGCTGCGCATCGCGTCACCGTCGCAGACTGATTCTACAAATTGAAATTTTGGAAATTTGAAATTATGATTTGATTGCTCTAAAATTGGGGTTAGACCCTTCACCCTATAATTGTGGCCCCTTGAACAAGAATATAAAGTTTGATTTTTGAAATCGCGCACAAATTTTGCGATATGTGAAATTTAAAAGTCCAGGCATTTCGAGGCATATTTCCAAACACTTTTTGAGATCGTTTTAATATCTCGCTCTTAGGAACATTCGTCCCCAAATGTAAAAGAGACATATAATACAAGAGTAATCATAAATAAATCAGCCCCAAACAAGAATGCAATATTACATTTAAACATCATTTTTGAAATCTCAACATAAGTGTAAAATCATCATAAATTTGTCAACTTAGACATGAATGCATACGAATCACATAGGGGTTGAGATATAAGACTTGAAATCACATAGGTCACATAGAGTTAGTACCTTAGGCTTGAGTGGAGTGGAAGAGATAAGGATGTCACTTTTGTATCTCCTCCTCAGCCTCCCATGTAGCACTCTCAACTTGTTGGTTCCTCCAAAGGACCTTAATGGATGCCACCTCCTCAACCTCAAACCAATCAACGGGTGATCTACAATGTCTCTCAAAAAGAGCCTCAAAAGGATCCATACCGATGCTATAGTGATAGGTTATTGTAGGCAAACTCAATCAAAAAAAGATGGTCATCCCAACTACCCTTAAGCTCCAAGACACAAACTCTAAGCATATCCTCAAGTGTTTGAATGGTTCTTTTGGATTGGCCATATGTTTAAGGGTGAAAGGTCGTACTAAGGTGGACTTTTGTACCAAGACCACTTTGAAAGGACCTCCAAAAGTATGAAGTGAATTGTGCACCATAATCTGATATAATGGACAAAGGAACCCCATGTAACCTAACTAACTCATGGATGTACAACCTTGCATACTCTTCAACCCCATATATAGTCTTAATCGGTAGAAAGTGGGCCAATTTTATCATCCTATCAACCACAACCCATATGGAATCAAAACCCTTCCTAGTATTCTACAACCCTATCACAAAATCCATATTAATCACCTTCCACTTCCGAGTGAGAATCTTTATATCTTGAGTTAGTCCACCCGTCCTTTGATGCTCGGCTTTGACTTATTGACAACTATGGAAATCAGAAATGAGTTTAGCAATTTCCCTCTTCATGCCTCCCCATCAATACACATCTCTCAAGTCTCTATATATTTTGGTGGACTCGGTATGGATAGATTAAGAAGAATTGTGGGCCTCATCAAGGATCTTATCCCTTAAACCATCAACACATGGCACACATAATGTACCTTGGTACCTAAGGGCACCATCTCCCCCTTGGGAGAAACCTCTACTTTTTCCTCTTTCAGCAAGGCTCTTAATTCAAGCAAGGAGGAGTCAAGATCTTGTTTTTCTATCACTCCATTAACCAATAAAGATTTAGAGCCATCAACAATAACAACACCATAACCCCCTTCTTCCAACCTAAATCTCAATCTAGCCTATCGGTGGACCTCCATAGCCATCTCCTTATCACCACCTTCAACATGGGCTAGGCTACCCATAGACACCCTACTCAAGGCACCCACCACCACATTTTCCTTACCAGGATGACAGTGCACACTCACATCATAGTCTTTAAGAAGGTCTAACCATCTCTTTTACCTCAAACTGAGATCTTTTTGAGTGAAACCATATTAGAAGCTTTTATGATCAGTGAACATATCCACATGCACCCCATACAAGTAATGACGCCAAATCTTTAATATAAACACAATGACGACTAACTCTAGATTATGGGTAGGCTAGTTTCTTTCATATACCTTGAGTTGTCTAGAAGCATAAGCTATGCACTTACCATTTTGCATCAATACACAACCCAAACCAACCCTGGAAGCATCATAATACACCATAAATCTCTTAAGTCTATTCGGTAATGATAGTATTGGAGCGAACACATGCTTGTCTTTCAATGTTTGGAAGTTTCTCTCATATTCATCAGTCCACACAAACTTAACCTTCTTTTGAGTCAATTTGACCATGGAGGAACCAATAGAGGAGAACGCATTCACAAACCTTCTATAATAACCCACTAGTCCCAAGCAGCTCCTAATATCCAACGGGGTCAATGGTCTAGGCCAATTTCTAGTCATATCAATTTTCTTAGGATCAACATTTTATACCATCCCCCAATACCACATGACCCAACAATACAACCTCTCAACAAAAATTCACACTTGTCATATTTGGCATACAATTTCTCCTCCCTCAATCTTTGCACCGTAACCCTCAAATGCCCCCTTTGCTCCTTCCTACTATATGAATAGATCAAAATACCATCAATGAAGACCTCAACAAAGGAATCAAGGTAAGGTTTGAAGACCCTATTCATTAGATTAATGAAGATGGCAGGTGCATTGGACAACCCAAAAGACATCACAACAAACTCATAATACCCATATCTAGTCTGGAAGGCCGTCTTAGGAATATCACACTCCCTCACCCTTACTTGATGATACCTGGACCAAAGGTCAATCTTAGATAAATAGCTAGCCCCATGCAATTGGTCAAACAAATCATCAATCCTTGGAAGTGGATATCTATTCTTGATAGTGACCCTGTTGAGTTGCCGGTAGTCAATGCACATTCTAAGGGACCCATCCTTCTTCTTCACAAACAACATTGGAGCACCCCAAGGTGATTGGCTAGGTCTAATAAATCCCTTATCCAACAAATTTTTCAATTATTCTTTTGACTCGGGGCCATACGGTAAGGGGGAATAGAGATAGGTTGAGTATCGGGGAGGAGGTCTATACCAAAATCTATTTCTCTTTTGGGAGGAACATCGGGAAGGTCATTTAGGAAGACATCAAGAAACTCATGTACAACCGAAACGGACTATATGGAAGGGGCTTTACACTCCATATCTCTAACTTTCACCAGATGATAGAGACATCCCTTAGAGATCAAATTAAGGGCTTTAATGCATCAAAATGAATCTACCCTTGACCACCATATTTTGACTTTCCCACTCAAAGATAGGTTCATTAGGGAATTGAAACTTGACCCTATGGTTTCTACAATCAATAGAAGCATAATAGGCATGCAACCAATCCATCCCAAGGATAACATCAAAATTAACCATGTCTAATTCAACAAGATCACAAGGCAACAACTTATACAAAACGCAAATAGGACAACTCCTATAAACTTTTTTAGAAAAAAATAGAGGCACCAACAGGAGTAGACACTTCACATGACTCATGCAATAACTTGGGGTCAATATGGAACTTTTTAACAAGAAAAGAAGTAATAAAGGAAAGAGTGTCACCCGAATAAATAAAAGCATATACATAAAAGTCAAAGATTTTTAACATACCGATAACAACTAAACCTCTCCAACCCCTTGCCTCCCACATAGTGCATAAAATCAGTTATGCCTTGGGGAACCACCTTGAGGACCACCTCTACCCAATGGGACCGCATTTGCACCCCGTCCTTTGCCATGGTTTCTTGGATAATCCATCCTTTTGTGACCAAGCTCCCCACAATCAAAGCATTCATTAGAACCTTTCAAACACGGGACCCTATGACTCTTACACATGTAGGAGACACATTAATGGGAGCCATAACACCAATACCTTGACGACTAGGAAGCTCATTAGCAAACCCTATATTAGTAGCATTAGAAGGTTTTTGGCCTTGGTGAAAGTTAGCTACCTTTTGGAATTTACCCTCAAATCGAAGGCTCTTCGCCTTATTCCCCCTTCTCTTTCTCAATTTCTCCTCCTCCATTTGCCCAGTGTAGATCATCAACCGAGATAAGTCCATGTCACTAATTAGCATAGTAGACCAACATTCTTTACTTACCAAGTTAGAGACCCCCGTTATGAACTTATTCATCCTAGATTTAGGATCGGCCACCAAATGAGAAGCATAATTTGAAAGTTGATTAAACTTGAGGGCGTACTCCCTCACACTCATAACACATTGTTTCAAGTTCATGAACTCTACCTACTTAGCTTTCCTAAGCTCAAGAGGGAAAAACCAATTAAGGAAAGCCAATTTGAATTCCTCCCAAAGCACCAAATTACCAATTCCCTTCTCATCCTTCCATTGATAATACATATTTGGGCTACCCCTTTGAGTTGGTATGTCGCCAACACCGCCTTTTTATTTGGCCCAACACCCTTGATACACAAGATCTTATAGACCTCATCAATGAACTCTATGGATCTTCATTCACCTTTGAACTATAGAACACCGAAGGATTCATCCACATGAAGCCCCTTACTCTATCTCCCGCAGTAGTAGCATGAGGGGCTTGGGACTCTTGATTCACTTGGTTGGCCACAACTTGGACAAGCATAGTGAGAGCATCCCGGAGCTCACCATTGGCAAGTTTCTCCTTAGGAGTTTGGGCCCTTCTTCCTCAAGTGTTTGTCATGATCTATCATAACGTAAAATAATCGTTAGGGGGAAAACTTACCATAACTCTATAGCACAACTTGGAACATGAAGAAGGGAAATATTTTTTAAAATGTCTCATAGCCTGCTATTTATAGCCATGGCGCGCTTCACAACCATGAATAGGACTCTAATCGAAGTGCTGTATTAGACTCCGAGGATCTATCAACCTAGTGCTCTGGGCGTAGACGTGACATGGCGCAAGGGAAACCCAAAGAGACCCCAAGAAATCCTCTTAGGACATCATTACATATCCTTGGTAGCAGAAGCAATAAAAATCATCAAGAGATAATAAAGTGGGACAACCGGGGCTAAAGGAAAGCACTATCACATCATAGACATCAAGAACAATAGAGTCAAGGCTCTTAGCATAGATACATAACATGTCCAACAAACACCTCTAATACATAGATAAGAGTGAGGGCCAAGACAAAGAAACCGGGCTCACCCTAATAGTCAAAATAAAACATAAAGAAGACTGTCACAATACTTAACAAGAACAACATAAGCTAAGGTCCCTGAAGTGGAAGACTCATGAACTAGCTTAAGTAGTTTCGAACTAGCCATGTGGAGGAAGATGATCAACTTAGGCGCTAGTTCCTACAAGGTGATATCATGTAGGCAAGAATATGCGTTAGTAAGTTTGCATGTGCTAAGTATGTAGGATGCAATGAAATAAGAATTTAGGGATCATAGTCAAAATGCATAACGATAGGCAATAGTCATAATATAATAATATGGCATGTATGCTCCATGCTTAAAAGTAAAACATGCTTAAGTAATTCATGCTCATATAGGGTATCATATGCATAGCAGAGACCAAGATAGATTTTGAAAGTACAAACCCCTTGGTAGGTTGGTGATGATGTCGCCCTATCACCTAGGTGGTGAGGTACAAACTCCTCACTAGGTTGGTGACGATGCTAGCCCACCACCTCGGTGGAGAAATATAAACCCTCCATTAGGTTGATAAGTACAAAGCCCCATCTAGGTTATTGGTGAGACTGCCCCATCACTAAGTGTAGAAGTACAAACCCTTCACTAGGTTGATGAGCACAAACCCCCATCTAGGTTATCCGGTTTCTTAGTCCCCTCGAATTGGGCATGGTCTAATGCAATACTTTATATAGAATTTATTATATACATAATTTCATTTGATCATCATATAGTCAATCGTATCATATCTCTTGCTTTGGACTTTCAATCCCTTAAGAAATCATGGCCGGATATTTTATCAAACACTTAGAGTGTGTGTAATGCTGGTATAAAATTGTGAAGTATAGAGATCAAATCATGCAAAAAAATCCATTGTAAAACCATCAATCAACACCTTGCAACACCTTCAAGAAACATACATTAAAACCCCTCCTAAATCTTACAATAGATCGAAGATTTATAGTTCAAAACATTCCAAAATAATCACAATTTCTCATAGTTTTAACATAGTCTGCAGTAAATTTCATAATAATCAAGACCCATTTGTAAATTAACTTTAAATCTTGCAATTTGAGTAAAAGGAGATTTGGGTATCATGGGTGAAAGGAACCAATGCAAGAAACCCACATACCTTATCTTGGAGATGAACTTGGTGAAAATTAGAGATAGAGACTTGAAACTTGAAGAACCTTGAAGGAAAACCTTAGCTTAGGATGAGGGTTTAGGACTTGAATTTTTAGGAGTAAAAATATGGCTAAATGTTTTAGTAAGTATTGGGGAATTTTTAGGATGATATGAGAGTGGAATAAGGCTAAGTGTAGAAAAAAACATAGTTGGGAATAATTAGGCCCAAGAACCAAAAGTCTTAGATAGGAAGAAACATAACTAGGCAGAATTTGCATAGGTTCGCATAGGACCTTTCGTGGAGACCATGTTTACACATGTCCGTGACAGTTGCACATCGCGGCACCGTCGCGGACGGATTTTGGAAATTGAAATTTTGGAAATTTAATTTTGTGATTCGATTACTCTAAAATTGGGTTTAGACCCTTCTCCCCCTAATTTTGACCCCCTGAACAAAAATATGAAGTCGAACTTTCAATATCATGCATGGATTTTGAGATATATGAAATTTAAAATTTTAAACATTTCGAGGCACATTTTTGAGCACTTTTTGGGGTCGTTTCATATTCTAACTAAACCTCTAGCAGAGTCCCACTAAACCACTTAACCTAAACTCTAGAAAAAAAACTCTACACTCTAGGAAATATACAGATTAAATATATAACAAAGTAACAACTAATAGCTAAAAAATAGGTATTGTGAGACTTTGTCAAACTAAAGAAGCTGATGTTGTACGACTTTAACACCTTCAAACATTGTTAATCACTAGCAACATCAACACTGAACTAGAGGCCTTGTTGCAAGGATTAAGGATCACATAGTTGTTTTACCCACCTTAACATGTCTCTAGATGCACAGGAAGTTATAAGCTTGTTAATTGTTCATATGGTTATTTTAAGACTTGCTTTTATAATTTAAAATTTTTTAAGTTATGTTAATTTAGTTGATTGTGTAAATTATTAGTTCTCCAATTGGATGGACTGTACGAGTGTCACTCATGACTGTTCTAGGTTATCACAAAGATAAGCTTATTTAAAATTGATTATTAAATAATTTTGTTGATGTATATACCACAGATACAATAAATTACAGTTGAAATTAGATGACAAAATTGAATAAAAATTTAATCATGCTGAGCTATGGATATCCCACTCTCTTTAAGGAGATTCAATTCCACTGCAGCATAATCTACTATGATCCAACAGTATGTCTCTTGACTTGTCCCCTCTAGGATACAATAGTCCAATAATATTGTATGACTCAAACAACTCATATATATGATTTGTGTGTAGTGTAGTGGCTTCTCCCAATTAATTGATTTGTGTATCCATATGGATAGACCTCCACCATTACCAAGTCAAAGAATTACCTAAGATACAAACTATGGGTTTCTTTTACTATTACATTCATGGTATTGGATACGATAAGCCACATGATGATCAAAAGCTTGTATTGGAGAACAGTGCTTCACCAGCTTCAGGGCATCTTCCTATTGAAAATTTCTGCGAAATTTGTCAATAAAAATCTTTAGTAGGATTCATCTATTCGTCTTCATAATTACAATCATTTGTGTTACAACATTTCTTTTAATTTAGCAAACAGGACATGGGAAATCTTGAAGCCATTCATTTGAGGAGTCGTCAATTCTCATTTCAATAAAAATAAATAAACAAATTGAAGGTATATGTCATCAAATCTGAATATATACAAAAAAAAATTTATAATAACTTACACAAATCTATTGAATCTAAAAAAATCCTTCAAACAACCACACATCAATATTTTCTGGAATAAAAAAGAATGATCTTTTAAGGAAAAAAGATACAACAGTAATAATAACATACCTAGTGAAATCCCACAAGTCGTGAAAGGGAGGAAAAAAGATAAGAGGAAAAACTTTGAAACAAAGAAAAAGTAGAATTTTTACATTGCCAAAATGTGCTTCATTTTGGGAAAGACTCCAATATACTGTTCATAGAAATACACATTCATAGCATTATTAACAATGGATTTGATGAAATTACAAAGTCATTTCTTCTATATGGCCTCTTATTAGAAGTATATGTCATCAAAATTAAACAAGTCAAATTTAGTTAAAATTGGAATCCATTAACTTTATATGCAATGGGAGTATATTAGTGCATATATACTTGGATGGAGCGTAGAGTTGAATCCCGATGCCACCTTAGCCATGAAAATTTCGTTATGGGAGCAATGGCTCTCAAGGTAGGAGAAAAGATGTTCTTGGATTTCGAATGTGGAAAGCAAAATCATTGTCGAAAATGCATTATTTAGAATTTGTATAAGGATTTCTGTCAAAAATATTGTGTAAGGATTTATGTCAAAAAAATTAAAAAAGAATAACATATGAAGAAATAAATTAAAAAATATTAAAAAAGAAAACAAAAATATCGTAAATATATAATCGTTGTTTGCATTAGTTTAGGTCATTTGAGAAGTTGGATTGCATAGCCTATGCAGTTTGGTGAACAATGAAATATATCTTGTAATTAAGAAGCTTAGTGAATTGGTGTGGATTTTGATTTTTCATTCAAAGAGGTACAACTTTTGGATGTAGAGCTTTTATCCAAAGAGATACAACCCTTGAATATATAATCAGAACATGAATTTTTTAAATAAAAAAAGGATCAATTTAAATCCCGGCTTGGGAAAATGCCACATCATAGATAGATAGATAGATATAGAGAGATAGACATACAAATAGATTTTCAAACACAAAGCAGATCTCTTGAAAACATAATACTCCCCCCGTCCTATTTTATTTGGCACCCTTTGACTTGACACGGTATTTAAGAAAAAAAATAAGAATTTTGAAACTTGTGGTTTAAAATCATTCTTAGAAATTTGTGTGGTTAAGATTCATTTTATTAAAGGTAAAAGGGGAATTTTAAAGCCAAATTATTTCCAATTAGACTAAGGTGACATTTTTTTTGGATGGACCAAAAAGGAAATGGTGCCACATAAAATGGGACAGAGGGAGTAGTAAAGTTCTACTTTTTGTTTGTGTGTGTATGTGTATATATATATATGAAGAAGAAGAATCAAACCTAAATAAGAGTTCAATAAAAATATCTATGACAAGAAAAGAGCAGTAATAGAATAAAAAATCTAGCCATAGGATCTATACTAGCTACACCCAATCGGGACACACATCTGCAGTTTAAAGTAAAATCTGAGCGGGACCCTAGAAGCCCATCGAGTGCACAAAATATCTATAGGAAAGTAGTTAAGAGTTAGTGTTCTCCTCGAGTAAAGTACTATAAGGGCCACAGATCTATGATATTGGGGATATATTGGGGCCTCAAACCCCTGATGATCAGATAGATTAAAAGCTCTGAATGAGCAGGGCCTCGAAATCGATACCAAGGTAATCATAAAACATTAAAACTAAGGCCCTAAACATCAGTACCAAGGTGTTGGCCGGTAATCTCATATAAAGTAAGCCCTCAAACCCCAATACTATAGTAATGATAGTTCTATAAAACTAAGGACTCAAACCCCGATACTCTAGGTGATCATAACTATGTAAAAGTGAGGCCTCGAACCTCTATGCTAAGTTTTCATAACTCTATGAAAATAAGGCGTCAAACCTCGATACTCACATAGAAATGGCCAAATGATGGGCCAAATTAAATACATTCTTCTTAGGGCTCAAGTAATCACCAAAAGTTTTTTCCATACCGAATCAAGTCTATTGTAATACCCCTCAAGTTCTTCGGAATGCCTTATAAGTGTATTTCTCGAATATCTCAAAAATCATGCGTGATTTCAAAAATCGGACTTCATAGTCTTGCTCAAGGGCAAAATTGTTTGGGAAAAGGGTAGCCCCCAAATTTTAGAAGACCAATAGCGAAAAATAATTTTTGCAATAGGGGCCCGAGGCAGTTTGCCTGTGCACCCTTAATTAGTGCAATGCGCCTAGGTCACGCCAGTGTGTAATTAGGCCCTTTGCACCTGGTTAGCCTAGGCATGGACTAGTGTAGTTTTTCACCTATTTTTCTTGTGTCATCCAAGGGCATTTGGGCAATAAGCTAATGCCCATTTATATTTGAAAACCTTCATTCTTAGCCATTTTCAACCTAAGAACCTTCAAAACCCTCTAAAAGCCTTTCAAAATCCTCAGCCCATACTCCATTCAATCTCAAGAACCTCAAACGCATGTTATGGAGTTCAAGAACCCAACTCAAGCTTAAAGTCTTTGCTCAAGTTAATTCCAAGAAATTTCAACATTTATGATGCCTACTAGAAGGTGTTATGAACTATGTTGTATGCCTTACCCTCTAGTACAAGGAAAATGTCTACATGAAGGGGTTATGAACTATGTTGTATGCCTCACCCTCATGTACGAATTCATGCCATGCAACATCTTATGCTTACGTGAAGGGGTCATGACCTATGCTATATCTCCACCCTCATGTACTATCCACTACCTACTAAAAGGGGTTATGACCTATGCTATATTCCTCACCCTCTAGTGAAAAGTATTTGGATGAGATATTCAAATCACTTTATTATGTTGAACAAGTTATGCAAATATGATTATTTCCAAGCATGTTTGCACCTAAACATTTATTATACATGTCATGTTGAGTTTATGTCTTTGATTATGATTATGCATATTAATTTTTATGCTTATGATCCTTGTTACATTACACCTCGTATACTTAGTACATTCGAAGTACTAACACATACTCTATGCCTATATGATATTACAATGTAGGTATCAGAGCTCTTATTGATCCTCCTCCTCCGAGTGGCTAGTTGTATCATTGAAGTTAGTTTTTGGTGAGTCCTCATATCTGGGGAAAATATCAATCTTCTTTCGTGTTTATGTTACAACTTTATCATGCATATTTTGGATACTTATCTATGAGGGTGAGCCTTAGAGATGCATTGGCCCCCATCACATCTACTAGTAGAGGTGTTGTTGGATATTTTGTTGGTGTGTATTTATGATCTTGACTCCTATTACACTATTCTAATGTGAAAGTCTCCCTTATTCTTGCTTCCCTTGTGTCCTTACTTGTGGTTATTTTATTTTGCTTCTACAACTAAGGATGTGTATATGATATGCTAAGAGGCTTATTTGGGGTTTCTTTAGGTTTCCCATTCGCCATGTCACTCCTAGGCCTTAGGCTTGGATCGTGACAAGCTTAATATTAGAGCACTTGGTTGCTAATTGTCCTTGGAAATCTAACACACCATACCAAGTAAATTCTTATTCATGGTTGTGAAGTGCGCTACAACTATGACTAGCAAGCTATAAGGCATTTTAGGAAATGTTTCACTTCTTCATGATCTATGTCATTTTCTAGATATAAATATAAGGCTTCCTCCCCTAGCGAACGTTCTTTTGCTCTTTTAGGTCATGTCACTATCAAGAGGGAGACCACAGAGGGATTGTACACCCGAGGAGGGTCCGGCTCATCAAGCTCCTCAAGGAGAAGGGGCTACACAAGTTGAAATCCAGAATGACATCACCATGTTGGCACATGCTATGACCAATCAATTAATCAAGGGGCCCAAGCTCCATATGCTCCTGCTCTGGGCTCAAGGGTGAGGGATTTTATAAGGATGAACCCTCTAGAGTTTCATCGTTCAAAAATGAAAGATGACTACCAAGAAGGTGTTGCCCAAATATGGTTTGCTCAATGGAAACTTGAGAGGGGGAATAATGACCCTATCCCATAAGAGGAATTCAAGGCTACCTTCCTCAATCGATTCTTTCCTATTGAGTTGAGAGAGGTAAAGATGATGGAATTTATAAATCTCAAGTAAGGCTCTATGAGAGTGAGGGAGTATTTCCTCAAATTTAACAAACTCTCAAAGTATGCTCCTTACTTGGTTACTGATCCTAGGGCAAGAATGAACAAGTTTGTGTCGGGGGTGTCCAGTTTGGTGAATAAAGAGTGCCGCACCACTATGGTTATGGGTGACATGGACGTATCTAGGCTCATGATCTACGCTGAAAAACTTGAGGGGGAGAAGATTAGAAAGAGGAGAAGTGGAGAGTCCAAGAGAGCTCGGTTTGATGTTGGATTCCAAGGTTCTAAGACTGGTCGTTTCCAAGAAAATGACAAATTCAAGGCTAAGGGTCCTCTAGTTCTCTAAACAAGAGGTTTGCTAATGATACATTATCTAAGCCAAGGTTCCAAGGTGGAAGTGGTGGGGCAAGTTTGCAAGATGCCCAAGATGTAGAAAAAATCATAATGGCAAGTTCTTTAGGGATTCAAAGGCTTGCTATGGGTGTGGGAGAGTAGGCCACAAGCTTATTGATTGCCCTTATGCTCAAAACAAGGGCAAGGATGGTCATCCTCACGGATAAGGTAGTTATGTTGATTAAAGGGCTCAAGGTGGCCAACAAGGGGATGCTTCACGTCACAATCCATTTGATGCTCTTCAAGGAAGTCAAGGAGTGGATGAGGTGCCGGAAGTTATTACCAGTATGTTAAAGGTTTTTTTATTATAATGTGTATGTATCATTAGATTTGGGTGCCACTCTATCCTTCAGTACTCCTTTTGTTGCTACTAAACTTCGTGTGTGCTCCAAATTGTTGTGTGAACCCTATGAGGTGTCTACCCCCATTGGTGACTCCATTGTTGCTACAAAAGTCTATAGGGGTCACCTCGTGTCTATATTGCATAAAGTCTTGCCTTGTGATTTTGTTAAATTTAACATGGTGGATTTTGACATCATTCTTAGGATGGATTGGTTCCATGCATATCATACTTCTATTGATCATAGAACTTGTAAAGTTACATCCCAAATTCCTAACAAGTCAGTCTTTGAGTGCGAAGGTCATGATTCTGTGGTTAGGGTAGATTCATCTCTTGTCTTAAGGCCTAAAAATTGATTTACGAGGGTTTCATTTACCATCATATAAGGGTTAGGGATGTTGAGTCTAAAGTCTTTCCTATTGAGTCGGTTCCGGTGGTCAACAAGTTTCTTGATATCTTTCCCAATAAGATTCTCAGTATTCCTCCCGAAAGGAAAATAAACTTTGGTATATACCTCCTGCCAATACACAATCCATTTCCATTCCTCCTTACCGTATGGCCCCGGTGGAGTTGAAGGAGTTAAAAGACCAATTGAAGGATTTGTTGGAGAAGGGTTTCATAAGGTCTAGCAAGTCACTTTGGGGTTCAACGGTATTATTTATGAGAATGAAAGATGCCTCACTTAGAATGTACATCAATCACCGGCAACTCAATAAGGTTACTATAAAGAACAAGTACCCTCTACTCATAGATGATCTATTTGATCAACTACAAGGGGCTAGCCATTTTTCTAAGATTGATCTTCCATCCTTATACCACCAATTGAGGATGAAGGAATGTGATATTCCCAAAATATCTTTTCGGACTAGGTATGGGCATTTTGAATTTATGATGATGTCACTTGGGTTAACTAATGCACCAGGAGTTTTTATGGATCTCATGAATATAGTCTTTAAACCCTACCGTGATATGTTTGTGATAGTATTCATAGATGACATATTGATTTATTCCTGAAGTGAAGAGGAGCTTGTGGATCATTTGAGACCGTTGTTGCAAATTTTGAGGGATGAGAAATTGTTTGCTAAATTTGATAAATGTGAATTTTGTTTGTAAGTACATTCCAAGGGCATGTGGTGTCGGGTGATAGAATTAAAGTGGACCCTAAGAACATGAAAGTGATAAGAAATTGGCCTAGGTCGTTGACTACGATTGATATTAGAAGTTTCTTATGTTTAATGGGGTACTACCAGAGATTTGTGAATGGTTTCTTTTTTATTGCTTCCCCTATGACAAAATTGACACAAATGAAGGCAAAAGTTGTTTGGACCGATGAATTTGAGAAGAGTTTTCAAACTTTGAAAGACAAGCTTATCTGTGTTCCTATTTTTCGCTTTACTAGAAGGGCCAGAAGGGTTTGTGGTTTATTGTGATGCTTCAAGGATTGGTTTAGGGTAGGTATTGATGCAAAATGGTAACATTATAGCATATGTTGTAACAAATTAGTGCAATAACTGTCTTATTTTTACTGCACATACCAGGTCAAATAAGTGCCTTAGAAAGTGGCTTGAGGGTTAGGATTTTTAGGAGTAAATTTAGGAGTTTATTTAGTAGAATAAACAACTATTTGTAGAAGTTATATTAGAAGTATGAGTCTATCAATATAGAGTAAGTACACATTCTAGTTTTTTCCTCTTGTAATTCAGCAACATATTTTCTATTCAAGAAAAGCTTTTGGCAATTCTTTGGTTCTTTCCTAATCTTCCTAACTTCTATATTTTATTTTATGGTAACAACATCAGGGACTTCATCAACCGCTTGCCTCCCATTGAAAGGATAAAACTGGTTGTGCCTTGGGGCACCATCTTGTAGGCCACCTCTCCCAAGGGAACCACATTAGCACCTTTTGGATGAACCTTTTTGCCCTTATTGTGATTCCGAGGGCAATCCGCCTTTTTGTGTCCCACCTCCCCACAAACAAAGCATGCATTAGTATCTCTCAAACATGGTCCTTTATGACCCCTTCCTCACCTAGGACACACCTCATTAGAAACCACAACACCAACACCTTGGGCCCTTGGAAAGTCATTGACAACCCTCCTTTGAAATGCATTGGAAGACCCTTGGCCTTTATAGAACTGGCCATTCTTTTGGATCTTACCCTTAAATCAACCCCTCTTGGCCTCATGACCCCTCATTTTACTCAATTTCTCCTCTTCCATTAGTTTGGCAAAGGTCATCAAATGGGACAAGTCCATATCACCTATCAATATAGCGGACCAACATTCTTCACTTACTAAGTCAGACACCCCCATCACGAACTTGTTCCTCCTTGACCTTGGATCGGCAACCAAGTAAGGAGAAAACTTTGAAAGTTGGTTGAACTTGAGCATATATTCCCTCACACTCATTGACCCTTGTCTCAAATTCATAAATCCCACTCAAGAGGGAAGAGCTGATTAAGGAAAGCCACCTTGAACTCGTCCCAAAACACCACAATCGACTCCTCTTTCTTCTTTCCATTGTTGTACTATATTTGTGATACCCCTTTGAGTTGGTAGGCCTCCAACTCTACTTTTTCTTCCAATCTCACACCCATGATAGCTAATATCTTGCAGACCTCGTCAATGAACTCTTGAGGGTCATCATTTACCTTTGAGCCACAGTATTCTGAGGGATTCATTCTCATGAAGTCTCTCACCCAAGAAGTCAGTGTAGGAGTATGAGCGTCTTGGGCCCCTTGTGTGGCTTGATTAGCCACTATTTGAGCAAGCAAGGTGAAAGCATCCCTAAGCTCTCTATTGGTCGGTTGCTCTCGGGTATGCAGGATCATCTTTCTCTCGTGTTAGGCATGATCTAGCATAGCAAAAAACAAGCGTTAGGGAATGAAAGCTTACTTCAACTCTATAACACGACTTAGAACATAAAGAACAAAAACATTTCCTAAAACATTTCATAGCCCTCCTACTCAGAGTTGTAGTGCACAACACAACAATGAATAATACTCTAATCAACTCAGTATGTTGGACTCCGAGGATCTAACAACTTAGTGCTCTGATACCACCTTTGACACTACCCAAGCCTAGGGCCTAGACATGACCGGCGAATGGGAAACCCAAAGGAACCCTAAACAAGCCTCGTAGCATATCACTACATATCCTTGGTCGCAAAAGCAATAAAATATGATATTAAGAGATAAGAATAACAATGAAAAGGGGCTAAGGGTTAACTTTCATATCATAACATCAAGGAACAAGAGAGTCAAGACTCATTGCATAGATACATAATATGTCCAACAATACCTCTACTACAAAGATAAGAGTGGGGACCAAGACAAAGCTGCTGGGCTCACCCTCATAATCAATACATAAGTTAAGAGAGAAAGTCTTAATACATAGCAAGAGATCATACATAATGCACTTGGAATGGAGGACTCACCAACCAGCTTAATAGAAGTCGTACTAGATACGTGGAGGGGGAGGATTATCAAGTGGTACACTGGTTCCAACATGGTGACATTATGTAGGCATAGAGTATGCATTAGTACATTTGAATGTACTAAGTATGTAGGATGAAATGGAAGATGCTTGAATTAAATCATGCTTTCATAGAAAATAACATATGTGGAGGGGGTGACCATTTCTTAGTATAATCCAAAGCTTATCACCCACTTGGAGAGGAACATGAGGTACGAACCCCTTCATGAGGTTATGGAGGTACAAACCCCCCAACGTTTAATGGGCACAAACCCCCAACATGGTTGATGGAGTAGAAACCCCCAATTAGGTTGATGGGTACAAACCCCCAACATGGTTGATGGATAGTCGAACCCTACGACGCGTGGTGATTTAAGTACAAACCCCCCGATAGGTTGATGGGTACAAAACCCTAACAAGGTTGATATATAGTCACACTTTACCACCTATGGTGACTAGAGTACCAACCCCCAATAGGTCACCAAGGTATGAACCCCCTGACATGGTTACCCAGCGCACAGCCCCCGAGTAGGGCATGGTTACAAGCCTACACTATATAGAGTATTATCATTTCTACATTTGTACCTTTAATCATTATCTAGTCATCATATACATACATACATTACATCATCATTTCATCATCATTCTATTCTCATTCATTATCATATAACCATCATATACATACATGCATTTCATCATCATTTTATTCTCATTCATCATCATATAACCATCATATACATACATTCATTTCATCATTATTATATCATCATTTCATCATCATTCTATCATAATTTCATAATCATATAGTCATTCAACTCATAAAATAAGCATTGAGCCCTCTACTCTTCAATAAGTCCTATCTGGACATTTTATCGAATGCTTAGAGGGTTTGTAGTGCTAGTATAAAACCATGCAAATCAAGAGTGAAATCATGATAGAAAAATCATGTAAGCCATCAATAGATACTTGGTAACTCCCTCAAACAATAAACATTAAGACCCTTCATCAATTCTCACAATAGACCTTAGATTAATAGCTCAAAACATAGCAAAACAGTCACACTTTTCATGAACCCCAACATAGTGTGCAGTAATTTTCATAATAGGTAAGACCGATGAATAAATCAACTTTAAATTATGAAATTTTGAGTAAAAAGAGTTTGTGTATCATGGGTAAAAGGAACCCACATACCTTAGCTTTGGAGATGAACTTGATGAAGATTGGAGATGGAGATTTGAAGCTTGAGAGGAAATACTTTGCTCCGGAGAGGGTTTGGAGACTTGAGTTTAGGAGTAAAATATTTGTCTAAGTATTTGAATGAGTATTGGAAAATATTTAGAATGATATGAGGGTAAAAAATGACTAAGTATAGGTATTTTCACGTTTGGGAACACTTAAGCCCAAGACGTAAAAGACTTGAACCAAATTCAAAACTAGCCAAAAATTTACACTAGTGCGCGCCCTTGGCGCAACGTATCAAGGGCGCAAAAAGCTCCCTCGCATTCATTTTTTGAAAAATTGAAATTTTTAATCATTTGCTCTTAAATTGGTGCTAGACCCATTTTCCACTCACAATGATCCCCTGGACAAGAATATAAAGTCGAATTTTTGATATCACGCACGGATTTTGAGATTTATGGAAAATACAATTCTAGGCACTTCCGAGGCACATTTTCGGACACCTTTTGGGGTCGTTTCAGCACCAATGAAGGAGTTGAAAAAATGAAATGGGAGCAATATTTCAGTGTCCAAGCTGTTAAATAAAAGTCAGCACAAGATTTTGTCAATTATGTTAATAAGAATAAGAGGGAATAATGGATTATTGACTCAGGGTGCTCGCATCACATAGCTGCAGATAATTCTCTATTTTCAGAGATGCGAGAACATTGTGGAGATTGAGTCATTATCGTAGCATATAACTCTACATATCCAGTAGCAAAATAAGGTGTTGTGACAATTGAGGTTTTTGGGGACAAATCCAAAAGCATCAAGTTGTTGGATGTTTATCATGTTCCAGGTTTGATAAAAAAATATAGTCTCAGTTCCTGAAATTATTGATTCTAGAAAATATGTATTGTTTGATCCTAACGATGTCAAAGTACTTGAAAATGTAAAGAAATATTTGCTGATGTTATTTTTACAGGCTAAAGGCAAGGTTCCTTGTTTGTTATGTCAGTAGGTAAAGCTTATGTGAAGAAAACAAGCCAAATTGATAATGCCGGGCTTTGGCATGTCCGATTGGGTCATGTAGGCTACCAAATGTTGCAGCAGATTTCTTCTAAAAAGTTGGTAGACGGCTTGCCAACTTTGAAGAATGTACGTGAAGATGTGCTTTATGAAGGTTGCCAATATGGCAAATCTCATCGTCTTCCTTTCAAAATATCATCAAATCAGAGAACCACATTATTTGAATTGGTTCATACAGACTTGATGGGACCAACAAGAACACCAAGTTATAGCAGGCATCGCTATGTTATGGTGTTGGTGGATGATCACTCAAGGTTCACTTGGGTGAAATTTTTGAAATAAAAGAGTGAGACATTATCTAAGTTTGTGGAGATCAAAGATGCTGTTGCAAATGAGTTTGGGAAGGAAATAAAATATCTCCATAGTGATAATGGTGGAGAATATATGTTAGATGACTTCTTCCAGTACTGCCATGAAAATGGAATTCTTCGAAAATTGACTTTTCCAAATACTCCTCAGCAGAATGAAGTTGCGGAAAGAAAGCTTGCTTATCATACTTAAGTTTATCTTTCATGGTTGCATGACAAGAATCTTCCTCGAGAGCTTTGGGCAGAAGCTATTCAATGTGGATGTCATGTGACAAACAGGCTGCCTCCTTGTCCAGTTACACAGATATCTCCTTTCAAAATTTTATATACTCAGAAGCAAATGTGAACTATTTTCGAGTTTTTGGTTCTATCTGTTATGTTCATGTTCCCAAAACAAATAGAACCAAACTTGACCTGAAAGCAAGAAAATGTGTATTTGTTGGCTATGACTCTTATAGGAAGGGCTGGGGATGCATGGATCTGATGACGAAGAGGTTTACCATTTCTAGAGATGTCGTATTTGATGAAGTGTCATCTTTGTTCCTTACTCAAGAATTGTTGTTTTTGGTGATAATCAGGTCGACTTGGAACATTTATTTCATGAAGTAAATATGCCATCACCTAGTAGTGACGAGGAATCTCCAAATCAGAATATTTCAGAAGTTAGATCGCCAAACCAGAACATTTCAGAAGTTGGATCTCCAAGTCAGAACAAATAAATGTAAGGAGATGGTGAACAACAAGCAATGACAAGGTCAACAAGAGAGAAAAAGCAGCCACATTACCTCAAAGATTATGAAGTCAAAAGTAAAAATTATTTTGTGACCTCATGTTTCATTACAGGAGCATGAACAACTGAAGAACCATTGAGCAATGATGAACCAAATGTCTGTCCACATTGGGAAAGAGAAAAGCAAGAAGAGATTGAAGTTTTAGACTAGAATGAAACTTGGGAAGTGGTACCCAAACCAGAAAAATGCAATCCAGTCACTTGCAAATGGGTATTTCACTTGAAGAGAAAATCAGATGGTACCATAGACAGATTTAAAGCTCGTCTAGTTGCTCGTGGATTTTCTCAAAACTGTGGACTGGATTATGAGGAGACGTTTAATCCAATGGCAAAGATGGTGACAGTAAGGTCACTTATTTCTCTAGCTGCTTTCAAAGGTTGGAAGTTGTGGCAGCTTGATATAAAGAATGCATTTCTTTATGGAGAGTTAGATCGGGAAGTATTTATGGAGCAACCTCATGGCTTTGTCTCTAAGCAATCTCAAAATCATATTTGTCGTTTTATGAAAGCTTTGTATGGTCTCAAGCAAGCACCACGAGCTTGGTATGGTGAAGTTTCTCAATACCTAATCTTTTGTCATTTTAGAGTTTCCAATTCAGATTCTAGTTTATTTATAAAACTAAAATCAAAGGCACATCTCCTTATATTATTATACGCTGATGATATGATAATAATCGAAGAGAATAAATCAGAAATTTCTAATTTGAGGAATGAACTGTCTGTTCATTTTGAGATGAAAAATTTGGGGCATATTATATGTTTTCTTACTTTGGAAGTCAAAAAATTAGCTCAAGGTTATTTTGTATCTTAAGTAGGTTATTCAAAGAATCTATTACAGCATTTTGGCATGGGGGAGTCGATAGAAAAGGCTACTCCAATGGAGCCGAATCTCAAGTTGAAGAAGGATGAAGGCAAGTCTTTAAAGAATGCAATAAAGTACCAACAATTGGTTAGAACTTTGATCTATTTGACCATCACAAGGCTAGAAATATCGTACTCTATTGGTGTTACTCAATTTATGCACAATGCAACAACTTCTCACTTAGATGCCATGAAAAGGATTTTGCTCTATGTGAAGGTATTTCTTAGTCATGGAATTTGGTACAAAAGGTGTGCAAATTTTTTATTGAGTGGATTTACTAATGCAAATTGGGCAGGTGATACAAATGATTGTTGATGAACTTTTGGTTATTGTTTTAGTACTGGGGTAACAGTGGTTTCTTGGTGCAGCAAGAAGCAAGATGTTGTTGCTTGTCTAGCACTGAAGCTGAATACATTGCAGCAACCATGGCTGCACAAGAATGTATTTGGTTGAAAAGGCTGATTAAAGACATGTCCCATAAATTAGACTAGGCTGTGCAAATCAACTACGACAACGAAAGTGCCATCAAACTTGCATCAAATCCAATTTTTCATGCTCAAATGAAGCATATTGAGATTTGTCATCACTTTGTTTGTGAGAAAGTCTTAAGTGAAGAGATTGAACTGACAAGTGTTCGCACCAATGCTCAAGTTACTGATATATTCTCTAAAGCTTTGGAGAAGTCTATGTTTTAATACTTTCGAGATGCTCTGGGAGTTGTTGATCATGAGCTTGCACTAAGGGGGAGTGCAACAAATTAGTGCAATCACTGTCTTATTTATTTTGCTGCATTTACCTAGTCAAATAAGTGCCTCAGAAAGTGGCCTAGGGGTTAGGAGTTTTAGGGGTAAATTTAGAAGTTTGTTTAGTGAAATAAACTACTATTAGTAGGAGTTATATTATAAGTATGAGTCTATCAATATAGAGTAAGTACAAGCTCTATTTGTTTCTCTTGTAATTCAACAACGTATTTTCTATTCAAGAAAAGCTTTCGGCAGTCCTCTGGTTCCTTCTTACTCTTCCTATATTCTATCTTTTGTTTTATATGTTTCTCGAAAACTAAAGGTGCATGACTATAATTATCCCACCCATGATCTCTAATTAGCGACTGTGGCATTTGCTTTGAAGATATGGTGTCATTATTTGTATGGGGTTCATGTAGATGTATTTATCGACCAAAAGAGTCTCCAATATGTTTCACACAAAGGGATCTTAAATTCAGACAAAAAAGTGGTTAGAGTTCCTTAAAAACTATGACATAAGTATACACTATCATCTTGGCAAAGCTAATGTTATGGCCGATGCTTTGAGTAGAGTGTCTATAGGAAGTGTAGCTCACATTGATGATGCCAATAAGGAGGTGGCTAGAGAAGTTCTTAGCTAGGTTGGGCGTTAGGTTGAATGAAGTTGAAAATGGAGGTGCAGTGGTTATTGATGGTTCCAAATCTTCTTTGATTGAAAAGGTCAACTCCAAAGAAGACCTTGATCCTGCCTTGCTAGAATTTAAAGCTTTGGTGAAGGATGGTACAGTGGAGGTTTTCTCCCAAGGGGGATATGGTGTTCTTAGGTACCAAGGTAGGTTATGTGTGCCTAAAGTTGATGACTTGAGGGAGTTGATTTTGAAAGATGCATATAATTTGTCCTACTCGATCCACCCCGTTCAACAAAAATATATAGAAACTTGAGGGAGCTTTAACGATAGGTGATATGAAGAGGGATATTGCCAAGTTTGTAGCCAATTATCATAATTGCCAACAAGTGAAAGCCGAACATCAAAGGTTAGGTGGCCTATCCCAAGACATAGAAATTCCTACTTGGAAGTGAAAATAGATAAACATGGATTTTAAGATTGGTTTGCCAAAGACTAGGAAGCATTGTGATCCTATTTGGGTTGTTGTTGATAGGATGACAAAGTCAGCTTACTTTCTACCGATTAAAAGAACCTATGGTGCTGAAGATTATGGCAAGATATATATTCATGAGCAGGTTAGAGTGCATGAAGTACCATTGTCTATCATTTCAGATCGTGGTGCTCCATTCACTTCTCATTTTTGGAGATTCTTCCAAAAGGGTCTTGGTACCAAGGTCAAGCTTAGCATAACTTTTTATCCTCAAATGGATGGTCAAACCGAAAGGACAATTCAAACTATTGAGGATATGCTTAGGGCTTGTGTTTTGGATTTCAAAGGTAGTTGGAATGAACATCTTGCACTCATTGAGTTTGCTTATAATAATAGCTACAACTCTAGTATTGGCATGGCCCCTTTAAAGCTTATATGGTAGACATTGTAGATCCCTAGTTGGGGGTTTGATGTGGGGAAAATGGCTTCGTTAGGCCCATATTTGGTTATGGAAGCTTTGGACAAGGTGAGGTTGATAAGGGAGAGATTGAAGATAGCTCAAAGTAGGCAAAAGTCCTACTCTGATGTGAGAAGAAGATACGTTGAGTTTAATGTTGATGATTGGGTATACTTGAAAGTCTCACCTATGAAGGGTGTGGTTTGATTTGGAAATAAAGGTAAATTAAACCCAAGTTTATGGGATCATATAGAATCTTGAGGAAATTGGTAAGGTTGCATATGAATTTGGAGTTGCCTACGGATATGAGTATGGTTCATTTAGTCTTTCATGTGTCTATGTTGAGAAAGTGTATGGGTGACCCAAGTGCTATATTGCCCTTGGAGGTTGTGGGTGTTGTGGAGGATAACTTGACCTATGAGGAGGTTCCAGTGGAGATATTGGATAGGCAAGTGAAAAGGTTAATAAATAAAGATGTGGTATCCGTCAAAGTCCTTTAAAGGAATTATCAAGTTGAAAGTGCCACTTGAGAAGCCGAAGCGGATATGAAAAAGTGATATCCATACCTCTTTCACTCCACTAAATCCAAAGGTAACAATTTAAGTCCTATCTATGCTTTCAAGCCTTAATCTCCATCCCCCATGTCATTTTTTCATGCATACATGTTCATGGTGACAAGTTTTGATGACTTAGGATGCATATGTGTGAAACCTTTTAAGATTGATGTTTAAGTGCATTTGTTGCATTCATGTCAGGCTGGAAGTCTCATGATTACTTCACTTACATATGTTTCTTTGACATTCAGGGACAAAAGTTCTCAATGGGAAGATATTATAATAACCTTCATGTGCTTCGGAATGCCTTATAAGTGTATTTCTCAAATATATCAAAAATCGTATGCGATTTCAAAAATCTGACTTCATATTGTTGTTGAGGGGAAAAAATTATATGGTAAAAGGGGTAGCCCCTAAATTTTAGAAGACCCATAGCAAAAAATAATTTTCATGGGGGGTCAAGGTGGTGTGCCTGTACGCCCTTAGTAAGATGCGGTTGGGGCGCGCCTGTGTGTAATTAGGCTATTCGTGCCTAGTCCACATTATGCTTAGGGCACTGACCAATGTAGTTTTTCCCCTATTTTTCTTTGTTCATCCAACGACTTTTGGGAAATAACCTAATACCCATTTAAACGTGAAAACCTTCATCCTTAGCCACTTTCAACTCAAGAACCTTCAAAACCCTCTCAAAAACCTTAACTCATACTCTATAAAATCTCAAGAATCTCAAGCACAAGTTTTGGAATTCAAGAACCCAACTCAAGCCTCAAGTCTTGCTCAAGTTAATTCCAAGAAATTTCAAAATTTAATGTATGTGAGATTCATTCATGGGTTCCTTCAACCCACGAAGTCAAACCTCTCCTCTTTATCAAATTTCATGATTTTAATATTAGACATTTGATAGGTAAACTTTTTTATGCATTATAAATGTGATTGGCATGAATTTATTTATACCTATTGAGGTTATGCATGAAATGAACTATGATACTATGAATGATGGTGAATTTTAAGATGGTTTTCATGATACCCAAATTGGGGGTTTTGCTATTATGTAGGTGGGTTGTTTTAAATGACTTCAAATCAAGTTGATTGTACTCCTTCTAGTCCTATACTCCTAAGTTGCATGATTTTAAACATAAGTATACATTCCCACCATGTTTGAGTAAATTTGCATGAATATGATTCTTATGTTGATGAATGGCTATTGCATGATTTGCAAGACAAGTTTTCTTATGATAGGTTATGGGCTCCCAAGCATGTATTGAATTCATAATAAGTCTCTATAATCTACAAGTGAATTATTCAGCTCTTATGCTATGTTCTATTTTCATGTGATTTATCACTCCTACTTGAAGGAGTTATGAACTAAGATGTAAGTCTCACCCTCTAGTACAAGGAAATTGTCTACATGAAGGGGTTTTGAACTATGTTGCATGCCTCACCCTCATGTACGCATTAATGCTTCGAAACATCTTATGCTTACATGAAGGGATCATGACCTATGATATACCTCCACCCTCATGTACTATCCACCACCTACTATATTCCTCACCCTCTAGTACAAGGTATTTGGATGAGCTATTTAAGTCACTTTATTATGTTGAACAAGTTGTGCAAGTATTGATTATTTCCAAACATGTTTACACCTAAGCATATATTTATACATGTCCTATTGAGTTCATATTTTTTATTATGATTATGCATCTTGATTTTTATTCTTATGATACTTGTTGCTGTGCACCTCGTATACTTAGTACATTCCAAGTACTAACGCATACTCTATGCCCACAGGATATCACTATGTAGATACCGGAGCTCCTATTAATCCTCTTCCTCCACATGGCTAGTCGGATTGTTGAAGTTACCTTTTTGTGGGTCCTCATATCTGGGGATAATATCTATCTTCTTTTGTACTTATGTGAAGACTTTATCACATATATTTTGGATACTTGTCTATGCGAGTGAGCCCGAGAGATGTCTTGGCCCTCGCCCCTTCTACTAGTAGAGGTGTTGTTGGATATTATGTTGGTGTGGATTTATGAGCTTGACTCTTATTGCGCTATGCTAATATGAAAGTCTCCCTTAGTTTTGCTTCCCTTGTGTTCTATTATTATTCATAGTTATTTTATTTTGCTTCCATAACCAAGGATGTGTATGTGATATGCTAAGAGGCTTGTTTGGAGTTCTTTGTGGTTCCCCATTCGCCATGTCACATCTAGGCTGGCTTAGGTCGTGACATCCACAATTACAGCCATATGGTTCGAGACCTTACTACCATAAAAATGATTTATTAACTCTGCTCGAGCTTCAATTGAATCAAGAAAAGTCAATCACGAGGTCTGGGGCATCAATGCACCGCAAAAGTCAGGAAAACATGGGGAAATTATGGACAATGGTATCACAAGTGCATAGTTACTACCTAGCTAAGGACTGGCTGCAAACTCTAGTTTGCTATACCATTCTACAAGGATTTAAGCCGCTAGAGCAAAGCCGGTGCATCTAAAGCAAGTTATTTATCCTAAAATAAGGCCAACATGTGACACTAACTAATAGTAGGGAACAAATATTCATACTAGCAAGGTTAACAAGTATTAACGATGATCAGATGCTCACCAAATGCTCGAAAAAACGTAAACATGGTTTAATTACTAAGGCTCATAACAACTACCCAGCCACCACTATCCTAACAACTATGCATACTTACCCTAAATCAAGATTCTACGAGAAAAATAGCACTAAAAACAATGGAATAATCTAACAAGAGTTCACGACTACATGGTAATATCAACTAGGCCTATAACATAAAATCTAACACCAAAAACAAGTAGCCTAACCACCCCAACCAAATTCCAATAAATTTAACATAAATTTACACTAACCAAATTTGAAGAAAGGGAAACTATAGCATGCTTATAAATTGATCACACATGCTCTACTTCATTTTGCTGGAGCCTCCCCCTTTTGCATGGCCTCTAAACGTTGCCAAACTGCCAAAACTTGAATACAATGTCATAACGGTTGTTTTGATGCTAAAATTGCAAAAAAGGGAGATGGACCAATTTCAGGGCCTAAAATGAGAGATGAGGAAGCCACACCTTGAATTTCATAATTGGCCCAAAAATTAGGCCAAAATGAAATTCTCAGCTCAATAAATGATATGGAAGCCAAATTTTTGTCTACAGTCAACACAGATAAACATTTAATAGAAATTTAAAAATTAAATGGCAGCAGTTATGGGTAGAAAAATTACTAGAAGTAAGCTTTGAATTCAAAAACAAACCAGCCTACAAAGATCCTCATGAAAAATCACCTAAAAATAGAGCCAAGAATCCTTGAAAATGGATAATCACAACTCAAGAAATTAACCACCAAAAATAGCCCAAAAAGTTATTACAAAAATACATATAGCAGCATCTATAATTCGAAATTTCCTGAAATAAAGTTGTAACTTAACGAAGGACCTAATATAAAATGGCCACATTATTGACAACCGTGATCGTGGTGAAGTGTGTTCCAGAATGACAGAGAATATAAAGAATGACCTCTATGATTGCAGGAGGTCCTTCCTCATTAGCAAAGCTCTAGTTAGTTGAACCTTGGCGATCGCGAAAATCATAGGGACCTAACCTTTGCGATTGCGATCCCTGATCCACATTCATAAAGGTTACAGGAAAGTGACCTACGCGATGCATCCCTAGGTGCATGTCCACAAAGGTGTTGCTCACCTACACCAGAAAACTAGCTGAAATGCTATGTTTTCAAATTACAAAATTTTTGATGGGGTACTTGGAATATATCCGGAACCCCAAATACAAAAAATGAATTATGCTACCCTACAAAAATCAACATTCCAGATTCAATGGAACAATCAAGATTTTTATAGAGGTCATTACAATTGATTATGGATCTTACTCCCAAGGTCATTTTTAGCTAATTTTTATTGAGGGGCTCAAAATGAGCCTGAAAGCCTCAGGAACTGAATGAATAGCTGCTCTGGACCAAATTTGACATTCCAGAATTAACTGTGCTGTCAGAATTTTCATTTGGACATATTTTTTAAGAATGTTGATCAAAGTCAATTATTGGCTAATTTAGAAGGCTTAAATGCAAAACCATACGAAGCCTCGATTCATGAGCCAACCATATTTCAAGCCTAATTTGACCATTTCGAAGCTATGAAATTGTTAGAATTCTATTCTGAGGTTGTTTACTTATGTTTTGCTGAAAAGTCAAATTATAAGTTGTAAGGCCTTCTGAAACATGAAAAATTGCACAACTCCCCAACGAAAGACCACACAACTATGGTCAAACACCAGTAGGTGATAAATGACATGGGGTCACTATAGGAATACTCTAATGGCAGAACATTATGCAGTAAGGGAAAATTAACCCAGATGGTCAATACAGCATCCACTACTAAAAGAACTTTTATCCGCAAAAATAATGATATAATCATACTTGGAGGCTCAAATAAGCTAGGGAACTACTCTCACATCTCCTGGTCAGTCTCTCAGGTAGACTCCTCTAGTGATGGTGTCACCACTGAACCTTGGCAACTGTAATTGATAGGCAAGAATCTCTGGCCATTACGATTATTGACTTCTCAATATAAGTCATGTGGTCATCCAGCTCAATGGTGTCATACTAAGACACGTGGGACTCATCTGGAATATACTAGTGCCACATTAAAACATAAAAAACTGGATGGATCAAATGATGGGATATTCACGGTGTCATAGAATTACTAATAGGATATTGGATCCTCAATTTTATTCATCACAAGCTTATTGCGACCAAACAAAGGAAGTAAACTAGAACTGGAAGTTAGATGCAAGTTTCTCTTGAAAGCAAGGAGTTATCCACTAAATGATAGAAAGGCTACCTTCTCAAGGAGGAAGACTGATTTCAATATAAAGCAAGGTGTAAGCAAGTTTCTTTCCGACCAGACTGACCTGGCAGAACTGATATATATATATATATATATATATATATATATATATATATATATATAAAAGGAAAACAAAAAAATAGGTCAAAGAATTTAATGCATTGGCATGTTAGTCTTAAGTCAAAGTATTTAATCAAATGTGTGTATATATATATATGAGAGAGAGAGAGAGAGAGAGAGAGAGAGAGAGAGAGAGACAGAGAAGTAAAAGGAAAACAATAGGTCCAAGAATTTAATGTGTTGACATATTAGTCTTAAGTCAAAGCATTTAGTCAAATGTAGAATGATTTTGTGAAGAAAACAAGTTTCAGTGCTAATCTTTAGTCAATTCAAGATTTTTTTCTACACATACACACAATTAATGAACAAAACTCTGCAGATTATATAACCTGCCGAGTGAAAAAGAAACGTAACTCCTAAGCTCTTTCTATCGTATAATGATATTAGATAAGTCCTATTTATCACCTTTCCTAGCATTTCAAAAACTATATTATATAATTCTAATGTATAGAAGAATCTATGTTTTGATATCTCAAGAGAAGTATAAGGTGTATGGGAATATCACGTTAAATAGAACTAAAATAATAAATCAGTAAAATAAATTAATGTCAATATAGAGTAAAACAATTTCTTTTTTAGTAGGCCTATATCAGTGCACTAGAGAGAAACTAAGACATCTAGGTCAAAGCATTTAATACGTTACAATCCAATAGAAAATCTTATGCCATACCAAATATAGAAAGATTTTTAGAAGAAAACCCATTTCACAATATCAAGTCAATACTAGAAAATTTTAGGAGAAGAAAATCCATTTCACAATATCAAGTCAACACTAGAATTACACATCCCTAGCCTAGTCACCTGCATTGACACAATAATGAACATAAATCTTTGGGCTATAACATGCTTAGTCAAAAATACTTAAGGTTGTGGTTTTTCTTCTATTGATTTTTTTTGTTTTTCAGATAAATGAATTTTTCCTTTATTGATTTAACCACATTCTCATAATTGTGAGTATTTCCTATTCTCAATACTTATGTGTCACATAATTTTCCAATGTTGTGAATCTAAAAGAAGATTCATTTAGGTCCTGCTAGCTTCTTAAATCGTTAAAATCGTTGTCTATGTGACTGAAAAATATCTAGGTCCTACATGGTAGACAACTTGTGATGACCTTGTTGGTCATTTTGAGTCTATCTCTGAAACTTACTATTTTTTCCTTCCATAAATTACTTTGGACCTATTTTGAACTATCAGTGTAGTTGGAAACGGAGATCCTACATTTTTGGAAGTGTAAAATATTGAAAAAAATGAGTTTTCGTATCATTCTAATTTTGAGTGTCAGATAAAAAATTCATGGATTCCACTAGCTCTGAAACATTGGATCTAGTCTAGGAGAAGTAATAGAACTATATTTGGAGTTAAAATATAGATTTTGGACCAAAGTTGCATTTTTAGTGGTTTCCAGAGCAAAGTTTGACTTTGGCCAACATTTGAATTTCGGAAGCTTGGATCAAAATTTTGATAGTTCTAGTAGTTTCGGATAGTGAAACTAATGCTAGAAATGACTCTGTTCTAATTTTTACAGTTTTCAAGGGAAGTTTTGGTGTTTTGATTTTTAAACTAGTTTTATTGAGTTTTATTGATAACTATGTCGAGGAGACCTTCAAATCGAATTTGGATAATTTCATTGAGTCTAGATTTCCATTTTTAGTATGGATACATGTCTGATTTATGTAAATTAGATTCCAAATAGACCCCTTGGATCCGTTCTAATTTATTGCAATAGTTGGTTTTTCTGGTTTTTGGTGCAACCCCTCAGTCATCTCTGCATTCGCGCCCAGATCCAGCTCTTCCTGAAGGTCTATTGCCCCCTTTTTGCTGCGCTCATGGACAGGCCTCTGCATTCGTGGAGGTCATTCTAGTAGACCCTCCGTATTTACGGGCCTAGTTCCCTATTTGTGGAGCTTCGTTTCCTGTTTGTGGAGCTTCACTGAGTTTTCTCCCCGCATTCACGGGCCTAATCCTATGTTCATAGAGTATTAAATTGTTGTAGCAGTTTTAAATACGCAAAAAAAACTCCCTTTTTCGACTATTTTTAACATTTTCAAGCTTGGTTTGACGATTTTTGAAGAGGTTTTCGGGGGAAGACGCCTTGGTAAGTGTTTCTAACATCAAATCAATTAATTTCCATTACTTTTGTCTTGAATATCATAATTTTGAATATTTAAAATTGGGTTTTCCATGGCTTTGATTTGGAAACTTTAATTGTTGGCTTCTCCTTCAATTTGAGCTCAATTTTGGTGGAATTTTCACCCACAAACTCCTTTTCTCTCGTAGAATCATAATTTCTAGTTTATTTTCAAGTTTGAAAACTTTGAATTTTAGTCCTAATTTTGTCCATTTTTCCCCTAAGCCTAATTTGCGCCAATATGAATATCAAAATCCATCTCTTGATGCATATAACCTATTGTTGATAGCGGTTGGTTTATTTGGAGATCATTTGAGGATTAAGTTGATCGAAAGATTGGTTCGAGCGCGATTTTGGCATTGAGGTAGGTTCAACTAATGTTTTTGGGACCAAATTTGAGTTATTAATGTGATTATGTGATAATTGTAAGATTTAGATTGCTCCATGAGTGTTTGGATTGATATGATAGTATTTTGGCGGAAATGCAATATCAAATATATTTGAAATTTGAGTAATTATAATTCTATTGGTAAATTCAGATATACTGTTGAGATTTGAGATATTTTGGATGTCATAATATGAGACTTGTGATATTATTTGAAAAGTTTTGTGGTAATTGGATGGTATTCTAGATACTTTTGGGAATCATGTAATATTTTGGGACTTATGAAGTTCGGTATCATAAGTATACTTGGTTATTGATGAAAGTATGGTGATTTGAGACATATTGATGACTTGAGGTACCATTTGTGACTCTTGATATCATTTTCCCTGATTCTATGACGGTTACTTATTGGTATTCTTATATATTTTTGTTATATATATTGATATTGTGGAATTGACATGCATTCATATCATATTGCATCTATACAACCCCTTGACCAGGCTGAGGTGGCAACGTTGAGATACTGTTGAAACGCCCCAAAAATGTGCTTCGAAAATGCCCATAATCGTAATTTCTATATATCTAAAAATTCGTGTGTGATATCAAAAATCTGACTTCATATTCTCGATCAGGGGGCAAAATTGAGTGGAAAATAGGTATAACTCAAATTTTAGAGGACCTGTAGAGAAAATTAATTTTCGCTAGTTTTTCTTATTCAATGTGCATCCGCGACCAGGCCACAACGCGGATTGAGCGTGAAGCAGTACAAACTTTCCATTCGTGTTGGGTCTGTGTTGCGAACCAGTGTTGATTTGTCCTTAATTTTCTATTGTGGCCCAGGGGCCTTGGGGTCATATCCCCATGCCTACTGATGCGTGAAAACACCTATACTTACCATTTTTCAACTCTATATCACTCGAGACTCTCCCAAAACCCTCTCCAAGATTTAACCAAATATCTCATTCAAATTCCAAGGATATCAAGCCTAACTTTGGAACTCAAGGATTCTCTTCAAGCTCCAAGTTCTCTTCAAGCTCATCTTAAGAAAACCCAAGTTTGAGGTATGTGGATTTCATCCATTGGATTCTTTCACCCATGGAGCCCAACTTTCCGGTTTTATGAAAATTGTATGTTTTCAAGTTGTATTATCTATAGGTATCTCTTATTATGGATTATGAATATAAATTATGTTGGGTTTTTATGAAATGTTGATTTACTATGAATGACTATCTATTTCAAGCTTATACTATGATTTGACTATATCTATTAAGACTATACATGTTTTGAGCTATGAAACTATGATCTATTATGGGATTTGATGATGGATTTCAAGTTACCCTACATGAGGGTTTTGCAATATGTTGGTGGGTTGATTTGCATTGAGTTTTCTCACATTATTACCCTCTTTACTTGCATGATTTTGAACAAGCATTATACACCCACTAAGTGTTTTATAAAATGTCTTGACAAGGATTCTCAAGCTATTGATGATCTATTGCATGATTTATGAATCAAGTGACTTCATGATAATTTTGGTTTTTCAAAATATGGTGAATTCATGAACATGTCTATGATGTTGCAAATGTAAAATTAAGCCCATTTTCAAAGATTTTACCTCTTGTGGGCCTTCGATGTTAATGCAAGGGTAATGTTTGATGAAGATCTATTCTTATGTTTTAAAGTTAGGCTCACCATTAGAGGTCAAAGATATTTAAGAGCTACTAATGTCATGTTTCCATGTTTCTTACAAATTGCTAAAGTATGATTATTTTAATTATTCTGTGGGATTAGGCTTAGCATCGATGGATTGGTTGTGGCATGGACCATCTTCATGGGTTAATATTCCTTTCCTCAAACTATTTGCCAACATAGGAGTATACTTTATCTTTACTTTACTAATGTATCCATTTAGTGCACTTCTTAACGAAATGCACCCAGAAGTGGGATGGGTTCCCATAAGGGGGATTACTTTTCCAAAATGGGACGGGCTCCCATTAGGTGAACTATGTTTACCTTTGCAAGTAGACCATCTCTTTATCAATGAGGGATAATCATCGAGATTCTAAGTTGTAGCTCATTTGGTCTTATTGTTTATTGGTTAATATCTTTTCCCACATATGTATCATATTCTATGCAAGTTGATTGATTTATGAACATGTTTTACTTAAAATATTGATCATGCATGCCATATTGAGATTATGCTTATCTATTGCTTGTTACTACACATATTGACTATATTTGTTTATGTCTTGTTGCATTGCATCCTACATACTTAGTATATTTAAATGTATAAACACATACTTTATACCTATATAATATCACCATGTAGGGACCGGAGCTTCTTTTAATCATCCTCCACATGGCTATTGAGATTACTCAAAGATAAGCTTGTTGAATCCTCAAGTTTGGGGACACTATCTACTTTCTCCTGCTGTTTCTAAGACTTTTTTATGTTGAACATTTCATATTATAAGGGTGAAACCAGAAAGTGTCTTGGCCTTGCTCCATTCCAAGTTTAAAGGTTTATGTTGGATATTATGATGCTATTGTGATCAAGGATGTGTGATTGACATGCAAAGAGGATTATTTGAGTCCCTTCGGGTTCTCATTCGCCGTGTCACATCTAGGTGCTAGGCTTGGGTTAAAACAAACTTGGTATCAGAGCACTATGTTGTTAATAGTCCTCATAATCCAACACATCTAGTCGATTAGAGTCTTATTCATGGTTGTGAAGCGCGCCACAACTATGCTTGGGACGCTATGAGGAATTTTAGGAAATGTTTCACTTCTTCATGGTCTATATCAAGCTTTGGATGTAAGTGTAAGGCTTTTTCCCCTAAAAATGCTCTTTACTATTCTAGATTATTTCGATTCCAAGAGGAAGACTAAGGAGAGCTCGTACACCCGAGGAGCAACTGGCCCTTCCCGCTCCTCGAGGTGGAGGGGTAGGCCAAGATGAGTTTTGAGATGCTATTACCATATTGGCTCATGCTATGACAAACCAAATCAACCAAAGGGCCTAAGACCCTCATACTCCCTCTTCGGCTTCTAGGATAAGGGATTTCACTAGAATGAACCTACCGGAGTTTCATGGATCCAAGATATATGAGGATCCCCAAGAGTTTATAGATGAGGTATACAAGGTGCTATCCATTATAGGGGTCAACTTCGGAGGAAAAGGCCGAGTTGACAGTCTACCAACTCAAAGGGGTAGCTCAAATTTGGTTTACACAATGGAAGTTAGAGAAGGGGAATGATGATGTTATCCCTTGGGAAGAGTTTAAAGGCATATTTCACAACCAGTTCTTTCCTATCGAGCTAAGGAAGGCTAAGATGATAGAGGTCATGAACCTTAAACAACGTTACACGAGTGTGAAAGAGTATGCCCTTAAGTTCAACCAACACTCTAAGTATGCTCCACAAGTTTGTGTCGGGAATGTCCAACTTTGTTAATGAGGAATGTCATACCACCATGCCAGTAAGTAATATGAGTGTGTCCTGCCTCATGACATATGTCGAATAACTAGAGAGGGAAAATCTTAGAAAAAGAAGAAGTGGTGAGTCCAAGAGGGCTCATTTTGAAGGTGGTTTCCAAGGTTCCAAGGGTGGCCGATTTCCTCAAGGCCACCAGCTCCAAGGCCAAGGGTCTTTCAATGCTCCTAATAAGAGATTTGCTAATGATAATCTAATATTCCAAGATTGTAATGGAGGGATGATAAAGCCTAGATGTCCAAGGTATGAAAAGAATCATAGTGGTCCAATGTTTGAGGAATCCTAATGCTTGCTTTGGTTGTCGTAAGATGGGTCACAAGGTTATTGATTGTCCTCATGCACAAAATAAAGGTAGAGATAGTCATCCACTAGGCCAAGGTACAAATGCGGGTCAAGGTGAAAAGGAGGCTAACAAGGGGGTGCACCAAGGCAAAATAGATTCTATGCTTTTTAAGGGAGACAAGGGGGGAATGAGGTGCCCGATGTCGTAACTGGTATGTTAAAGGTTTTTGATTTTGATGTGTATGCATTGAAAGACCCTAGTGCTACTCTTTCTTTTATTACTCCTTTTGTTGCCAAAAAGCTTCATGTTAGTCCCAGATTGTTATGTGAACCTTATGAAGTGTCTCTCCCATTGGTGATTCCATTGTTGCTAAAAGAGACAATAGAAATTGTCCCATGTTCGTTTTGCACAAAATCTTGCCTTGTGATTTTATTGAATTAGATATGGTGGATTTTGATGTCATTTTTGGGATGGATTGGTTGCATGCATATTATGCTTCTATTGATTGTAGAACCCATAGGGTAAATTCTAATTTCTTAATGAGCCCGTCCTTGAGTGGGAAAGTCATAATGTGGTGGTCAAGGGTAGATTCATTTCTTGTCTTGAAGCTTAAAAGTTGATTCCCAAGGGTAATCTTTATCATCTTGTGAGGGTTAGGGATGTTGATTCCAAAGTCCTTCCTATTTAGTCAGTTTCAATGGTTAATGAGTTTCTTGATGTCTTTTCCGATGAGCTTCCCCAGGTCCCTCCAGAAAGGGAATTAGATTTTGGTATAGACCTCCTTCCTAATACTCAAGCCATTTCTATTCCCCCTTATCGTACGGCCCTAGTAGAGTTGAAGGAGCAATTGAGGGACTTGTTGTAAAAGGGTTTTATAAGGCCTAGTAAGTCATCTTAGGGTGCACCGGCATTATTTGTGAAGAATAAGAATGGTTCTCTTAGAATGTGCATAGATTACCAGCAACTTAATAGAGTTGCCATAAAGAACTAGTACCCTCTACCAAGGATTGATGACCTTTTTGATCAACTTCAAGGGGCTAGTCACTTTTCTATGATTGATCTTCGGTCAACGTATCACCAAGTGAAAAATTGAGGGAATGTGGCATTCCCTAGGCGGCTTTCCAGACTAGGTATAGGCACTTTGAGTTTGTAGTTATGTCCTTTGGGTTGATTAATGCACTCGCTATATTTATGGATCTCATGAATAGGCTCTGTGAACCCTGCCTTGACTTCTTTGTGGTACTTTTTTATTGATGATATCTTGATTTATTCCCATAGTAAGAAGGAGCATTTGAATCGCTTGAGGGTGGTGATGCAAATCTTGAGGGATAAGAGGTTGTATGCTAAATATTAAAAATGTGAGTTTTGGTTGAAAGAGGTTGCCTTTCTAGGGTATGTGGTATCACGTGATGGTATTAAGGTAGATCCTAATAAAATAGAGGTGACTAGAAATTGACATAGACCTTTGACCCCATCAGATATTAGAAGTTTCTTGAATTTGCAGGTTACTACCGGAGGTTTGTAAATGGTTTGTCTTTTACTGCTTCTCCTATGACTAAATTGACACAAAAGAAGTCAAAATTTGTATGGACCGATGTGTGTGAAAAGAGTTTCAAAACTTTGAAAGATAAGCTTATCTTCGCTCCTATCTTGTCTCTACCAAAAGGGTGGGAAGGATTTGTTGTATATTGTGATGCTTCAAGAATTAGTTTGGGATGTGTTTTGATGCAACTTGGTAAGTTGATAGCATATGCTTCTAGACAACTTAAGGTGCATGAGAAGAATTATCCCACCCATGATCTTGAATTGGTAGTCATGGTATTTGCTTTAAAAATTTGGCGTTACTACTTGTATAATATTCACGTTGATGTGTTCACCGACCACAAGAGTCTCCAATATGTGTTCACCCAAAAAGATCTTAACTTGAGACAAAGAAGTTTGCTAGAGCTCATTAAAGATGATGATATGACTGTGCATTACCACCCCAGCAAAGCCATTATTGTGGCCGATGCTCTAAGTAGGGTGTCTATGGGTAGTCTAGTCATGTTGATGATAGTGGAAAGAGGTGGCTAGATAGGTTCACCGATTGGCTAGATTGGGGGTTAGGTTAGATGAAGTTTATAATGGGGGTGTAGTAGTTGTTGATGGTTCTAAATCTTCTTTGATTGAGGAGGTAAAGGAAAAACAAGATCTTGACCATGCCTTTCTAGAGTTGAAGGCCTTGGTGAGAGATGATAAAGTGGAGGTTTTCTCTCAAGCGGGAGATGGTGCCCTTAGATACCAAGGTAGATTATGTGTGCCAAATGTAGATGATTTGAAAGAATGGATCTTGAAAAAGGCCCATAATTCATCCTATTCCATTCACTCTGGTTCTACGAAGATGTATAGAGACTTGAGGGAAGTGTATTGGTGGGGTGGTATGAAGAGAAACATGGCCAAGTTTATATTAGGATGTCACACTTGCCAACAAGTGACAGCTGAACATCAAAGGCCGTTTGGCCTAGCCCAAGATATAAAAATTCCTACTTGGAAATGGAAAGAGATCAACAAGGATTTTGTGGTTGAGTTGCCTAAGACTAGGAAATATTTTGACTCTATTTTGGTTGTTGTGGATAGAATGACAAAGTAAGCTCACTTCCCGCCGGCCAAAACTACTTATGGTGCCGAAGATTATGCCAAGTTGTATATTCATGTGTTGGTTAGATTGCATGGGGTTCCTTTATATATCATTTCGAATTGTGGTGCTCAATTTACTTCTCACTTTTGGAGGTCTTTCCAAAGAGGTCTTGGTACCAAGGTTATGCTTAGCACGACCTTTCATCCTCAAACGGACGGTCAAGCCAAGAGGACTATCCAAACTCTTGAGGATATGCGTAGAGCTTATGTTTTGGAGTTCAAGGGTAGTTGGTATGAGCATCTTCCACTCATTCAGTTTGATTACAACAATAGCTATCACTCAAGCATTGGTATGACTCCCTTTGAAGCTCTTTGTGGTAGGCATTTAGATCCCCAGTTAGGTGGTTTGAAGTGGATGAAATGGCTTTACTAGGTCCGAATTTGGTCATGGAAGCCTTGGAGAAGGTGAGGTTGATTAGGTAGAGATTGAAAACATCCCAAAGTAGACAAAAGTCCTATTCTGATATGAGGAGAAGAGATCTTGAGTTTAAGGTCGGTGATTTGGTCTATTTGAAAGTGTCTCCCATGAAAGGTGTGGTTTGGTTTGAAAAGAAAGGGAAGTTAAGCCCAAGGGTTATGGGTACTTATCAAGTTTTTTGGAGAGTGGGTAATGTTGCATATGAGTTGGATTTTCCTTTGGAAATGGACATGGTTCATCCGTTCTTCCATGTGTCCATGTTGAGAGAGTGTGTGGGTGACACAAGTGTCATAGTGCCCTTGGATGTTGTGGGTGTTGTAGGAGATAATTTGACTTATAAGGAGGTCCCAATGACAATTTTGGATAGGCAAGTGAAGAGGTTGAGGAACAAAGATGTAGCTTCCATCAAGGTCCTTTAGAGGAATCAACAAGTTAAAAGTGTCACATTGGAAGTCGAGGCAGATATAAGAAAGTGATACCCACATCTCTTCCACTTTACTCATGCCGAAGGTACTAATTTAAGTTCCCTATATGATTTTGTCTTAGGTTTCAGCCTTTATGTCATTTTGCATGTATTCATGTTTATGTTGACAAGTTTATGGTTATTTTGACATTCATGTTGAGACTTTTGAAAATGACTTTTAAATGCCTTTGTTACATTCATGTTGGGCTGAAATCTTCATGATTACTCTTCTTATGCACGTTTCATTGACATTTGGGGATGAATGTTCCCAAGGGGGTGATATTGAAACACCCTAAAAATGTACTTCAGAAATGCCCATAATCCTAATTTCCATATATCTCAAAATTTGTGCATGATATCGAAAATTCAACTTCATATGCTTGATCGGTGGAAAATTAAGTGGTAAATGGGTATACTTAGATTTTAGAGGACCCATAGAAAAATATAATGTTCACTAATTTTTCTTATCCAGTCTGCATCCATGACGAGGCCGAGATGCGGACTGGGCACGGAGCAGTACAAACTTTCCCTTCGCATTGGGTCTGCATCACGGACTAGACCTGGACCAGTGTTGTTTTTTTCTTAATTTTCTGTTGCGTCCCAAGGGCCTTGGAGTCATAGCACCATGCCTACTTATGCGTGAAAACACCTATACTTAGCCATTTTTCAACTTTATATCACTTAAGAGTTTTCAAAACACTCTCCAATACTTAACCAAATATCTCATTCAAATTCCAAAAATTTCAAGCTTATCTTTGGAACTCAAAGATTTTCTTCAAGACCCAAGTTCTCTTCAAGTTCATCTCAAGAAAACCTAATTTTTAGGTATATAGGTTTCATCCATTGGGTTCTTTCACCCATGGAGCCCAACCTTCTTATTTTATGAAAATTACATGTTTCCAAGTTATATTAACTGTGGGTTTCTTTTAGTATGGATTACAAATATAAATTTTGTTGGGGTTTTATGAAATATTGATTTACTATGCATGACTATCTATTTCAATTTTATACCATGATTTGATTATATCTATTGAGACTATACATGTTTTGAGCTATGAAACTATGATCTACTGTGGGTTTTGATGATGGATTTCAAGGTACCCTACATGAGGGTTTTGCAATATGTTGGTGGATTGATTTGCATTGACTTTTATCACATTATTACACTCTTGAATTGCATGATTTTGAACAAGTATTATATACCCACCAAGTGTTTTATAAAATGTCTTGACAAGGATTCTCAAGTTATTGATGATCTATTACATGATTGATGTGTCAAGTGACTTCATAATGATTTTGAGCTTTCAAAATGTATTGAATTCATGAACATGTCTATGATATTGCAAATGTCAAATTAAGCCCATTTTCAAAGATTTTACCTCTTGTGGGCCTTTGATGTCAAAGCAAGGGTAATGTTTGATGATGATCTATTCTTATGTTTTAAAATTAGGCTCACCATTAGATGTCAAAGATGTTTAAGAGCTACTCATGTCATGTTTCCATACTTCTTACAAATTGCTAAATTGTGATTATTTCAATTATTCCGTGAGATGAGGCTTAGCACCGATGGATTGGATGTGGCATTGACCATTTTCATGGGTTCATGTTCCTTTCCTCAATCTATACACCAAATAAGAGTATACTTTATTATTGCTTTACTAATGGATCTATTTAGTGTAATTCTTAATGAAATCCACCCCAAAATGGGATGGGTTCTCGTAAAGGGGGTTATTTTTATGAAATGGGATGGGCTCCCGTAAGGTGAAGTATCGTGTACCTTGGTAAGTAGAGCACCTCTTTACCGATAAAGGGTAATCATCATGATTCTAAGTTATAGCTTGCTCGGTCTTATTCTGTATCGATTAAGGTCTTTTCCTACAAATGTATCATATTCTATGCAAGATGAATGATTTATAAACATATTTTACTTCAAATATTGATCATGCATGCCATATTGAGATTATACTTATCTATTGCCTATTACAATGCATATTGACTATAATGGTTTATGCCTTGTTGCATTGCATCTTACATACTTAGTACATTCAAATGTACTAACACATACTTTATGCCTACATGATATCACCATGTAGGAACTAGAACTCCTCTTGATCATCCTCCACGTGGCTAGTGAGATTATTCGAAGATAAGCTTGGTGAATCCTCAAGTTCGGGGACACT
>JAOTQJ010000111.1:18199778-18222022 GCA_025642045.1 Solanum sejunctum | reverse complement strand
AAGTAAAGATTCAGTATAAGTGGTTATCTCGGTGTCCTATCGGCACCATTCACGGCCCCTGGGTTGGGTCGTGACACAAGTGGTTTGCTTGGGACTAGAGATAGTTTTCAAGTGTCGGCCACGTCTAGGGTGTAGGTTTGGGGCGTGACAAATTTGCTTTCAAGATTCATCCTCAAGGTAAGTTATTCTTCATAGATTTCAATCTATCCAACCCGAATTTCTTCAACTATTCATGAATCCATAATAAAATCTTAAATCATAATCTAAGGTTTCAAGAAATGAATTCAAAGAATTCCAAGAAAGGATTTCTTGATTCTTCTTTTTCAAGAATCAGGGTTTTCATCAAGAACTGTAAATATTCCAAGTCAAGAATTCAAGAATCTTCTTCAATTCTTCCAGGAACTAATCTCTAAGGTATGTAAGGCCCTCAAAAAGTTATTCTACTATTATTTTAGTATCCTTAACTAGTAGTTTCTACCCAGGATCATAATTATGAGTTGAGATCAAAGTTTACTCTATTAATAGCAAATTTCATCAAAATACTGTTCTTGCATTTTTTTTCTTGATAAGAATTGTGACTTTTGTTGATTTTATTATCAACTTAAGATATTGGGACAAGATTTACAGTTACGGTTTAAATTATGAGAACCCTATATATATTTCATGAAAAGTTATCATAACACATAGTTTTGAGTTAAGTTTAAGAAGTATTCGAAGCTTTTATGTTTGCAAGATATCTGAGAAATAAAGATTATGTTGAAATACCTTAAATTGATACAACTTTTAGACAAAAAATAGAGTTGAGTTTATCAAAGTTTAAGAAAAGCTAAAGCTGGGCTAAGTCTGAAAGAGAAGAACGTAACACTTTGACCAAGAATAATCTTCTAAGTATAAGCGTATGATTAATATTTTGGGAGTAGTATTGATCACTAATATGTGTGAGGGTAATACCAACTTGAACTCATAAACTATGTAGCCGGCGTAGGATAGGATTGTACCAAGAGTTTAACTCCTCACTTGCCACTAAGATGGCCTAGTTTTGGGATGGATCCACTTCCCTAATTTTCGTTTCTTACCCCAAAAAAGTATGAGATAGCTCTGGCAGCATGGGCAAGATGTTGTATCATCACTAAGCTCATAGCAGTGGTTGTCAATTAGAGAAACTCCCTAAGAAATAAAGTTTATTATTTTACACACCGAGATTTATCATATCTTTCAAGTATTTCTCTCTATTATGTTACATAATAAATTGAGTTGAGCTATTTGTAGAGCTAAGTATATGAATATTATATTTTTATATATTTAATTATGCTCATGAATGTATTCAAGTAAGTATTTCTTTTATGCTAAGTTTTCCTTGAAAGGAGTTTTAAAATATATCTTTTACTTGCATCACATACTTTTGTCTATTAAGCTATCTCAAAGTTCAATTTTTAAGTGAGTATCCTATCTTTACTACTTTTTGGTCATCTTATATACCATATATTCCACGTACTGACGCCTTTAATGCTGCATCATTTTATGATGCAGATTCTGGTATCCATGTTAGCAGATGTTCAGCAAGATAGTCCCCATCAGCAGTCGGCGAGACTTCTTTGCATCCAGAGGAGCTTGGGAGCCTTTATTTCTTTGTATTTGTTTTAGTTGAGATACCCATGAGCCTACTCTGGCCTCTTGATCAGAGTCAGTACTTCAAAGGCTTGATAGACTAGAAAGATATTGTTCAAGTTATTTCTTTAAAATGGTTTGAAAGATTTTGAGTTAAGTTGTATATATTACTATTGTATCTCTAAGTTCATGAATTTTGAGCCCATTATAGTTCATTACAGTATTAATGTCTTTCGCTGAGTAAGTTAGCCAAGCCAAGTGGTTCGTTCGGGACCAGAAATGGTTTCTAAGTGCCGGCCACGTCCAGGTTATACGGTCGAGGTGTAATAAACTTAGTATTAGAGCATAGAGTTCAAGTGTCCTAGGATGTCATGTCAAGTAGAGTCTTGTTTATAGGTGTGTTGTGCACCACACTTCATAAAAAGGAGGCTATAAAATATTAGAAAAAGTTTTCCTTCCTTCATATTCTAATTCGTGCAATAGAGTTAAACTCTATAGAAAACTCTCTTTTAATTCATGTGTTACGCGTTTATACAATTGTGATCATACTTCCAAGAAAAGTTGATGAAGAAAAGGATGAGATAGTGAGAGATATAGTTGATTGAGGCTTGAAGTTAAAGTTACTATCCACTAGGTATATAATGAGGTGATGAGTCAATTGACATAAGTTTGATGAAAGATTCGTAAGTCTCCCATGATTTTCATGATGAGGTATAGAGGAAGAGTTATTGTTAGAATATGGTAGAGCGTGCTTAAACTAGAAGGAAGTTTATGTTGATGTATTATATTATTTATACTATTGAGGGTGAAGTGCAAATGTTTAATAGAGAAAGAGTGATTTCAATGTGATAGATCTAAATTAGGCTTACGATTTTTAAGTAAGAGTTTATGAGACTCATTGAGTTATGAGCTTAGTCAGATAAGGAGATATGATTGAATAGGTGAGTGGTATTGAGTTATAAGGAAGGGATGTGTTGATTAAATACTCGCTATAAGATTTTAGTGGGATTATTTTCCCTAAAGTTTTACCTAGTAGTTGTAAGTTAACATTAAAGAGGTGTGTGATAGATGCACATATTAGTGCTAGATCCTAAGCTTCAATTTTGAGAAGTAGTATTAAAGAGGAGATAGCATCATAAGAGTGATAGTCTTAGTTGGAGATTTTCTCTAAGAGGCTTGCCACAGGTATGTTCGAGATAAAGATGTTGATTAGTGAGGAAGTGATGCTATGGGCAAGGTACAAATGCCCCTTAGGTAAGATGAGTGAGACGAGGATAGCTCAATAGATAAGAAGAGGTTGGAGATATATATCCATGATTATGTAAAGATGTGTGAAGCTCTAAGTTATGACTGTTATAGGAATCTAGATAGTATATTTGAGTTATCGGTGTGGATTAGGCTGATGCAGGTAATCTTTGTCATCACGAGTATCAAAGTCAATTGGGGCTTATGGATGAATGATGATGAGTTTTTCATGATAGTCTAAGTCTTATACAAGTGAATTTATGGGGATATAGAAGTTGGGAGTCTGAGGCAAAAAGAGGAGGTTAGATTATAAGAGTTGTGAGAGGTAGTTATATACGTCATAAGAATAGTAAATATAAAGAGATTTCCATAGAGGTAGGAAGGAGCTAAGAGTGATATCATTGAAAAGAGTCTGTGTGGCTAGTTATATGTATGCGACTATATCATAGCACAAAAGTTTAAGATATTCTTGTGGGTAGTGATTCATTAACCAAGTGGAGGTACATGCTTACAGCTTAGTAGAGGAAATTGATTTCAAATTTAGAGAAAGGACCTTGAGAGTTAAGGGGGAGATAACGGAGTGGTAAACTAGAGTATATCTTGAGTCTTCGATAGTGATGGGTTAATCAAAATGAGATATCAACTGTTTTCTATTTTATACGATCTTTACCATTCAGTGAAGGTGATACTCTATTCCCTTTTGGTGTATGACTATCATACCTATGGCTTAGTCTCATGCACATCATGTTAATTCCCGTTCGTGCTGAGTTTTGAGAATGAGAAGCAATGAATTTATTCAATAATTTTGATCTTACCCCATAAATCCAAGAGTTTCCAGTTCTATGCAGAATAAGATGTGACCTAAGTTTCACACTATGTATAGTTCTGTGAACTCAAAATGAATTTTGATAGACGATGGAGATTGTACTTCATTATGAATGTCCTCATATAAGATTTCTTTTATTGAATTACTCTAATGATCCCCATTCCAACCCCTTTGAGTAATTCAACTTTCTAATCTTGATAGAAGTACTGATGATAGTGGACTAGTTATGGGTGATAGGAGAGAAGGAGTACTCCTAAATTGTGATAATGGAGTTGAGTTCCTATCTTTGAGTTAATGTTCCTTTTGAGCCTCTGTGCACTTGAGTATTCAAGTCCTTGATAGTATTTGTGCTTAATAATGATATTGGAGATAAAGTTTAAACTCTAGACATTGTGTTCGGAGTCTATTCATGAGAATGAGTATTTGAGTTCTTGATGATATTCGTGCTTATTTTGCATGGAGAGGTAGTAGTTTGAGGTTTCGCCAAAGGAAGAGATGATGAGTTCCTCTAGGTCCAAATAGTGATGTTGATAGTAGTAGACTGAGGATGAGGGTAGATAAGGAGGAGTGAGTATATCCTTATTATGATACTAGTGTTAAACTTGTGTAATAAAGGGATAGAGATAGAAAGGAGAGGAGAGATAAAACATTATGATTAGCAGTAGATAGGTAAGAGTATGTTGGTGTGACTTTGAGTGAAAACTCATTGAATGATGGAGATACAAGTGCTAAGTAGGCTTGAAAATTCTAAGGTATAGTTGAAGTGGTTAGAGTGATAGTCTTGAATTCATGGTTGTTGTCACGCGAGTATCGATGATAGACTAGTGAAGACTTCATAATGAGGGTTTAAGAAAAAGTAGTGAAGTATTGAAGAGGACTAGTGATCTTTTAATAAAAGCCCGTGGAAGCTTAGAGTTGAGTATTGAGGATTAGCTTTGTATGAATATGATCATCTAGTGAATAGCACCTTGAGGCTTAGAAGTAGGCTTGAATGAAAGAGGGTAAGGTGATTAGATGGAAATTTGAGTAAGATCTATAAGCTTAAGTTGATGGAGTAGAGTGCCATGAAAGGGAGTACAATCGAGGAGAAGAGTTGAGCTCGAGAGTGTCCATAGAGTCTTGCATGTCGCGATGGTCCCATTCTCTATTAGAATTGATGATTTTCTACTTGAGTTCGAATAATTGACTTTTGAGGTGCCTAAATGATTTGAGTTGTTTGGGTTCTGATGTTCCATTCGTGACTGCCAGTGAGGATGTCTAAGGTATAAAATGAGAACCTTAGGGGATAGGTTTTAGGACTGTGACTAACTTACGAGGTAGCACAAGGTGACTTTGAGTTAGGCTTGACTTTGGTAAGAGTATGCAGCGAGAATTAGGCCATGACGAGAGTTATGAGTTCAAGATGATGATGCCCTCTAATGAGTTGAGTTTTCTACTCTTGAGTCGATGTTCACCCATGAGTTAGAGTATTTGAGTAATTAAGTCCTTGATGTGTATATTCTTGAGTCTAAACAGAGACTATTAAGATTGATGAGGAGTCGACGGTTTGATTTATTGAGTGAGTATTGCGATGAGGCTTAAGTTTATTCGTGTCTTATTACCACCTCTACTCATCATTCTAGGACGAATGATCCCAAGGGGGAGATAAAAACGTAACGCCTGACTCACTTAGGCAAATCCCACATCGAAAAAGAGAGGTAGAGTTCTGAGCTATGTAAGTGAAGGACTGGATCTAATACTATGAGGCGCCTTTTGGGGTGAGCCCAAATGGACAAAGCCATGATAGGCTAGGCCCAAGAGAAGACAATACTTCACAGTGTTGGGCTAGGTCGTTAAAGTGGTATCAAAGCCAACTCTAGACTAGTAAGATGGTGGGGCAAACCTCAGCGAGGACGCTGAGTCCCTGTGGGGGTGAGTGCAGGTATGGCGAAACGTAACGCTTGACTCACTTAAGCAAATCCCACATCGAAAAAAAGAGAAAGAGTTTTGGGCTATTTAAGTGAAGGACTGGATTTAATACTGTGAGGCGCCTTTTAGGGTAAGCCCAAAGGGACTAATCTGTGATGGGCTAAGCCCAAGAGCAGATAATACTTCACAGTATTGGGTCAGGTCATTACATTACACTATCTTTACTATGCAATTAAGCTTTCATCATCATCAACATACCCCAGTACCTCAAAAGGCTCCCGCTCATTGCAGGGTGAGGGGGGGTCGGATGTACGCAGCCTAACCCTAGTACTAAATGGAGGAAAATAATATTAATCTTGAAAATTATATATATTCTGATATAATGAAGAAGTGGATATGACAAAGCAATAACCGATGATTAGTGATATGAAGACAAGTTACATGGAGACGACAATAGCCATGAGGGGATCGGAAGCAGCCAAAGATCGAGGATAAGAAATTTTGACGCCTTTAATCCCTTGTATTCTCTTACTTTTTTATTTCTTATTTATTTAAAATGAGGTACGAGAAGGAGATTAGAGGGTGAGAAATTAAATCCTTACCAACTTTCATTTTTTAGTTTTTATTTGAGAGAAGTAAAAAAAAATTTATACCATAAATCTTTTTAGTATTCCTTCATTTTTATCTATATAAATTCATCCTTTTTGTTTCGTGAGACTTCTAATACCAAGATTTTCATTTTCATTCTATAGTTTAGGTAGATGAAGAAGATTATCAAATTTTAATTGGATATAGGAGAAGGGGTCAATAAGAACTCGAAAAATTGTGTACTAATTTTGTATTTCTTCTAAGTATAATGAATGATTAGAGCAATTAATATTCAAAACAAATTGTAATGGTAGTCATGTTAATGAATTAGCTCATCAGAGGAAAGAAGTAAAAGAGAAAAAGCTTTTTCACAACAATTGATTGGATGGAGTTAGAATCAACCTAAGAAAACTTGTGAGGCAGAAAAGGTTGCATGTGTGTGGAGCAAGAATAACTATGGATATACATGTATTTGTTAGAGTTTGTATATTTTTTCAATATTTAATTTTTTTCCCCCTATATTTGATTTGCAAAAGAATTCTTAATGATATTTAGGCTATTTCATGACATGTAATACAATTACTTTAAAAATGATGTTCCTTTGGGTATGTGATTTCTTGTATTCATATACAATGTCCAATGACAAAAATTGAATTGCGAAAAAACAAGCTAGCAATCTTCTCTAACTGTGATTTGTTCATTATTACTATCGCGGTATATACATAAACATAATTGGGCAATTAGAAGATCTCAATTTTGAGAAATAAATATTATTTTTTAGTAATTTTTTATTTATAAATATGCAATTGGATATATTAATTGATTCTTTCATCATGTCAATCCTTTTTTAAGTACTTTGAATTATTAGAGAAGTATGCAAGAAAATATACAATATTTTAAGTTGAATATGTTGTTTATATGGTGTTCTTACATTAGATGAGCGCGTGGCGAGAGACTAGTACAGATCTAGATATAGCCATAGAAGGAAACCTTACTGCTAACCCTTGTATAAAGGAGGAGGAAAATTTAATCTTTCGCATTATAGCCATAGAATACATATTTATTAATGACGGCAAAGCACAGAATACATGTTTAAACACACTGGAAACATACAGAAACAGAACATTGCTCCAAAGTCATAGTGAAGTACATACCAAAACACAATTTAGAGATTTTAGAAGGTGGTGTTTTTTACATCCAAGAAAAACATACTTCCACCATATTATTGAACTTTAATGGAAGTGTCACATGAATGAAAATCATGGACATCAACTGATACATCAAATGAGAAGAGAACCTTCCATGACTGCCACAGCTTTCCCTCTCAGAAATACCCTCTGCTTCTCCTCGTCTAGAAGCACATTCACGATGCCTCCTCTAGGTGCGGCCTGGACCACAAAACAATAAAATCAATAGGATAAAGAGAACTATGAGGTCAGGATAAGTAGTCCCAGATTGACATAAAGACATGAATAAGTATTTCAGTCTTCACGTATTGAGGAAGGAGGAAGTACCGCTAAAGCAACAAAGTCACATTTGCCAAGCTTTTTACGCCAATAAGGAGCCAAGGCACAATGAGCACTTCCACAAACAGGATCCTGAAAAAGTTTTGTTTCAAAAACAAGTATATGTGCAAGAAGAGAACGTTTACTGAAATCTCTAAGATTCATCAGGTATACCAACATTTAGATGTTTGCATCGATAGTTGTCAAAGACAAGATAAATAATATTCTATATGACTCAATTTTCTAGGTTGTGAAAATTCTGCGCTACCCCCCTTTCAGTGACTATGATCTGCTTGAATGCAATACTATACATGCTCACAGTTTATTGTATTTCTGGCAATTACCTCACTGATTCCCAACTTTGGGCAGAAGAAACGGCTATAGAAATCAAAGCCCGAACCCTGTGGACCAGGTCCAGTTATGATCATTCCTCTGCTAGGGCAATTTTTTATTTGATCAATGTGAGGTTGGCATTCAGCCACTGCCTCCCCTGATGGGAGCAAAACCTGAAGGAAAAAAAACATCATGAATTATCACGATATGACTAGAAAGGGCTAAATTTAATTAATTTTGCCTACCATCCCATACTCATGAGATTGAGAGAAATTTTCTTTTTGTTCCACAAAAATTTGTAAATGAAACTTGCATATTGGTGTAACATAAAAGTAAAAACAGATAAATACGTACAATATGATCACCCATCAACGTCTCATGGATCTCAACAACGGATGCACCGTTCAAGCTTTTTGAAATTGCAGAAACATCAGTAAAGTTTGTCTCGGTTACTTGGACAACAGGAAAATTCAATTCAATCAAGTAACCTATTGGCGAATTATCCTGAGAATTTGAAGTTTTGGATTCCGGTACTTTTTTGGCAGTTAAAATTCCTGCTCTTGATGAAAACTCAATAGTATCAGTTTTGACCAGGCCATAGGCAAACAGAAAGTGTGCAGCTGCCAGCGTTGCATGTCCACATATATCGACCTGCAAAATGTAAATTTCTTCAAAAACTTACACTCATTCACGAGGAAAAAATTGGGTTTAGCTTTTCAAAAAAGTGATAGATGTAGGCATAAAATGTGAGTGTTAAGCTGTTCTTTATTCATTTTAATGTAGCATCAACAAACAATTTCAGTTTTATGGATCTTCATTTCAGAAAGATTAATTTTACCTATTAACTAAAAAGGTGAGCAAAAGTAACTGGACATGATAAATTCAGAGAAGGGCCATCCCTAAAATCAAAACTTAAATTGAGTAACAGTGGTTTAAAGATTGAAGTTGAAGTTGAACCTCATCAACAGGAGTGAACCATCGAAGGCCAAATTTAGGGTTGGCATTTGTGGGTTCATTCAGCGGAATGAGATAAGCAGTTTCAGAGATATTGAACTCGGTAGCAACAGATTGCAACCATTCATCATCTTTCTCTTGTTCAAGTAAGCAAACAGCTGCTGGATTCCCTTTGAATGCTGTGTCAGTAAACGCATCCACCTGAGGAAAAAATAATTGTAATTAATGAGTAGTACTATTCAAATCAATGTGGATTGAGAGAGATTACCACACAGTACTTCACTGGCTTCTTCAGTGCCATTGCACAAATACAGACAAGATTGATGAGTTAGTAGCCTGGTATCAAAGTAGAAAGGGGTGGAGGTTCTTGGGGATCAAGTAAACAAAATATCAAATTGTAATTGACAACCTTTACTTCTTTTTTCTAATTATTTCTTCATTTTGACGAATATTAGTCTAACCAATGAAAGTGCAGCTCTCTCTCTCTAATTTAATCGTTTTGGCAGTACTACGTGAAATAATCAAATTGTAATTCCCAACCTTTACTTTTTTTTGTTTCTCTCCGTTCATGTTTGTTCTTGTCCAATAATATTTGTTTTAATTTTATATTTAGTTTTTAATTTATTATTATTTATTATAATTATTTCTATATTATATTCAAAAGATAATTAGGTAAAATTATCTCATCATTTACTACTTCTTAATCTTGTGTTAAGTCAATAAAAGACAATTAAAGATGAATAGAGGGAGTATTAATTTAGTTTAATACAGAGTGAAGCTTCGTTGGCGTCTCTCTAATTTATTCTTTTTGTAATCTGTACTAATTTAATCTGATTACACATCTCCATTTTGAACAAAAACTGATCTCATTTGGGTAGTACCATTACTTCTTTTTTTTATAATAGTGAGGCTGGTGTGCCGCCATTACTCTTTTTATAATAGTGTAATAGATATTAGATAACTCTATCCAACTAGATTAACAATAGATACAATGTAAATAAACTAATATAAATGAGAAAAAATCACTTGTTAGTTTTGTCTGAGCAAGTAACTAAACTTGAAATGTCATAATTCTTCAACCCACTAAATAACTTCTGATTTACAAAATATAAATATTTGAAACAAGACACACAAAAATTCAGAATTGTTCGATGGATCAATGAAACAACCTTTTTGAAATATTTTGACAACATAAACATGTTGTGGTCGTGTTTTGCTTGGTCATTTAGTATAACTATCTTTATGCTGATGCTTATTTATTCAAAGTCGTTCGCCCACAGTAACTATCCACATCACTGCACCCTTAAGATTTAAGAGCAATGAAGAAAGAAATCCAGTAAAATTTACTTCTGAAATATATACAAAAGAAATTTAGATTACCCCTAACAACAATCCCTTGCCTATCAGGTGTGTCCCTAGAAATAAGACATTTCCCAAACATGAAGCCATCATACTTTATTAGTACAGACAACGGGATAGCTGGGGGAACAACCATATTTGATGTTCATGAGTAATGCACAACAGCCAGATACTGGCAAAATGGATCACCAAATCCCTTCTTTTGCCATCTTCAGAAAGTCACAGAGTGTAATGTTTGGAACATCAGTTGAACCTGCTTTCTTCTTCTTTATCCTAGTCATTTTCACAGCCTTGCTGCCTTCGGTTTCAGAGGTTGTTACAGAGACCAGATTGTAGAACTGTTGAACAATTGAACGGTCATACGACGACCTTAAAAGATTAATATAACATCATATTACATATTGATTTAGCACCTTCTGTAAAGGTTCTCTTTTTAAGGTAAAGGTTTTATCCTGAAACTATAACGATAGAATTTGGGCATCCAAATGCTCACATCAGACCCAAAAGGTAGAAGTGGAGTTCAATGTCATGTATAAATCACTGGTGTTCTGCAAATCGTAAATATTATTGAGCCACAAAGCATACCTCACAAACACCATGCAGCAATAACCGCTGGAAGGGGTCTTGAACATGTAGCACCAGCACATCTCCATCACTCTCCTTCACAAATGCTCGTACACATTGCTACAGTAAAATAGCCCTAATTTTTGTTAACAGAAGCAAAAGGAGAAGCAAGAGAAAATGGAACTTGAACAAAGTGCAGGGACTTGAACAGCACAACAGGATAAACAATTGAACAGAGGAAAATGAGGCACTCCTAATGGTTACAGTAAGCACAGACCCATCCCCCCTCAAATATAGTTTACGCAAAGCCAAAAAGAAAACCCTTGTCTGTCTCCTCATCAAAAGTAACTTACATATCATGGAGTATACATCTAAGTTGTTCCAGGTGAGCATGCAGATTATTTTGCAGCTCCAGAGTTCTCAAGGTGACCAATCAGCCACACATAACCACCCTAAATTCTATTCTTTTACTAATACACGATAGTGTTTGAGTCAATTTATCTCTCGACTACTCCACAGGATACCCACTATCTCCTGCCATCACAAGCACAGTGTAACCCTAGCCGTGAAAGCATAGACAGATGAGAAGAATTTGCTTATTTCCACCTTTATTAGGACTCCAATATGGGTTCCCAAGGTTGTCACTCTAATTTTTCAATCATTCATCCATCCATCTTGGAGGCTCAACAACCTACAACTTCTATCAAAAACTTATTATATGAAGAGCAGGTGCTTGTTGAAACACCTTCAGATCAGCAACACAGATGCAATAGCTGAATAGCATTTCCTTCAGTTACAATGCATATAGAGGAACAACTGAAAACACGGTGCACAATAGCTCTCAGGGATACCTCATAGTTGTTGACCAATTCAGGGAGAAAATTGCGCCGAAGAGCATCTCTTGTTCGACTATCCACTCTATGCCATGCAGTCAACACTGCAACCTTATCATTATCCACACAATTTTTTCGCTTCGATGTTTTGCCTTCAAGAGCATCAATTATGGTAGCCTAACCAAACAAGAGCATATAGAAGCTCATTAATGGTTATAGAAATTGCTACATCACAAATCAAATTAAACGAAAGAGCGTCGTGACATTGAGTTAGAAAAGCTGCCAACTTCTGAGACAGATGGGTGAAGACATACATCAAGAATTAACCATGAATTTCACATAGGGAAATTATCAATCCACAGTGAACCGCACTTTTAATGAGTGGTTCAATTCAAGTCAGTATAACAGCATGCCTTTCATCTCACTAAGTTGTGCAAAGGAATTCAGAGCAAAAAATGAAGGCACCATAACAGAAATCAGATTTGCAACCAAACAGATACTCAATCCATCTCATGGTATATGTTGGTGTTTGACCAGGCACAAAACTTATGATGTCAACTGAATTTTATAAAATTGAGTAGAAGATACTGAATGTTCGTATTTGAAAAAAGATTTCCTTAGGGATATCTTTATAATAATGGTAGTGAAATAAAATGTTAAAATAATAGTTGAAACATTTATGGATAAATAAAGCATCACATCAAAATATAAAAATTTGAATAGTTAAATGAATTTGAACTCCAAGAAATTGTGAAAGACGCACACATGAATATTATTACTAGAATGGTATCCACAGCTTTGGAACATCTCAAATTGGAAAGACTTGACACACAAATAAGGACAGATGGAGTAACAGACATTTAACAACATTTTGACAAGTTAGTCTCAATCATGAAAGCAGATTAATATTTCTCTAAAACTGAATTTGAGTTTTCTGGAGTCTAAATATTCTCTAAAGTTGGTCTTCGAGTTTTAATAGCCTCAGCACATTAGTCATTTCAATATGCCATGATTGACGTAAATCCTTCCACTCAAACAGACCTAAAAAAATTGTCTGCTAGAATCAACCAATAATGGAATGATACTCTTTCTTTGTGTGTGCGCGCATGTATCAATGGAGTACAGATTTCAAATTAGAAGCGTGAGTTGACTACGGGATCCTTAGAAAAATTTACAGATAGGAGAGGAAATCACAATCAATCGATGAGATACATCCTACCACATAGACATGTATAGGCATGGAGATGGTAATATTAGCACCATTATATTTTCTTGAGACTGTAAGAAGAAAGATCAAGGAAAGAACGAATGCTTGCAGGAGGAAAGGGATGACAATAGACAACGCATAGTATCAAAAGAAGTCATTATTGTTACAATAAACACTAAAAGTAAATGTTGCCAGATTTTATAGGAAGTAAACACACTGTAACACATAGGAAACTGTAATAACCTCTTTATCCATGTCTATATTCCTGAATTTGTCCCACTCCTCCACATTTGTCATGCAAAACACTGAGAGTGGCATATCATCACCTGCAGGAAAAGAAATCAAGATAATACATTAATTTATATCAGAAATAGCATTAAGTAATAAATCCAAGCAAAAAATTACTTTCTTTTAAAAAAAAGTTGAATAGAAAAGTATTTAAATTGACAGAAGAGTACGAACAGCCGAAGAGCTTCTATATAACTAAGAGAAATAGGTATGTAAAATCACAACCACCACTTATAAGTAGACCATTGATCACAACATTCACAAATCTGCCAGTTCTGCTTCTAATCAAGATATTCGAAACCAACAACAACATACCCCAGTGCCTCAAAAGGCTCCCGCTCATTGCGGGGTGAGGGGGGGTCGAATATACGCAGCCTAACCCCTATGTTTAAAAACATAAAGCGGCTGTTTCCAGATAACCCATGAGGAGCGTCGAAAATTGCATTGACTAACTGCTACTTCACAAATGAAAAAAGTGCAGATAGTTTAAAGAGACATTTTGCTTTATTCCATCATACTCCAAGGCCAAAAAATTAGTCAATCTTTGGCTCCATCCGAGATTGATGGAAAGCAAGATATTCGAAACCAAAGACCTCATTTTCCATGAAATGATATGGGCATTTCTTTCTTTTTCGTTGATTTCTCTACTTAATAGCAACATACTTTATGTTCTATAAATGGACAAATTGTGACACAGAAAACCACCACATCAGACAAAGGAAGGATGACGCAACTGCTCCTCTGGGGAAAAATCTCAATGTAAGCTAATATTTTTTTCATTTCACAATATTGAAGCATATGTATGGCAGGAATGAATCTAGACCACAAATTTTATTTTAAATGTACTTTCTTTTGCTTCAAGATGCCTCAACGTCAGTGAAGACAATGAATGTAGAAACATATCCTACCAAGTGAAGCTAGATAATTCAGAACTGCTTTTAGGACCAAATTAAAACTGCACATCCAGCTCCAACAACACAATCTTTATCCAAATAGACCCATGTTCGTTATTCATCTACGATACATGGGCACCTTATGTTCTACCAGTGTTAGGAGTGCTGATGAACTATCCCCATAGTCTGCTTCCAAAAGGAATCAACTCTAAAATGTTCATCAAATGAAACAGAAGAATGGACCAATTCGGGAACAAGATCACACCCAAAGATATCTTACCAAAAGGTGGTGGAGCAAACAAGCCCCTAATTTCTTCTGCATTTAAACGAGGAACAAGTTCCATTAGAAGACGATCATTCAACCATCTGCGAGATCTTCTGTTGCTGACCTGAAACAATAGTATATTTGGCATACATAACTTGGCACATACATCATCTGGATAGATACATATACCAACTGGATTAAGAGAAAGCGAAATATTGGAAAACCATGTTACATTTCACAAATGTAAAGAAACCCTAAACACCTGTATCTTGGTTGCACCACCAAGCATAGCCTGATTTTATCTTTGTACAAACTGACAAGGAGCCCATGCTCATTAAGATACATAGGCCAAACTTATTGGACAGAAAGATTACGGAACAAGTAAACCACAATGGGTAAAAATTACTACAATCGATTCTTGTTTGCAGCTAGCTTGTAAGCATGAACAATAGCTCTTTCTTATTTAGATTCTTTCCCTTTCATTTCTTAGACTATACAATTACGTAATAAACCAATTGAAGAGATCATCATATGCTTATCCAAAACTACAGCTATGATATGAATTAAAAGATATGAAACACACAGAAACTTTTAATTCCTAAAATAAATTGGTGTGAGTTCTTAAGTCAATAAAAATAAATTGACTGCTAAAAAAGATGCAGAAAATTACTTTTCCAGCCAAGCTTTCAAGAAACTCGATCTTTTTCTCGATAGATATCCCTCGGGACTTCACATTTTGTCCTGCAATCCATCCCTTGGGGTAAAATTACTAATTTTTTCCAGATCACCATGAGAATTAGTCAGTAATAAAATGAACTGAAAACAGCAGAAGGTCATCAAGATTCACTTTTAAAAAGGGAACTAATCTCAAAGTCCATTAAAACCATAAATGTTAGATATCAAATTCCTAGTACAAATATAATAGTGACCCAATTCAAGAAAAGACATCAAAGGCAGTGTTCTAGCCTCTAGGAAATGAATTGACAAAGTTTGCACCTTTGGGATCATCAAAAAGGGAAGACATCATGAGAAGATCTTGTTCTGTCTGCAAAATGTCAGAGGTTGCCATGATTGATGATTTCTTGACTTGGGGGTAGATCACGATTGTTCCTTTTAGAATGGGGTTGGTGTATCTTGTTATAGATGAGCTGAAAATGGGAAAACTGGATGTATTAGGAAGAATATGGAGAATATGCTCTTTGTTCCAAATGAAACCCTAACTAGATGCTAGAAATAGTTAATGGGTTGAAGTGTATTTGGTTACACGTAATATGGTCTAATTGACAACAGAGCTGTCTTCTTTCCACCAAACAAAAGGCAGGAAATATTACATTACATGTATATTCTACTTGGTACACATTTTCAATATCCGAATCTTGGCCTCTCATTCTGTGTTCAAGTCAAACACATGAAATCTATATTTGGTTTTCATACTACTCCCTGCATTCCTTTTTATTCCTTTCGTCCCTCTCTATTTATTCATAGGAATTGGGAGTGGGGCAGATTTGGGGCAGGTTTAAAGTTATGTGAGATGGGATATGATCAAAATTATATGAGGCAGAGCAAATGCAAATGCAGGCTCGTTGAAGTAATTATTTTTAAAATTAATGTGAGGCGGGATGAGTTACGGGTTTAAAGAATTAAATAGAAATTCGAAGAAAATTAATTTTTTATAATTAGTAAAAGTCAAAGATATAAATTTTTTATATTAAAATTTTGATTGTACTTTATTTCCCCTAAAATTTAAACTAGACATGTCTCATAAATTGTTAGTTCTTAAAATGTTAGTTAGAGACTTTTAATTAAAGATTAAGAAACAATTGTTGAAATATCAACTAAAAATAATTAATTAGCTGTTGAAAAGATAAATAGTGAAAAATTAAAAAAAAGATTATAATTTTTATTTTGACACTTAGTTTATAATTTACCTTTATCATTAATTATAATCATTTTTCTAACACATTTTTCAAGATATTATATTTATTATATTCAAATGATGGTTTGGTAAAATTATCCCAATCATTTACTACTTTTTAATCTTTGTATTGACTATCGAGTCAATAAAGGAGAAGTAAAGATGAAAGAGTACTTATCATGTATATTGAAAATATTTATTATAAAATAATTAAAAGAAAATTAACTTATTTTTTATAATTTTACCCTTAGCATTCATTATTTTGAAATTAAGAAACACAGAAATAAATAAATAAATAAATAAATAAATAAATAAATAAATAAATAAATAAATAAATATTGAAGAATTAATAATGGATATAGCCAAACTGCACTCTTTAATTGCGGAGATAGAATTTTAATTAAGGAGCTTAAATTTGAAAAGATAGACACACGAACTAGTTGAAGCGTTTTGCCATTTACCCTACATACATAAATAATTATTTTAATAATGCAAAAATAATATAATTTTCTGCCTAAGAGGATTCAGATAAAACTCTTGACACAAAGTGGCTCGCATGAAACACTTTTAATTAATTTTTAAAAAAAATTATGTAGAACCTTATAAGTATAGTTAAAAAGAAATAAAGAAATACTTGGTTGTTGGGAATCAAAGAAATCTTCACATTGATTCTAGTGGTGCATTTGATATCAAAGAAGAAGAGATGAAAGAGAAGTTGAAACAAAGAGAAAAAGGGAAAGTCAAAGTAAAGAAGTGGTCCCATAACTCAGCAAATATTGCAGATACAAAAAGAACATTTGGCTGCATCATAATGCAATCAGAATTGTTTGAAGAATCATAGATCAAAAAAATGATAGTTGTGGTTCACTAAAATCTTCTCAACAGGAGCACAAGGAAATCACATGATGAGTGTCAAAATAAACCAATTAGTATTAGACAAGTGTACAAAATATAATTTTATTAGTTAGATTATTTTTTTACAGCAATTAAATAGGACAATATATATACATTAGCATTGTATAGTGATGGTGGGGAAAAATACGCAAAAAAATTTCTAAATTTCTTCATGATATCAGAGTAGTAGGTCTTTTATCTTTGCTCTTTATATTCTTTCAAAAAAAATTCATCCTCTCGTTGACTGGAAATGTTGATATAGTCTCTGCAACAATCGTTCCTTCGACTGAAAATGGAGCTAATGTTGACTCCAACAACCCTTTTTTTCTTCATCCCTCAGATGCCCCCCGTATAACTCTGGTTAATAGTTCCTTTGATGGAACGGGTTACCATGGATGGAGAAGCTCAGTGCTTATTGCACTCTCAGCCAAGAATGAGTTGAGCTTCATCAATGGTGGTTTTCCTGAGCCACCATCAACAGACAAAGATTATCCCTCTTGGAATAAGTGTAATGACATAGTCACCTCCTGGCTCCTTAACTCATTGTCTAAAGATATTACACAATCAATGATTTATTCTAGAACGGCAAAGAATTTGTAGAAAGATCTTGAGCAAAGGTTTGGACAACCAAATGGTGCCAAGCTATATCACCTGTAAAAAGGAGATGAATAAATTAGTGTGAGAATCCAGTGATGTAGCAGGGTACTTTACAAAACTAAAAAAAATGTGGGATGAGTTGAACTCTCTCAACTCAAATATTGTTTGTAGTTGTGTGTATGTTTATGAAGGAAAGCAGAAAATGATCAAGTCTATTGAAGACCAAAGGCTCATTTAGTTTCTCATGGGTTTGAATGACACTCATACTCAAGCTCGAGAAAATATTCTGATGATAAACCTTTTGCCAGGGATAAATCAAGCCTATTCCCTCTTACTGCTAGATGAGAATCAGAGAGAGGTTTATATGAATTCTCATTTTTCTTCTAATGGCTCATCTTTTGTGACATGAAATTAAAATGTTTCTCAGAAATTTAAAATTCAACCACAACCATAACAAAGAATAGGAAATCAATTTCAGGAGCAAAGAATACCAAATGAGAATTACATATTTAATTAGGCACAAAAGGAAATACGAAGAAAGAAGAAATTTAATTCTAATGTCAGTTGCAACTATTGTTTGAAAGTGGGGACATTTGGCTAAAGACTGTTATGGGTTGATTGAGTATCTAGATGATTTTCAGTTTACAAATAATAAGGGATTTCAAAGTCATGTCAAGGCAAATACAACAGTCACAAAAATAGTCCTAGAAAAGGAATTTAGGAATATGAACTTTCAAAATAAAAAACTTGATACAAATATTTTCAACAAGTTGAGCAAGGAATTGATTTCACAGATAAAGAACATATTCAAACAGGGAAGAGGAGGAGCATCAAGCAACAACAATTCAAAGATTGATGCAAACTGTGTGGCTGGTACAATAACTAAGTATTTTGGATCTTGGTTTTCAGTTTAGAATACTAAATTTTGGATAATAGACTCAGGAGCATCTGAGCATATGTCTGTTAAATCTAACTCTTTTATCCAACTTATCCCCTTCTTATCTCTTTAGATATCAACTTACTAAATTCCTATAAGATTAAAGTCACTCATATAGGAAAAATTAGTATATTTTCTGCTCTCATTCTACAAAATGTCCTCTCAGTTTCTTCTTTCAGATATAATTTACTGTCTGTTAATAGGTTATGTGGTCAGTTCACTTGTTCTCTTAGTTTTAGCATTGATAAGTATATGGTGCAGGACCATTTAATGATGAGGGGGAAAGCTTTTGGTTAAGTTAAAGAAGGTTTTTATCTCCTGAAACCCATTGTCTCTCAGAATAGTATTTTGTGTCAAAGTAATATGGTCAATTTACTAGAAGAAAATATTTTCATTCCTAGCTTTGCTTGTATTTTTTTTCCTGGCAACATTACTAATGTAGCCCTTTGGCATGCTAGGTTGAGGCATTTGCCTTATTCAACAATAAAAAATTTCAGCTAATTCTATTTGTACTTGTGATATTCGCCCTCTTGCAAGACAAACTAGAACTTCCTTTCCTATCAGTAAAATTGGTTCTAAAGGAATTTGTAACTTATTCATATTGATACTTGGTGACCTTTTAAGATACCTACTCATAATAGGTATAGATATTTTTTCACTATTGTGGATGACTTTAGTAGGGAAACATGGACTTTCTTATTAACAGTGAAGGGGAAATATTTTTTCATTTTAAAAGATTTTTTACGAATGGTAGAGCAATAATTCAATGTTAGAATTAATACCATAAGATTTGATAATGCATTGGAATTAGGCAAGGGATTTGAAGAAGCAAGGTTTCTCAAGGCACAGGGAATTCTACACCAAACATCTTGTGTTGGTACCCCTCAACAAAATAGAGTTGTAGAGAGGAAACATTGACACTTATTAGAGATTACAAGGGCTTTATTGTTTCAATCAAAACTTCCCAAGTCCTATTGGGGAGAGTGTGTGCTAACCACCACATATTTGATCAATTGAATTCCTTGAAAGGTTCTTAATGGCAATAGTCCTTACCAGGTCCTTTTGGGCAAAACACCATACTACTCAGGTTTGTGAACCTTTGGGTGCTTATGTTATGCTTCTACTTTAAAGTCTCTTAGGAGTAAGTTTGATCTTAGAGCTACTGGCTGTGTATTTTTGAGTTATCCTTACGGACAAAAGGGTTATAAATTACTTGAGATTGCTATCAAAAAGAATATTGTTTGTAGAGATGTTCAGTTTTTTGAACATATTTTTCCCTTTTCTTCAGATCATCCAGTGTCTTCCCCAATATTTTCTGTTCCATCTTACTTTCCAGATCACGATAAGGATACTATAACCACATTTAGAACTCCTTCCACTTCTACTTCTGATCATAGTACCAATTCTACGGGATATTCTGATCCTGATACAAGTTTTTCTACATCCTCTTCTCCCTCACCACTTTCAGATTATCCTCTCACTATTTCATCTGCCTCTCTCATTAAGCAGTCAACTAGAACACATAAAAAGCCAACTTATCTAGATGATTTTGTCTGTAATCATCTTTATTTATTAGATGTTTTCCATACTTGTTTCAATACTCCTTGTCAACCCTCTACTTATTCATTTGGGTCATTCTCTTTTCAGAATCAATATTTTTTGAATTCTCTATCTAGTATTGTGGAATCTACATGTGTGCAACAGGCTTTTTTGGATCCACTTTGGCAACAAGTTATGGCTAAAGAAATTTCAGCATTAGAGGAGAACCATGCATGAGAGGTAGTTGTTCTCCTTTTTGGTAGGAAAGCATTACCTTATAAGTAGGTATACAAGGTAAAACAAAATTTCAGTGGATCTATTGAAAGACTAAAGGCAAGGCTTTTTATTAGAGGGGGTGTACAGAAGGAAGGCATAGATTATAATAAAAAAATTTCTCCTGTGTAAAGATGACAACTATTAGATATCTCCTCATTATTGCAGTTAAAAAAAGTGGACCATTTCTCAACTCGACGTGAATAATGTGTTTCTGCATAGAGACCTTCAAAAAGAGGTCTACATGAAGATTCCAGCAGGTTTGAGAACCCCCAGTCCCAATCATGTGTGTAGACTCAAAAAGTCTTTGTATGGACTCAAACAACATTCAAGGCATGGTATACCAAACTTGCAGGAGCCTTGAGTTTTAAGGGTTATTCTGCATCATTACATGACTACTCTTTATTTTTCAAAAAATCAAGGGATCTCATTTTAATTATTGCAGTCTATGTAAATGATATTTTCATCACTGGGAATGATCCCTTAGAGTTTACTGCTATGAAATCTTTTCTCAATACTGAATTTAAGATCAAAGATTTGGGTAATCTCTACTATTTCCTAGGGATAGAAATCTTACGAAAAAAGCATAGATTAATTGTCAATCAACGAAAGTTTGCACTAGATTTATTGCAGGGGTTTGATTGCAGCAATTTACTTAGAGTATTGTCTCCTCTTGATCCCTCAATAAAGCTTCTACAAAATCTAATTGTCTCCTTGTGGATCCCACACTCTACCGATAATTAGTTGGCAAGCTTAATTATCTAACCTACATAAGGCAAGTTTGTCTTTTGTCGTGCTTAGTTTGACCTAATATATGCAAAATTCAGTGTTGAACACTTTACTGTTGCTCTTCGTGTTTTGAGGTATCTCTGTGCTAATCCTGGCCAAGGCATGTTCTTTATATCTGATCCATCATTTTCTCTTATTGCCTTCTGTGATGCTGATTGGGCTTCATGTAAAGATATAAGATGATCAGTCAGTGATTTCTTTATAAGCCTTGGAGATGCTCCAATTTCTTGAAAATTCAAGAAACAAGCATTTATTTCATTATCTTCTGCTGAATCTGAGTATCGCTTTATGAGAAGGGTGACAACTAAACTTTGTTAACCAGACTTCTTTCCATCACTCTATCTCCACCAGTACCAATTCACTATGACAATAAGACGACCATTCATATAGCTCGCCATCTTGTTTTCCACGAAAGAACAAAGCACATAGAATTGGATTGTCATTTTATCAGGCGACAGTTTCTCTATGGACTTAGTTCTTTATCTTTCGTTCTGTAATCTCAGTCGGTAGATCTTTTTACTAAAGCTCTTTCAGGACCTACTCATCATTCAATTCTTTCCAAATTGGGTATCATTTATCTCCCCTCCAACTTAAGAGGGGTGTTGAGAGTCAAAGAAACCTTCATAAAGGTTCTAGTGGTGCATTTGATATCCAAGAAGAAGAGATAAAAGAGAAGCTGAAACAAAGAGAAAAAGGAAAAGTCAAAGTGAATATGTGGTCAGATAACTCAACAAATATTGCAGATACAAAGAGGACATTTGGCAGCATCACAATGTAATTAGAATTGTTTGATGGATTAAATGAGAATCATAGATCAAAAAAATGACAGTTGTGGTTCACTAAAATCTTCTCAATAGGAGCACAAGAAAATCACATGATGAGTGTTAGGACAGTACAAAATAAACCAATTAGTATTAAACAAGT
>JAOTQJ010000111.1:18184685-18199678 GCA_025642045.1 Solanum sejunctum | reverse complement strand
GGTTGAGGGAAAGGGTTTTTCTGGTTTTTGAAGAGGTAAAATGGAGAAGAATGTTGGGAAAGGGAGATATATCGGGCGCGTGGCCCTCACGCGCCCGCAATTATTATTATTATTATTATTATTATTATTATTATTATTATTATTATTATTATTATTATTATTATTTGTTTTTTGAAAATAATGGTTCAAAAATCCTTAAAAATAAAATAAAGCTCGGTGATTAATTTGACACCGTGGAGGGTAAAAATTGGGTGTCAACAATATATATATATATAGAGAGAGAGAAATGTAGTAGGGGTAAAAGGGTCAAATTACTCTTTTTTTCGTTGGAACGTTCAAAAAAGGACTATACACGCGCCTCATTTGCGTGCAACTCACGCAATGTGCTATCTCAGCAACCTATGCCTACTTGTTCAGGAATTAACAAGCTGGGGATTATATTTGTGCAAGTTGAAAGTTTGAGTTCTAACTTACAATCTCGCGTCAAGTTGAGGGTCAAATTTAAATATTATGCCTTTTCTTTTCTTTAATTCTTAAAAACAATAAATAAATTAAAAAAATGGTAATTTTGTATTACTCATAGAGCGCGTGTTAGCTTTGAGCAGAGGGAACCCTAATGTTGTCTTTCATCATATATTCTAATCATCTTCCCACCATTCAGCATCTCTCTACATAAAATTCAGGTACAACTTTTCTCATCTTTTGCTGATTTTTCTTTTATATAGTTTATTCATTTTGATTCGTTTTGTGTTCATCTTGTCACTGTTAATAACTGGAAAATACATCTGTTTCCTATGCCTCTTCGGACCTTTACTTTGTATATGGGAGTTTTGAACATTGGAATTGTTAATGTTTTAGTTTATGGTTGGTATATTTCTTAAAAGAAAATTTTGAATCTACCATTGACAAAAATTCCCCTAGCTAGTTCATGTGAACCCAGTTATGCTGAGTATAGATTTATGCGTAGAAGTCTACTAAAGTTACAATAAATAGTCGGTGTGAACCACCCTTTGGGTGGCCCAGTGATTTGGACTTGTGACCTCCATGTTGGAGGTCTCAAGTTCAAAACCCTGCAAGAGGTTTGCTTTTTGGATCCAGCTCGTTGCATTGGGTTTGCCTAGTGCGCTTACCTCTCATGTGTGGTTTGCGAGCTATTACATGAGAGCGAGGTTTACCTTGTGCGCACGCAAAGGATAGCGGCTGCGGGTTCCCTTGTTATTTAAAAAAAAGTAGGTGTGAATCCGTTACTTTAACAACATATAATGGGTACAATAAAATTCTTAAAAGTTGAACCGATAGAGCTAAAATCTGAATCTTCCTCCACGTCAAGGGGTTGAATTGAGTTGCCAGGGGGGAAGTTGCCAAAAACAACTGTTTCCCCCTGGGGAGGGAGGGAGGGAGGAGGGGAGGGGGAGGTTTACTCAATTCCTACAACAACCAAAAAAGATGACGGGTTAACAATCTGGATAGCTAAATTTAACCATCCAAGTGCTGTTACAGTATTTGCAGTGATCACGTCAGTTTGTTATTAATTTAGGTTCTTAGGATTGTTATGTTAAGCACTTGTTCTGTTGCCCATCCCTTAAATTTGATAAGGAAAAGGAAATGCAAAAGTTTAAGTTCTTTCTTTGAAGTCCTCATGCTTGCTGATAGAGTTGGAGCTTTTCTTAAATGTGTTCTTCATTTGAAAATGAATGTCTATTCTGGCTGAAATATACACCTTCCTCATATCATTTAAGATCTTATCGCCCACTTTTAACATGCAAATGTGACTGGAAGATTATGTTTTCTTATCAATCTAACATTCTCTCTTTTGCTTTTAGCTTGGCAGTCTGTTTTCAGGTATCATGGGAGAACAGAACCAGCCAAATGCCCTAGAAACACAATGGGCATTTCTTGGAAGGACAGATGATTCTTATTATCTACCGGTCCATGAACTTAACAAGCAATATATGGCTGGAATTGGAACTGATGGAATCCATTATTTTCCTGTGCCTTCACCTCTGTGGATCCGTGACCAGCAAACACCACATAATTATGTAGAATATCTTGCAGAGAATGTGGTCTCTGAGGTTCAAGCAGATGCTTTGCCTGAAGCTTCTGGTTTCAGACTAGTTGAGGGCTCTGCTGACATGATTCCTCAGGGGGTATGACCTCTTATCTCTAAGCTTAGCCAATAAAACTGACAGTCAAGTGTTTATCAGATGTGAGATTAAACTTTTGTGGAGCTATGTTCTGTTATCAAACGAAAAATTCCTTGCTTCACTGTGGTAACTGTTTAAATTCATCTCTAGCGGAAGAGTTGGAATTCTAACTCCTCTTTTTAGCAGATAAGATACCCGAGGCCTTATTATGAAGGGGTGCCACTCAACTGTTTAATTGGCTCAGAACATCCACGAGGTGCCTTGGTAATGTTGAGATTATTTTCAATATCTGAACTTCAAAGTTAGAAAAAGAAAAAGGGAATTGTGACTTTTCATGATAAAAAACCTTGCATACATGGACGGCAGACATGGGATCCAAGAGGAGATGCCAGGCATGCTTCTGGACCTTGCCCTGAAGCATCAGCTGCTGGGTCATCGTATCCTTCCAAAAGTTCTGGAAAAGCAAGAGCTGCATTATCTGATCGGGTAAGCCTAAATCCTTCATAATGCATGAGCAGTATTTTGGGGTGGGTGGTGCTGAAAGGGAACTCCCCAAACCGCCTCGGCTCCTGCATCATCAGTATGTCTGTTGCTGTATGGAAACATGAGGGGATTGATTATCTTCTTGCAGCTTGTATGTACCAGACTGCCCTATCGACCACCATTTGATGTTGATACAGTTATTACTTGTTCCTTTCTCTTCAATTTATGGTAAAAGACCGTTTAAATCATTGTTATCTGTGCATGGTCATGATTATGAGTTCTTCAAGAACTTTTATCAAGATGTGCTCTCTTTGTAAGAGTTGGTGCAAATTTTATTAGGATTTTTCCAATAGTAAAGCCTAGATATTCATCATGACGTCTTGTAAAAGTAATTAGCAGTTACTATTTGTATGGCGGGTTAAGTCAATGTTATGCTTCAGCCCTTCTATTTATGTAGTATTTGTTTGTCAAAATATTAGTGTTGTATTCCATTATGTGTTTTGGAGTCTTTACTTGGAAGTTTCGATACTCTCTCTTTGCTTATGATCTTGCCTTATTTTCTTAATGTGTTGGGTGAATTAATTCATCCTTCCTTGATAAACAGTGGAAGCCAACACCGGCTCTGTCGCAGATAAAATCCTGCTCTGCTACATGTGTGTATCATGATAGAGTAATTATGTTTAACAAAATGTGTACATATGAATGTATTCATGTTCATATGGAGTTAACTGTTGTGAGTATGTAAATCTAAAACTATTCCAAAAGGTAAGTGGGAAGAAAGGAGCAATTTTTGGGTGGGTTGATGGAGATGATCATACTAGCGAGTGGATAGGGGGTTAATATAGGGTTTGGGGGTGTTAGGTATAATTGGTGATTCAGGAAAACGGGGGTAGAATAATGAGAGTGACAGGGGATTAATGTAGAGGGTGATGGAATATTGATGGGCAGGTCTGGCGGGACTAGGAAAGAGAGAAGGAACTGCAGGATGGGATATGTAAAAAGAGGAATTGCTAAAATCAGGTTGGGGATAACAAGGGTGGGGAGCACAGTGATGAGGGTTATCGGTTGGGACAGGGGATAGGAGGGTGTGGGAGGGAGAAGAGTTGGCCCAGCTAGGGAGGGTAGGGTAGCATGAGGGTGGAATATGGTATTTGGTTGAATGATGTGAAGCAAATCTTTGCCTACATTATGCTGACGGTAAAATTGTAACGAAGTGGCTTGTGCTTATACCTCAGCTATTTAACAGTCTTACTAATGGATGTTAATGGCGAGAACGGTCTTGGTAATGAAAAATCAATGTCGATAAGAGGTCCTTTGGTATTTCTTAAACCAGAAGAAAAGTCCACTGTAGTAACAGTACTAGAGGAGAGGTATTAATTCCCCTGCACTATAAGTGTTCAAATATTTTTTCTCTTTAGTATGTTCTATATAATTCTTAGCATGCAGAATATATGATCAGAAGTCGGATATGTAATATGAGTACCGAAGTGGTAAAGAAGAACTATTGCCCTCTTCTGCTCTCCTCTGTGTTTATGAAATTGTCAATAAATTTTGGAAGCTTAAACTTCAGTCATCATATGGTAATATCATTTAGCTGATGCCTAAGTATAGCTGGTTATGGATACAGCATCGCAGGATGAAAATTGCTGAAAGAATAGATGCATTGGGAGAACTATTGCCATGCTCTAAACAGGTAACACATCTTATTGGCATTTGTTTTGTGCATATTGCATAGCCATTCAAAATACAAGATATGCTGATGTTGTAAAAGTTATGTACGTGAAGGTGGAATTCAAAATGTAGGAGGGCAGAGGGGGGTGGCACCCGAGGATTTCTCAGTTATAAAATAAAAGGGGGTAGGAGAACACGTAATTAGTTACTGGTGTTATCTATCATTATATAATTTCTGCTTCCTAAAAAATGGGTGAAACAGTAGTTTTATTGTGGTTTGCAGGGTGGAAAAACATCTCAAATGGATGAAATTATTGATCATATCAAATATCTGCAGTTCCAGATGAAGGTACATACATGTTCTTGTATTATATCCTTGGCATAAAACAAGCTTACCTGTATATACTGTGGAGACAGAACTTTTCTGTTATCTAAGTGTTCAATAAGATATCTGAATGCCCGAACGTTCTTAATTTGGCTATTTAGCCTTATTAACAACAACATATCAAGTTTAGGTCCACAGAATGGGGATTGGGAATGGTAGAATATATGCAGACCTTACCTCCATGGCTCTTCCTCAGAGATGAGGCAGAGAAGCTGTGTCCGATAGACCCTTGGCTCAAGACAACAACAGTTTAGGAAAAAGACTATTTGTCCTTATTAATGCTACAACAATTTTGTCTTGTGTTTGATATCAATCTTGCGTTTCTGCCGGACAAGGACTTGAACGAGCCATAGGCAAAATTGCAAATTAAGAGCCAAATAGCCATACCATGTAATTCTTATGCCACTCTTCTATATATTACTTGAAAATTTTGTCTATGAGAATATGAAGCTAAACTATCTGTCATTTTCTTTTTGATAACAAGGGGAACCCGCAGCCTCTACCCTTTGGGTGCGCACTTGGTAAATCCTTGCTCCTATGCAATAGCTCGCAAACCATATAGGAGAGGTAACCCGCACTAGACAAGCCCGGTGCGACGAGCTCGACCTAGAAGGCAAACCCCTTGCTTCCGCTGGGAAGGGGTTTCGAACTTGAGACCTTCAACGTGAAAGTCTCAAGCCAAAAACACTAGGCCACCCTTCGGGTTAATTATCTGGCAGTTTCTTTTTTAAAGAGATTTAATTAAGACCATTATTGCTGAACTTTATCGTGTGATAATGTCTTCGAGATACCTTCTGTTTGTTTGAAATGACAAACTTAAGCTTTCTTTGCAAGGAGGCAACGATTATTTAACCTAATAAACTGGATGTATTTTCAATCTAGCTCAATTATTCTTTCATTTTAAAGAGGGACTTTGGAAAATAAGTTGGATTTCCTAGTCTTTAGTAACCATCAACCTAGGTGATCTAGAGCAAAGCAGCAATTTGTATTATTACTACTAAAAAATAAACATGTGCCTGTCCAGCAAATATGTAACCGACAACCTAGTGCTTAGCCCATAACTTTCTTTTGAGAACTGTTGTGCATATTCTAATTATCTTTCAGAAAAATGTGGATAACTGCAGGCATATTGCTAGCCCATAACTTCCCTTCGAGAACTGTTGCGTAAAGCAGTGCTCTATTGGCAGAGTTTTAGGCAGCAAGAGACTTTAGGGCTTGTTGGAGCTTTTGAGCGTATCGAGTTGAAGCGGAAGACGGATGTGCATATTCTAGTCACCTTCCAGAAAAATGTGGATAACCTCTTGTTATGCCAGATAATTCGGCATCATGCTATAGAAGAACTCCATTGTCATCATCCTTCTCATTCAGCTTTGAACATATCAGGGCTCCTAAAATGCTTTGTTTCTTAAAGCATACATAACATAATGGTTTTCACCTGATGATATAGTTGTTGCTTATAAATGTAGAAGCCTATATAGAGTGTGGTTCTTGTATAGTTTTCCAATTCTCTTAATTAGTTTTAGTATATTTACAAGTTTAGACAGTTCTGTTTTTTCAGGAGTTTATAGTTGCTTACTGTCTCAGTATAATTCTTGAACCCAGTAGTTCAATTGTTTGGATGAATGAATAGATCACGTGGTTCAGTGCCTCTTGGTAATTAAATATTGAGGCACCTCTATTGAATAGCTGCTTGCTTACTTCTATTGTTCTTTACCTTGTATCATCCTTCAGGTCTTCAAGAACTTTATTCAATGTAGTTTTATATTTCCTCATTCAGTTTTAAACTGTTCTTTTTTTTGGCTTTTCAGCATCCTGTAATTAACTAATCCTGCTGAAGACTTATGGGAACTTAATCCTGGTTGTGCAGGATCTCTGTAGGAGCAGATTGGGTGGCGAACGTACTGCCATCCCGTTTGTATTTCTTGAAGTAACACCATTCATGATCCAATATAACAATTACATTACTAATCAAACTTTTGGAGTCTTTTTTTATACATAACCTAATTACCGGAGAATGTAATAGGTTGTGACTTATTTGCAGGGGTTTGGCCATTGTATTCTTGATGAACAACAGATTGAATCTCTGGAAGACACAATGGGCAAGTTACTGGAAGTGAATCCTTCATTGACGACCCAATTGCTGGAGAGTAAGGGCCTATTTGTGATGCCTATGGCTCTGGCAGAAGGACTGCATCATCGTGAGTAGAAACCAAATAAGCAAGTCTACTTTGAGTTCTTGGATAAGCGTACATATTACTTCTACGGCATAATTAAGCATAGTATTGCTAGACTTCAGAGGACAATCTTTTGTAATGTCTTCGAATTTTGAACAAATAGCAACAATAGTTGGCGTCATACTTTCATTCATATTCATTACTATTTTTGCCAACCTTGTGTTTTTGCCTTCATTTGTGTCTACTTATTGCTTATCGAATGAAATTGGCATCAATGCTTCTGTTAGCTCTTGGGTCAATGTTTTTTTTTCACATTTTGATGGAGAACCAATGCACGGTTATGTTGGTACCAATTGTCTCTTGAATGTTAGTATTAGGAGGATGATGACAAATTGATAGTATTAGGAGGAGGACGACAAATTGATGATGCCACTTGATCTTGAACGCCAATTGGAGAGGTGTAAATGATCAAATTCTTTTTCACATTCGAGATATGATTCTATCAACTAATTATTATTTTAATAATGTGATTTGTTATTATCTAATTTATGGACTCATTAAAAGAGCTTGACATTTTAAGAGTATAATTGTATAAAATGAATTGCACAATTTGTTAATTAATAGTCAAAACATAAACGAACATCACTTCTGGTTCGTTTAATACACATACAAAATGTACTAAGTCCAATACTCTTAGAATTAAGATCAAATTATATTTAATCTCATGCTAAGATCATCAAGATGTTTTTTTGCCTCATGTTTAATTGCGAACATTAATTTTTAACTTAATTATAAGAACCGACTACATTAATTTTTTGTGTATAAGTTAAATAACTTCATATACAAAATCGTCTCCAATATAAGCAATGAACTCATATATAAACATAATGATCTACTTAAACAAAAACTTTATTATAATAAATAAAATAAATTACATAGTTTTTACAAGAGAATTAAATAAAATATTATAACCAAACCACATTGTTAATAGTATATCCCAATATATATATTGTTACAACAACTCCATACCACTTGGTACATGGACACACTTGCAACACCGGATGCCCAGAATTAGTAGTTATTTTTTTTTTAAAAAAAAAAGGAAGAAAAGATGCTCTATACTTACTCTATTCCATTTTAATTGAATTTGAAAAAATATTCAATGATAAAATTTACATCATACTTTTCATTAGTGTCCTTTGTAAAATCATAAATATGTAGTAAAATATAAAAGTTCAATTTCAAATATTTTAAACATTCACTTTCAATTTTGAACAATTCAAATTTGGAACGAAGAGAGTAAAAAAACATCTTGTGTTTTATCAAGTCCAAAGGAAGGACAAGAAAGGACGAAAGATCCACCATGCGAGTGATAATATGGAAAAGGGAAGCAGTAAGAATTCTACTTTTTATTAACTTTTCGTACACAAAATTCTTGAACGTGATATAACTTTTATGAGACTCTTATATTTTTGTTCAGTTCACAAAAAGAAGATTCATGTCCTAAGTGCAACCCTTCAGTGTTGTTGATCACTAATTGAAACTTTGGAAGATGCTTTTGAATTTTTAGAGCAAAGGGGGAATATTTAGATTGTGAGAAAATATTCTCTATAACTCTTTCAACCCGGCTGTCTTCAACTTGATCAGGAAACAGTGAAAATTATGTGGGGTGTTCAAGCATTCATTGATTTCCCAAAAAATTATGTATATATGTAAAGAATATAAAGATAAGCACCCAATAAATAACAAGTCTCGATCTTTGTAAAAAAGTACTTGCAGTACTTTTGTGTTTCCAAGCTAAAGTTCTAGCACAAGAAAGTCGAAGTATATACTTTATTCGATATAAAATCTTTTTTTGGAAGATGCGCTATAATAATAAAAAAAATTTTGCATATAAGTCCAAATCGATCAATAATATCAGAATCTAATAAATACGGGTACAAAAGTGTATTTTAGCTAATGATCCAATCAAAGGAATAATTGGAACAAGGGTATCAAATTTCATAATTGGATTATTGATTAGAAATGAATTTTCGAACATTTGACTACGTATCATTGAATGATTTAATTGCAGATAACCCATAACATCACAAAAATGATTGAATAATTAGTTTATATAAGCACCCACAGTTTTTAAATCTGTCACTCATACAAATCCAAATGCAATCTTGTCCTCATTTGCTACGTGTGTAAATAAGGAGAGAATATATAACAAATAAAAAAAAGCATGGAGGGTTGACCTTCTCAATGCATTTTTGTTTTTCTCTACTTTTGTACAAAAAGAAATTAAAGAGAGTGAAGGAGGATCTGGTTCAAAGGAGGGGTGTGGGTGGTCCTAAACAATCAGACAAGGACCATTGCAGCTGTCTCGCACATTTCTTGGTCTAATTAAAAAAAGTATTGACTGTTTCATTATCAAAGCGTCTATACATAAATTGAAAAAGAAGGCACAAATTCCAAATAATGATGCTTCAATTAAATTGCATATCATGGCGAGTAATGAAAAATGAGAAAGTTCAAACAAAGTCGATTTTCTCAATTGAATGACTTTTCATTTCCTTGTTCCTCCTGCCACGACCCATGGGCAGTGGGTTACACAAATTCCATAATTTTTAAAAAATTATCAAAAATTTCTTCTTTTTAATAAAAAAAACAATACATGTCAAAAATGTAAGAACATTAAGAGATTTTAACTATGATACATCTGTATTAATAAGTGTTGCAGTTTTAACTAACTGAACAACTCAGTTAAGTTACTCCATTAAATCTAGACAGTTGATGGTAAGACATGAAAGTAACTTAATTATTTTGTGGGCTTATCCAACAATAAAACTATACGAGCTATATATGAAATCTGATGACTCCTGCATCTAGAAGAGAGAGACTACTTTGTCAAGGTAGACTTTGTAAGAACTTTTATACGTATGAGTTATATGTGGATCCATTAGATAAGCCTATAAGGCAAACCTACAGCGACACGTAGTGCTAGACAAGATGTTGCTACTATAATTTTTTGGGGAAGATAACCTTTCACCTTTTAGACCACACCTCATCACCTCAAGCATTCTTGGTGCTAAGTCAAATTTCAATAGAACAGAAAATCATAAATGAATAAAACATATCATACACTTGAAATCATTAAGTCATCATCACAAATAGAGTAACTCATTTAAAAAATTAATGATTCAAGCAATATGAGAATTGTCCTTACCACACCTTGAATCCATGATTTGGTGGAAAAAGCTCTTTTTTCATATCTTATTCATTCTTTAAGGAATTTCATAAATCATATAAATAAGTATTTTTCATGAACTTGGGTGAAGTCCTTCATTCATGATCATAGCTCATACTAAGCTTAGGGTAACTTGTATGGTTCATCTCAAATCATCTTGAAAATATGTAATTCGATGAAATCATGCATAATCATGAAGAATAATATTAATTGAAATTATAACTAACGGAACACATATGAAATTCATGAGCACTAAATAACATCACTTGTAAATCATCCAAATAATGTAATTGATATCAATCTATATGTAAATAGATTAATAATCACAACAGAAATCATAAATTCATGCAATTGAGTGAAAATCATTAAAACCCACAAACTTTCATACTTGTATTTAATTGATGAAGTTGAGAATTCATGGGCTCTATAGAGGAAAGGGGCCCATGAATGAACACGCACATAACTTAGATAGTAATCTAACTTGGTAATCTAGAATTCGATAGAGGAATTTATAGAAAATCCTAGCTTAACTTTCTTTGAGCTTGGGTGAATGACTTAGAATAGGATAATTTTTAATTAATGAGATAGTTATGAGGTAGATATAGGGCCAAAATAATGTAGTTTAGGGGACAGGAGGGTAGTAAAGAACTAAAATACTCTTAATGATTTCCTGGAAACTAGGTCCAAAATACCCTCTCCGATCTCAAGTATGAAAGCCTCTTTATGGACTTGTCCTATCTTTTACAATTCGTAGATGACTCTCGTGCTTCATATTCTAAGACCCCTCAAAATTGGACCAAAATGATGAGCCAAAACTATGACTTATAAATCAATTTATGGCTCATAAAAGTCCCGCACAGATCTGCCTAGAAATTCTACGAGCCCCAACAAGAGCATGTGCTTCTTTTTATGGGCTCGTCCTGCTCATTTGTAACCAAAGTACTGCAACCTATTATTTTTCCTAACCTTTTGAATGCAGTCCATGACACTTTCATGAGTTGTCGTTCATTTACGATCTATACTCCCCATTGGAAGTTCATCGAATCTTTTTCAAAATTTTCCTAGATACAGGTGCTATCGATGAGCATTTGTCTATGTTCGTAGAACAATCTATTAGTCCTAATCCTGGCACGTGGAACCTATAACCAGTAAACTTTTCTGCACTTTCATTTTTCTAACTTTTCAACTTATGGGGTATATTACACAATGTTTTTTTGGAACTCCACTAGAATCTAATTGCGTTCGGTCGCTCTCCACTTGATGTTGATCATACTACTAATAGCATGTGTAACTTTAATCCTAGAATACCAGTAGATGCAGAAGCTAGAGGGTTTTACAATACTGTACAAATGATTTCCTGTTAGAATCTAATTTTGTTCATGCACCTTTCTAGATGTATAAGATATCACCTTACCATGTTGCATGAGCACTCAACCCGAACTAGTTCGAGGAGTATCAAAATATACCAAAAACCCATCCAAGCCATCCAGTAGGATCAAAACCGACCTTTCAAAGTCTAAAAATTCTTCTCACACTCATTCGACCATACAAACCTGACCTTAGTCAACTTGGTCAATGGTGAAGCAATGGATAGAAAAACCTCAACAAATCTTCGATAATAACCAGCTAACCAAAGGAAACTCCAAACATCTGAAGGAGTCAATGATCTAGGCCAATTCTTCACAGCCTCGGTCTTCCCTGGATTAACTTTGATACCTTTACCAGACATCACATGACCAAGAAAAGCTACTTCACCCAACTAAAACTCACACTTACTGAAGTTGGCAAATAACCATTTCTCCCTTAAAGTCTGCAGAACCAACCTTAAATGGTCCATATGCTCTTGTTCACTCTAGGAATAAATTAAAATATCATCAATGAAGACAACCACAAAGGCATCAAGCAATGACTTGAACACCCGATTCATGAGATCCATAAATACTGCTGGAGCATTAGTCAATTCAATAGACATCACCACAAACTCAAAATGACCATATCTTGTTCGGAAAGCTATCTTGAGAATATCATACTCCCTTACCTTCAACTTTGATAACCAGAACGAAGGTCAATCTTTGAGAAATGAGTAGCTTCTTGCAACTGGTCAAGCAAGTCGTCAATCTTTAGCAATGAATATTTATCATTGACGGTTACCTTATTCAATTGCTAATAGTCAATGCACATCCGAAGTGACCTATTCTTCTTTCTCATAAATAATATGGGAGCACCCCAAGGTGATATACTTGGCCTAAGAAGACTCTTTTCCAACAAATCTTTCAACTGATCATTTAACTCCTTTAAATCAGCGATACCATATGATAAGGAGGTATGAAAATAGGTTGAGTATAAGGAGGAAGACCTATGCCAAAGTCTTCTTCCTTTTAGGAGGAATACTAGGCGAATCTTCGAGAAAGACATTCTGAAACTCATTAATCATGAGAACCAACTCTACAGTAGGTGACTCAGACTCCACAGCTCTAACCCTCACTATATGATAGATACACCCCTCAGAGATTTTTTTCCAGGCTTTGAGATAAGAGATAAATCGACCCTTAAAATAGGCCCATTTGGAAATTAAAACTTGACTTTTCGTGTTCTACAATCGATAGAGGCATAAAAAACATGTGATTAATCTATCCAGAGAATAATATCAAAATCAAACATCTCAAGTTCCACAAGGTCACAACGAAGGATTTTATGCAAGACAAAAACAGGACAACCCGATAGACTTTTTGGGCAACAATAGGCTCACCTACGGGAGTGTAGACTAGAAATGGCTCCCTCAAAATTTTAGGACTCAAGCCAAACTTAATAACCAAGAGAGGAGTCGTAAAAGATAAATTTGCATACGAATCAAGTTAAGCATATGCATCAAAATCAAAGACTTTTAATATACCAGTCACCACATTGAGAGTCTCCTCTACCTCTTTCCTAGATGAAACAAAATCTGTTATTCCTGGGAGCGCCACCTTGTTGAACCTTTGGTTGTCCTTGATCATATTGAGCCATTTGGCCTTGACCCTTCTTAGGAGCATTTGGACAATCAACAACTTTGTGCCTTATCTTGTCACACCCAAAGTAAGCACCTGCCTCCCTCAAACACCTTCCGGGATGGTTCTCTCCACACTTTTCACTCCAAGGTTAAGTTGTCTACCTCCAACTTATGCCTTGGGAGGAGACACTCTATCATTAACAACCTGATACCAAGTTTGTCATGACTCAAGTCTAGGGTCTTGTTGGGAACCACCAATACCACCATTACTTCTGTAGATTGTGGACCTACCATCATAACGAGCTCTCTTAGAATCCTTCGTTCTCCTCTCTTTCAGGTTCTCCCCTTTAATTCATTCAGCATATGTCTTGAGTCTGAAAATGTCCATCTTCGAATGAGCATAGCCGTACAACATTCTTTCACAACCAAGTCAGAGATCCCTGAAATAAACTTGTGCATTCTTGCATGGAGGCCAACCATGAGCATAAGAGTATATTTTGAGAGCTTTGTGAACTTGAGAAAATACTTCCTCACGCTTATTCCACCTTCTTTGAGGTTGATAAATTTTGTCAGTTTGGCCTCTCTAATCTCAAGAGGAAAGAAACGATCCAGAAAAGCAAACTTGAATTCTTTCCAACCAACCCCATCATCACCTGCACTCTCCATCAACCATTGGATGTACCACACTTAGGATACACCCTTCAATTGATAAGCAACCAACTTAGTTTTTTCTTCTCAAGTCAGCCCTATGATAGTCAACACCTTAGAGAATTCACAGAATTTTAGAGGATTTATTCAGGTGAAGTCTCTCACCTTGGCAGCTAGTATGGTACATGGGGAGGAGGAATGACCTGTCTAGCCTGGTTGTTCACCACTTGAGCTAGCGTGGAAAAGGCAGTTCAAAACTCATCTTGGGTAACTGGCTCTATCATAGGATCTTGAGGAACTTGGTCCTCATTAACAGGGGCCTGTCTTGGTAGAGGGGCTCTTCTCGAAGGCATCTTTTGTAAGGGCATCAAAGACATTTGTCAAAGTTAAGAAAACTCAATAATACCATAACATGTCATGAACAATGAAGAAGTCAGATGTTTCCTAAAACACCTCATATCCTCCACTCATAAGTATAGTGCACTTCGCCATATGAATAGGAATCTACGCAATGCAGCATGCTAGACTCCATGGACCATTTTAAATCCTTAGTGCTTTGATACCAGGATTGTCACTACCCAAGCCTAAGGCCTAGAGTGACATGACTAATGGGAACCCGAAAGTTCCCAAACAAGCGTTATAGCATCCATGCATACATCATCGATACAAAAGCATAGTTCAAGCATTATTAGATGATATTAAGGGATAGAAGTATATGGCTAAAGCTATGGAAGAAGGGATATGGGGCTTATTGTCACACAATTTCAACACATAAGTCTAAAGAATGGAAATTTGAGACTCAACCTATCGAGATACGGAACATGAGATTTGACATCACACATTCAAAATCAACAAGTAAGTTCTAAGGGGCGGGATCATCTGACTCACGCTATGGGAATAGGGACATAGGAATTTCATCATCTTATCATCACATTATAACATCAACATAACATAAGCATAGCCTCCACAACATCAAACATATATAGCTCGTACATAGAGTTTACATGACGTCTAATAATGCCTCTAACTCATTAATAGGACAGGAGCCAAGACATTTCCTGGGCTTACCCTCAAAGTAAAAGACATAAGATAGTCATAATATAAAGTAGGTAGATAGAAGGTGGGTCTTGCCCTTGGACTCACCATAAACGAGTTCTCACAAGTCCAATCTAGCCGTGAAGAGGAGGATGAGAATAGTATCCAACCCCTACATAATTAGATCATGTAGGCAAACAGTATGTGTTATTACTTAGAATGTACGATGTAT
>JAOTQJ010000111.1:18164712-18177469 GCA_025642045.1 Solanum sejunctum | reverse complement strand
TTAAAGGAATTGGGTTTAGTATGTGTTTGCGTGCCCCTATCGGGCACTGGTCACGACCCCAGGGTGGGGTGTGACACCTGTTTAGATCAGTTATCTTCGTTTTTATCATTATATTAACTTATTTAGGTTTTGAGTTAACTCACGTTGGTGGGTTAGGTGAGTTCCATTACACTCGAATTTTGAATCGTGACAATCGATATTCATCCATGTGTCCCTTTCACCCATAGAGCCCAAAAAAATCCTTATATTTCATTCAATTTCAAGCATGATTTTTTAAGGGACTTCTCAATTTCCACCCAAATTCTTCAATTATGATTTAGTTTATAATTATTAATCTATTTTGATATGAATTAATGATAATTGAATGAAATTAATGAGTTTTACCGTAAATTCTCTATAGTGCTAATTAGCGCTCATGATCTTTATTATCGGTTTATTGAATTCTCTTTCAATTTTATGAATTTAGTTTCAATTATCATTTATTTGCTTAATTAAATATGAATTGCTATTAAAATGCATGATTTTGATGATTTATAAGTATTTTTTCTACAAGGCTATATAGGATACACGATTACCGATGTGGGTTCCAATAATATAATTTCAATTGATGATGATCTATTGTGATTATGCACGATTTCATTGAATTATATATTTTTAAATTGATTTGAGATTGAATCCACGTAATTTATCTCGGTTTATGTTGAACTGTCATAATGATTTAGAAATGACTTCATCCAAGTTTTATGAAAATATTATATATGATTTATAAAAGTCCTTGAAGAATGAATAAATGTTGATAAAAAGGGTCTTGAATAAATGTTGATAAAAGGGTCTTTCTCACATAATCATGGATTCTACATGTGATAAGGACATAGTCACATTAATGAATCACCAAAAATTTAATAGGCTATTCTATGAAGGGAAAAGGCATAAATTCCTCCCAAAAATTGTCCTGCAAAGTTATTTATACACTTTAACTATTTAAGTAATCTATTACACACCTATACTACAGCAAAGTGAATTTTTTTTAACTCTTCCTACCCCAAACCCAGATATTATGTAGATAGTGAGATATACTCTCCCTCTAATACTACCATGTATTAAATGAATTCCAATCTAATTCATTGACCTAAACCCATTTTGTTTCAACCAAACCCATTTTATTTCACCCACCCATTTAATTTCTCCAAGAACACTAAATCCTAATCAACAAATTTGATCATAAATTTTGTTGTAGATTTCTTTGACAAATTCAATTGTAAACCCAAGCTCAAAGTTCTCTCACACCGACAAATACTCTCAAAATTTCTCTAAATAATTATCTCAGAAGAATTCAATTTTGATCATAAATAGAACAAACAAAATTTTTCCTAAGAAAAAAATAAATCTAATTGTCGATTTTGACCATTAACAGAAGAATTTTCTATAAATTTCTTCGATCAATTTAATGAAATTTCTTAAAGAAAAAAAATATAAGAACCATTTGAATTTATTTCTATCATGCCTAATCCCCTCCAAATAGGCTACTTTTTCATAGAGTTTTCAGTCATAAGAATAAGAAAGCATGCCAGAATTTCTCTGGAAAGAGACGTTCTCTGGCAAAAATATATTACTTTTTTTAACAAATTCTGATGATAGCTCAGAGGTTGCCATTTCAGTTGTGGAGGCCTCTGCTGTGGCAACTTCTCCAGTTGATGTTGTCATTTTGGCCTTATTCCTTGCAATCTTTCTACAGTAAGCAATGGCTTTGCAGTACGGCTTTGGACGACAAGTAGCGGTGGAAGGGTGGATAGTATCACACATTGCGACGATGCTGCGGCGACGGACCAACTAGTTGTCTTGTCGTCGACGAAAGTTGATGAAGACGAAAGGGAAAGTGAAGGGGAAGTAGTTGAGTTTCGCCGACAGGAGTTCGACAGTTATGAGGTTGACGGGTAGAAGGGGTGTGGGTTATTATTCCCCCATTTCTCCAACAACAATTAGGGTTGAAAAATTGGGTCAGCTGGTATGGCTTCTATTTGTTAGACATTTACATGATAACTTTAATTAAAAAAATTAAAAAAATAATTATATTTTGATGCTAGACGCGCTAATAGAGAGTGACAAAAATGCACTTCGGATTTATGATAGGAAAGGTTAAAAAATTCACTTTGTCGTAGTATAAGTGTGTAATAGATTATTTAAATAGTTAAAATGTGTAAATAACTTCTCAGGACAACTTCGAGGGGGAATTTATGTCGTATCCCATTCTATGAGTGATGATTTTTATTACTCAAAGCTATAATTGATCTATAATTTATTATTGTACTATGATTTACAATTTCATGGTATTTGATTTGCCTGCGAGAAGGCTTGAGGTGGAGTTCAGTCAGGAAGACATTAAGGTTATCTTCCTAGGGGAACCCTAATAGCAACTTCTTGTCTAAAATTATGTGCCATCGTGTATGTATTTAAATGTATTATATTTATTTTGGTAAAAAAAACTGCATTATGTATTGAAAATAAATTATGCATGTAATATAGATATGTTATAATAAGTGTCTTAAAATGTATTAAGCTTGTTTTGATAGAAAATCTAAATTATATATCGAAAGTGAGTTATATATGTATTAAGATAAATTTATTATATAACTCTAAATGATAGATAATTTTTTAAATATGGTATATTTAGATAAGTTTTTCATATCAGTAACTCTACAACTCAAATCAAAAGTCAAATCAATACTAATGTTAGCAATAAAAATTAATCCAACATTAAGAATGACAATAATAATAAAAATTTATTCTTTAATTTTGCATTAGTTTAGACAATTAAAGTACATAACCTAATTGTAGTTTTTCTTTAATGTTTACTCGTGTTAGTAAGTACTTATTATACTTATTTTAGTATGATTTAGTAATTTAAAGTTACGATATTTTCGTTATGACTTATGTTATTTTGATTTAGTAACAACAACATTATGATCCTTTTCATTATGACTTATTTATTTGCAATATTTATTTTATTCGATCTCATTAATTATTATTAATTGTTGAATATTGTTGTGCCTTCACTCATATCATATTTTGTGTTTTTCTCAAAATTATTTTAGATATTTGTATTTTGATAGGACTAAAGAAGTATTTCAAATACAAATTAATTATATGTTTGTATGAATACTTTATCAAAAAATTCAAAAAAAAAGAAAAGAAAACTCGAAAACATGAGAAATCTAAAAAAATTCAAAAAACTTTTAGAAAAACCCAAACATTCGGGAAAAAAATCAAAGATTCAAAAAATTCGAAAAAGACTGAAGTTGAAAAACCTAAGTTTTATTGATTTAATTTGGTTTATATATTTAAAAATCAGACACAAATAATTTGATTTGATTTTTTAAAAATTTGAATCAACACAAACCACGTACAAACATTAACTGCTAACGTATTAAAATGTCAATTAATCTGCCTTTAGAAGTTTAACCACACCTAACATTGTCTATGCACTGTTGGTATTTCAAATTTTAGGGGAAGTTTTTAGAATTCAACAAAACCTATTGTTTTGGCATTAAACTATACCAAAAAGTTTTGTATATACATATAATGTGATACATAATAAGTACTCAAAAACTTAAAATATATATCTACATATGATGAGATTTATAATAAATATTTACAAAAATAAAAGTTGTATTGTTTCTCTGGTCCATTTTATTTGTTATATTTTTTTTGCACGTTTGTTAAAAAAATATTAACTAAAAAATCATTTGATAAACTTATCTCTACTTTTTCTTTAATCTCCATATAATATTATTTTTTTCAGCATATTAATCTCTCAAATTTCATAAAAGGAAAAGATGGAAATTAATAATTAATTATGTCTTGATTTTCTAGAACATGACAAATTTTGAACATACTTCTTATTTTTAAAAGCATGATAACTAAAATAAATAGAAAGAAGTATGATGTGAAATCTTAGCGGTAGAGTCATTCAATACATGCATAGGTGGAGAAAATAATTATTTGATATAGTAACCAATGTACATGTAAGTTGATTAGAAAAGAGGAAATATTAAATACTATCCATTTTAAACTCACAGAATTGCAAAAATGCAAGCTAATCTTATCTGCATATTATGAGTTATATATTTACTGTGCAATGTGCGACTCATGGAAAACAAAAGTCTATGAAAGTATTCTTAGGGTTTTTTCTGAAATGATGGCTAAATCAGTCCTCCATCATTCAAATTAAAAAAGTGCATTCTATTTTTGATTCTTTCTTGATTTAACCCATCATTAGTTAGTCACTGAAATAGTTTGATCAATTGAGAGGATACACACGAATATAAATGACTCATCAATTACTCTCATCTACAACAAATAAAGAATTTAGCGTCACTTATTTAGTAATAATAATATAATTGTCGTTATATCATATTTAGCGATAATAAAAATATGAATATTTATAATAAATAATACTTTATATAAATACCCGCAAAAGATTTTTATAGTTTTGGATGAAATAGCATTAATTCAATTGCCACTAAAAATTCTTGCAACAATATAAGAAAATGCATTTCTTTTTGGGAATAACCTCTCTATCCCTATGATGTAATGGTAAGGTTTGCATGTATTCTATCCTCCTAGACCCCACTTGTGGGATTTCACTGGGTATGTTTATTTTTTTTTTGTATGAGTGCTAATTGGAGCGTCAGTGCTTCTTCTATGCACATGTTTGAACCATCGTAATCTCGCTTCCCTCATCTTGTCTGCGAAGGTCACTCCTAACTTCTCTTGAATGGTCTCATTCCTCATCTTACCACTCTTGGTTTATCCATATATCTATCTCAACAACCTCATCTCTGCAACTTGCATCTTCTAGATATTTGAGTTTTTGACTGGCCAGCATTCCACCCCATATAGCAACATTGATCGAACCACCATTATATAAAACTTACCTTTAAGTTTAGGTGGTATCTTTTTATTACACAATATTCTAGAGGCAAGCCTCCACTTCATCTATGTTGTCCCAATACGATGTGTGGTATCATCATCGATATCACCACTACTGTCACGCCCCAAGCCTACACCCTAGACGTTGCCGGCACTCGAAAATCATTTTTGGTCCCAAGCGAACCACTTGGCCTGGCTACTTACTCAGCGGAAGACTTAATAATAGTGAAAAACCATAAAAGCAATAAAATGATCTAAAACTGCATACATATGCTGAATACGAAAACTTTTAAGAAATGTCTGAATGAACTAAAAACTTGAAATACTATTACATGGTCTATGGAACCTCTACTAAATTATCTGAAAAGACTACTGAGATAGGCACCAAGTAGCCAGAGCTAAAAGCAAATACTGAAATGAAATAACATGAACATAGGAGCCTCGGACTAAGAAGAGACCTCACCACTGTCTGAAAGTTGTCAAGTTCTCAACAGAGCAGCTGCTGAGAAACTTGGTCACCTGCGTCTGCATCATAAAATGATGCAGGTCCTAAGAACGTCAAACCATGGAATGTACAGTATGTAAGATGGCTAAAGCATGTACTAGGGATATTATAATGCATCTCAAAAGACATAATCATAATTCATAAGTGAAATAACAATAATCATAAGACTTATGTGTTGAAATAACATGCTGAAATTGATAAGTAAAACTTAGTTTCTTAGCTTGGGGAGTTTCTCTAACCGACAACCATCACCATGAGCTTCATGGTGATATTGCGTCTTGTCCACACTGCCAGATCCATCCCATACTTTGTCGGGGTAGAGGATGAATAACTTGGGGCGTGGATCCATCCCAAAGTTGGGCCATCTCAGTGGCTAAAGAGGAATGTACTATAGTACAATCCTATCCTTTGCTGGTTACATAGTTTATTAGTTTGAGTAATTTATTCTACTTTCACCTATATTAGTGCTCAATACTACTCCCAAAATACTTTATATAGCTTATACTCAAATGATCAAAAATTCTTGAAATCTGGCTTTCTTGGAACTTAGCCCAACTTACTACTTAGCTTTATCAACTGAAATCTTTAACTTTACTGTGACTAATATCTTTATGTACTTTTAATCATGCTAGATTACTCAACTAAAATACCAAAAAAATATTTAAGAAAATCATCCTTTAATATATAATATACTCAGCTTAAATACAAGAATGATTCAAGAAAAGAATTCTTTAACTAGTCTTGGACTATAAGCTTTTTTATGGGTGTTCATGAAACTCATATGAATTCACAGGAAATCATTTATAACTTTAAAATCTTAGAACCAATACTTTCATAATAATTAAAGAATCAAGAATCATCATTATTCAATCAAATCTATGCATACATGGGAAAATTTACTAAACTTTATAAGATTTTCATGAAATTAATCTAGACCATGACTTGAGACTTCTGGGATGAAAACTAGGTTATACTTTTCTAAAATATTCTAAAAGTAATGATTTTAGAGTCGCCTTACATATCGTACAAATGAGTTCTTGAGGAATTGAAATGAAAATCTAAGCCCTACAACCGTTTCTTGAATTTTCTGAGCGTATGTTCTTGAGAGGGTCTGCTTGAGCGTATGAATGTGGCTAAGTAAAATACATTTGGACTTAATTCGACTTAAAAACTGACTTAGTTTAGGATATGGTTTGTGAAAAAAGTCGAAATTACCCCTCCCCTTAAAAAACAAAAACTGCATCCTTCCTGCACTAGTGCGTGAGTGCTTTTTAGCACTTTTTCGCGAATTTTCGTGTTTCGTCAAATTTCAGAGAAAAATCAAAGTGTGATTCTGTGTCTTCTCCGCGTCGCCAAAGGAGCGCGGAAATCCCATAGTTTTAAGCTCACTTGGAAAAAAATAGTTCGCGTTTTTCTGAGTTTTTGTCGAGTCGAGACCATTTTCTGACTTAATTTTTTGCACTGATCGCAAATCCTGTCTTGGATTTGTAAACAGAGCAAGGGAAGGCACGCTACGCGCAAGGTCAATTCCAAATGTATTTTTGTCATTTCACGAGGTTTACAACTACCATGGATGATGGACCCAAGATATTTAAGGCTATCTCTCTTGAGAATAGGTTAAGTGGCAAGCGTCACTTCAATGCCTGCTTCCTCCCTCGTCACACTAGACTTGCACTCTAAGTATTCTGTTTTAGTCTTGCTCAATTTGAACCCTTTGGATTCCAAAGTATGTTTCTAAACTTTCAATCTATCATTAACTCTATTTCTGGTCTCATCAATCGATACTATATTATTCGCAAATAATATATATCATGGAATCTCTTTCTAGATAAACTATGTCAGCTCATCCATTACTAAGATAAAAAAAAAAAAGCTTAACACATATCTTTAATAAAGTCTCATCTCAACGAAAAATTTGTTGGCACTCATAAAATTGATAATTACTCTTCTTCATGGATATAATTCCAAGGGAAAAGAACCTTGATGAGATATAATTTAGTGGGAAATTTGGAATTAGACGTTAAAGAAGGCCCACTAAAAGTCCCATCACTCATGCATTTCTTCGGCAATAGCTGCTCGAATAAAGCTGTACACCTTTTCTAAAAAATACTACTAATAATGTAAAGATACACATGCAAAGCCAAAAACTTTAACAAGAAAATACTAAAAAAATTTCAAAAAAAAGATATATATATATATGTTCGACTATTAAGATGTTTAATATTAATAAATTCTCGTTATCATACGTGCGATTCTCACTGTATTCAGTTCGTACAAAGACTCCAAAATCCATCCCAAGCCCTTTCAGGGCTAAGGCAGTAATCTCGACGAACTTTGATGAATAAAAAATAATATTGTAATTTACAAAACAGACAAATGACGGTGTACTTTTTGTCTTCATTATCCTTGCTCACAATTGCAAAGTTGCGTCCAAGAAGAGCAGCTAGCTATGATTATGAAGTGCCTTTTATTGGCTATAATAAGACAGATGGCATAGATCACTAAAAGAAAGACGAAACATAGAATTCAAATTATTCTTGCTCATCATGAAGGATGATGTAATATTGGGTCCAATTTCCGCTAATGGGCTTGTGGACCAACCAAAAAAAGAAAGAAAAAAGCCCCCCTTTAGTACGAGGCCTCTCCTCCTTGGATTCATATCCACAATTAATTAAATACTTCAGCATTCATTGTTTTATTCCAATTTCCATCCTTTGATATGACCTTCGATTATGCAACTTCATTCTCATCATTTTAATCTAACTCTCAAGAGATAAAAAAGAGAACAACATCAACATCATTTAAAAAAAAAGTATTTCTATGGGATAATTACGCAACAATATATACAACTCACGACACTACATTAACAACGCGAAAAATGGATCCTCCACACTTAGATATGACTTGAACTTAATAATCTTAGACGGCATATCGATCAATTTAATTCAATTTTGATTTATCGATTCGACCTATTGGTTATCAGTTTGTAGGCATGCTAAACTATTATAGGATCATTAAAATATTAACTTATCAATTATTGATTTATTGGTTATTGATAGTTATCACTTCAGTCATCGGTTTAGCCATCATGATTTGACACAAAAGAATCACTGAAAATCACTTAGAAACAGGGTAACAAACTAAATAAATAATGCATATGAGTTGATGCACTGTGTCTTGTCCAAAAATAAACATCGACACATTGTAGAATAATCGAGAGTATGAGACAATTAGAAATAAAAATATGACATTGAACTCTAAATTAAGGGCTTTACATATCAAATGATAAAATCTAATAATATAATTTAATATGAGGTTATCAATACCCATTAAGACAAGACCTAAAACCATTAAGAACTAACAATTCAATACAAAAAAAAAAATTTAAATCGTTACTGAAATTATTAAATCAATAATTCATTATAAAAAATAGAATAACTTTATTTTGATTGAAATTATCGATTTTGATTCAATTTTGAACCGCGCTACACTGTCTTACTTAATGTTATACGTGGGCATGAAAGGTTAAGGTGCTTTTAGAACAAAAGGACATAATTTAAAATATTAAGCTAATGTTTATGATTATAAATTGAACTTGAAGTCCAAGGGAGTACATGTTTGATAGGGAGGAAAATATATTTTAAAAAAATATATTTTAAATTTTTATGTTTAATTAGTTAAAATATTTTGAAAAATATTTTTTTAATATAATAAGTTAATTCCTTTAAAATGAAAAAAAATGTAATACCTCAAAAGTTAGAAAATTGAAAAAGGAGAAAATGCAAAAACTCAGTTAGTTACTGGTGTTAGTTTACGAGGCCCATCTACAGACAATAGATCAGACCACGGGCCTTAAATGGCACTTGGGACTTGAAACTTTTTTGCATAATCTAACACTGAAAACTTGATTTATAGGAAGGTTTTGAACTCGATTAAGCACTAAAGGTCTATTATGACCCTAATACACTTCTCACATATAAGAATAAGGCTTGAGACATAAATACATGTGAGGATAAAGTTATGAAGTGTTACAAATATAATGTAAAAATATAAATTTATGTTCTATGCAAAGGTTTCACCTTGAGAGGAAAAAATTAAAGATCAATACATAATGAAGGCGAAATGCAAATAAACCCTTTTTGAATCTTTTAAATTTAGGAAAAATTAAATCCATGTCCCTTTGAAGTAAACTAGTTACATTCATATACTCTCTTATATTTATGCTCCCTTAACTAATTATAATTAATATCTCCTTATTTGTATACTATTAAAATTCGCGCGTTGACATCAGCGCCCACCATATATGATACTGATAGTGTATCAATATACTAACAAATTAAGTATCACAGAGGACTAGGTCCAGTGATATATGACATCAATATGATATCAATATGCCAATGGAGTATCACAGAAGATTAAACTCATTCATATATGATATCAAGATACCAACATAGTATCGCAATAATATATTTTCTACTAAACTTAGAGTTTAATAAATAAGATTGTGACGTTAATAATTTTTACCTAATTATTTCTTACTTTTTTTTAAAAAAAAAAGAGTCTAATCCTATATGATACTGATAAGGCATTAATACACTGATGGAGTATCACAGAGAATTTAAGTTCAGTTTTATGTGATACCAATATGATATCAATATACCATCATGGTATCACAAAAGAATATATTTTTTACTCATTTAGAGTTTAGTAAAAAATTTTTAATTATTTCTTAAAAAAAGGTTCAATCCCATAAGATACTGATAGGGCACCAGTATACCGACAAAGTATCAAAGAAGATTAATTTTAATCTTATATGATATCAATATGGTATTGATATACCGACAAATTATCATAAATGATTAATTCATAGCAATTATCTTGACGTCATGAATTAATAAAAGAGGGAAAAATCGAATACAAGAGTAAATAGTTTGAATTATGAGTCCATTAAAGATAAATAGTTTTCAAGGACTATGAATTCATTAAAAATAAATAGTTTCGATTGGATCCAATTTCAGTAAATAAATTTACAATTGGTGTATTTTGTGCAATTTTCCTTAAATTATATACCCTGCTTTTCTGTGCTCCTAGTATATGAATATAATTGATAATATAACGTTGTCAAGATATAAAAGTTAATCCCATATATTACAAAGAAATGAAAAATAAAAAATAAAAATAAAAAGAATCTTTTGAATTTTTCTTTTTAATGGTGAAGGGATAAGTAGATTCACTACCATGCAATGTAAAGTCTCCACAAGTTGAATTGCTGTACAAAGGAAACCAGAAAGTAAAGTAGATTCACTTATCATGTAGTAATAATTTAAAAAGGTTCCCACTACCTAGTTGACTGCTTTAGCCTTAAAAAGACTAAATCAACCTTCCAACTTGCATCAGGAATCACATATAAAAAATAATTACATCTAATATTTTTCACTTTATATCAAATTTTTTAAGATAAATTTGTGTTTGATAGTGCAAAATATTTTATTCCAAAGTCAGTAATCAAGTTGGATTTTTCAGACGATGGATCTCAGGAAACAATTTTTCTATCTCTATAAGGTAGTAATAAGGTTCGCCTATATTCTACCCTCTCAAGATTTCAGTTATTTTTGAGATGAGGGATTCCAGAAAATAATTTCTCTATCTTTATAAGATAGTGCTAAAGTTCGCACACATTCTATCCTCTTCCTACTCCAATTATGGGACTCCACTGGGTATGTTGTTGTTGTAAAACCAGTATTCAAATTATAAGTTGTTTTTCAAACTCAAAGTCCAATTTCAAGTAGAATTTAAAAATTCATGATAAAACACTATTTTTGTTTCTTTTTAATTGTCATATATTTCTTTTTGAACGTCAAATGCTATGAACTTAAATAATATTTTAAGATGCATTTTCCGATCATATTAATATGAAAAAGAATTGCAATTTATAGTACCTGTCGTATCTTTTTTGAATATCTAACTATTGAATGAATGTTAGCTTTGAAAAGGAAAAATTGCAAGAATATATATTTTTAGACTTAGTTTTACCTCTATGTGTCAACCTCTAAAAATATTTATACTTTTATCAAACTTTATGTCACTTCTTTAATCTTTATGTCACATCCTTAACTTTTATTTTTGTTTTTAATTTTTTTTGGCATAGTTTGGTAAATAATGGTTGATATTTTTGGATAAAAATAGAGATTGACACATAGGAGTAAAATTAGGTCTAAAAATATATACTTTTATAATTTTTTCCTTTGGAAATTAGTCAAAATTATCTCTCGAAAAATATAACATGACAACTAAAAAAAATAAAGAAAGTAATTTTTTAATAAAGTAAAAATTATTCCAAAAAAGATGTTAAATAATATTTATGGACAAATGTTATTTAATTAAATGACTTTAAGACTTTGTATATCTGGTGAAGATTCGATGCTCCACTCCATTTTCACTCTCCCTATCCTCATTTTTTTTTAATGTACTTTATATAAAAATGTCACTGTGCGAATCCGTCTTTTCACAAAAATTCTCATCTCATGGATAAACCTATATATATATATATATGGTCAACTTTAAGGTTGAAAAAATAATAGTAACACACACAATACTTTTTAAAATAAAAATAAAAAATAAAGAAGATAGCAACATGTATGATTCGACTTCCATTAGCACTAATTATCTATGTTTATTATTTATTCTAAAAAAGGACAGTACCTAAATTAGTAATTTGACTTCTCATAAAACCAAAAGCTAATTGGAGGTGTTACGTATATTAATTAATTAATAAAACTACTAGTTAATTAATAAAACTAGTAGCAGTAGTTTTAAGATAAAATATTTATCTCCCATTTGATGATTTAAAAAAGAGAAGACATGCTCTTTGATCTTAATGTCTTGTCATTAAAATAATATTCTACAAGTTTGTTTAAATTATCTTTGAGTAAAATTATTTTTAGCCCCAAAAGGTGAGTAGTGAACAGTCCCAATAAAATTAGAGCAATTAAAGGACAAAAAGAAAAATAATCATATTCCCATTTCCATTTCATTGTATTGTCAGTTTCTCACCATATAAAACCATACAACACACCTCAAACAATTAGAATTAATATTCTATCGACATGAGTGAGGGTGAGATGATTGAGTTTTTTTATTTATAATTAAAAAGTTAAATTTAATTTTTTGAAAATAGAAAAAATATTTTAAAAGCATAAACCCTTATAAATTAATTTTTTTATTAATTAAACTTTAATAAAAATATTAATACGGAACAATTAATATTCCTTATTTTCTCCTTTATTTTTATTCGGTATAACATAGACTTTGTTAGTGAATTAA
>JAOTQJ010000111.1:18144070-18161396 GCA_025642045.1 Solanum sejunctum | reverse complement strand
GAAAATGGGTTGGGGGGGGGGGGTTGGGGGACAAGCGATGACTTTAATGGTCTAGTGTTTAAGATGACCCTGATTTTTGATTATTCTATAAAGTGCTAATATTTATTTTTGAGCAAGATGTAATTTGTCACCTCATGTACATGGTTCTTTGGTTTGTTACTTTGTTTCTAAGTGATTTTCACTTTTTTTTATGTGAAATCTTAATGGTTAAACCGATAACAATTGATAACTAATAAATCATTATCTTAATTATTCTATAATGATATAGTATGTCTATAGATCAAGAACCAGTAAATCGAATTTATAAATTTCAAAACTGAACCAAACTTATCGATATGCGAGTATGCTTATCTGACTTGCAATAATAATAACATATTCAGTGAAATTTCACAAGTAAAATTTAAGAAAAATAAAATATTTAGACCTTACAATTACATCATAGAAATAAAAAAAATATTTCTATAAAATCCTTGTAATGAAGCCCCATATGCCAAAGGACTTATCTGACTTTGAATAATTAAAATTTTCTTACAAGCCAAAAGACTTGATTTGTTTAATTGAGAAAAAAGGAATACTTTAAACCCACTTTCAACTATTGGGGCCTACAATATGACACTTCTATAATTTTCATCGATCAATCATTTGCCATATCATTTGTGATATTCCTTTTTAGCTTTTAGGCCATTATATAAAGCTGACAAACCATTACCACCCAAAGCCTCAAAGAAGAACCATTTCTTTCTTCAATTCACAACAAACACATTGTCTATTTGCCGCATTTACATTCATACAAGGTACTTCCCTCCGTACCCTATTTTGCCATACTCAATAAACTCAGTATAGTCGATTTGTTTGAATAATCATTACTAGTATTGTTATTTCTATCATGATTGGTATGATGAACTCTGCGCAAATGTGCAAACAAGTATGGCCAAATTTGCTACAATTGCGAAATTTCCTTCAAAATGACAAGGTTGTGGTGGTCATGGGAGTCACCGGAGCCGGGAAATCAAGACTCTCTATAGACTTAGCCACTCAATTCAATGGAGAAATAGTGAATTCGGACAAAATACAAGTGTACAAAGGTCTTGATATCGCGACCAACAAAATAACGGAAGAAGAACGTTGTGGTATACCACATCATCTCCTAGGTGTAATTGATCCTTACAAAGAATTCACCCCCATAAACTTCTGCAACATGGCGTCATCTGCTGTTAACTCGATAACCAACCGTGGAAAACTTCCCATCATCGTGGGAGGATCCAATTCGTTCATCGAGGCACTTGTCCACTACAACAATTCCTGTAGTTTTAGTACGAGGTACGATTTTTGCTTCCTGTGGGTCGATGCATCCATGAACGTGCTAAACTCCTTCTTATACGATCGAGTAGACAAAATGGTCGATCAAGGAATGGTAGAGGAGGTAAGACAAATGTTCAATCCGGAAAACACAGATTACACCAAAGGCATTCGCAAAGCCATTGGTGTCCCGGAATTTGACAGTTATTTTCGTGCTGAACTGTCAAATTCCGTGGACAGACAGACTCGCGAGAGGCTGCTAAAGGAAGCAATAAACGAAGTCAAGATCAATAACTGTATACTAGCAAGTAAACAGTTAGAGAAAATAAAACGATTAATAAATGTTAAAGGATGGAAAATCCATCGATTCGATGCAACTGAAGTTTTCAGGAAACAGAGAAAAGCAGAGAAAGAAGAGGCAGAGGACATATGGAAGAATATGGTGATGGGACAGAGCAGAAAGATTGTGGCTAAATTTTTATTCGAAAATTATAGGAATTCAATGGTTTATAAAAGTGATGGGACACCCCTTGCAGCATCAGCCATGGCAGCAGCATCTCACTAGAAACAAAGAAGTTAACCAACCCTTCTTCACGAGTTTCCTGTCTCAACTATTCATTGTTTCATTTACCTACTTAACCATCAATCGTTTGTATTAAAACACACTTTGATGCTGAGCTGACTATATGTGTCTGCTCACCATTAAGTTGTATTCTTAATACAATGATAGTGATAGTTTAAGTAGGTAAAAGAAACAGTTAAATAGCTAAGATATGAAACTTACGAAAAAATAATAAGTTAAATGCATTTTTGATCATTAACTTTGAGAAAGAAAAAAAAAAAGTTGTGTGCATGCATTAATGTGAAGACCTTTTTGTACCTTAGTTGAGCATGATCACCAATTTTGGGAGATAACATTCATATATGTCCACTACCACCTAGCTATTTAGCAATCATATAGTTTATTTTATTTTTCACTGATCACTATGGTAACTATGTAAGACTTGTAACCATTTTGCTCCAATAATAATTGACACTGATCCTAAAATAAAAATTTATGAATTGAGTTGTGGAATGTTGCAAGTTGTTCTTTATGTTTAAGAACTAATTAATGCTCCTACTATTTTAATTTACCCGTTTTAGTTTAATTGCACTCTTTTAGATGAGAATCGAAAAATGTAAAAGAAAAATTTTGAATCGTGTTCTCTTAAACTAAAAATATGCATAACATATTAAAAATATTCCATTAAATATTGCAATTATAAACATGACATGTTATTCTTATCAGTCATTGTCATTAAAGGGTAATACGGAATTGTTGGGATTAAAAATGTTCTCAATGTAAAAAAAATTGGGGCTGCTTGTATGTTTGGCCGAACGGAGCTCTACTTAAATATACAAAACTTATACATTGATATGTACAGTATATATTATATTAAAAGCACTCATAAATATTTGTTTGAACCTTTTGATTTTTATTAAAAGACGTTTCTTTAAATAAAATTATCTTTTTACTATTTCCTTTAAATTATTATATTATTATTTTAATAATATAATACTAACTATAATAAGCATAATAAAATTAAGTGGAGAAGATTTTAAAGGATCAACTGCTTTAGCATCTAGGAACTTCACTCTTCACAGGAGAGCATCCAACTAATATATTATGCTTTGTTCCTCGCTTTCTTTACTGGTGTGTCCAGGTGAGCCTGAAATAGTATGGACTTCGGAAAATTTAAGGGTGAATTTCTAAGTAAGCTAGGTCAATGTCAATTGAAGTAAAAGAATATTGGTGTGTATTTTGTAATTGCCTAGCATCAGAGACGGACTCGTATGTTGGGTACCGGATGCTCGAACATTCATTGATCCCGAAAAATTCTTTGTGTATTCATATAGAAAATATGAAAAAATGGTATAAGTATAAGGTTAAGCACTCACTAAACAAGAAGTTCCATGGGTGTAGTGGTTCTCCATGCCTTCTTAAGGTTCAAAATGAGTTGCTAGATTCAAGTTTGAATTCCACTAACAATAAAATTTTTTCATTTGAGCACTCACAGTCCAAGAATCCTAAATCTGCCACTGCCTAGCATATATATATGAACTCTAATTGTGACGAAGAGTCGGTTGGACTCTCCAAGATCATACACATTTTATATAGACTGGAAGATATAATTTTAACCACCTCTTAGTATTTATGTAAAGGAAGGAATATATTCTCTCATTGACATGCAAGAAATATGGTTCTACATGTATTTTAATTTATTTTTAATGTAAATATAGTTCTTTTTGCATTTATTGTCACCATTCCTTTAAGTCTTTCTTTATTTCTCGTAAGTTAATACTTTCTCTGTTCATATTTATTTGATTATTATATTATTTTGGGATGTTTAATAATATTTATCTATTTTATAAAATTAAGAGATAATTTTACACTTACTTCCTAATTTACTTTTATTATTAATTATAATCATTTTCCCATTATATTTTTTAAAACATAATATTTATTTTATTCAAAGGGTACTTTGATAAGATTACTCCATCATTTACTACTTCTTAATTTCTATGCCAAGTCAACAAGGCCCAAATAAAATTGGACGGAGAGAATAGCTTTAAAGATTGTACATCAATTATACACAATTAATAATTGATAATGAATTCTCTCATTTTGTTATTGCGTAATTCTCCTATATATATCTTTCAGTGTGCTTAATTTCATTAAATATTTATTCTTAATGCTATCAATAGAATCAAAACATTTACAAATTAGATTTGTACAGTTTCGCTCAGCGTAAGACAAAACTTTCTTAGAGAGCAATATACTTTAAAATTAAAGAGGTTCACATCCCTAAATATATTTTTTATCTTAAAGATTTCACATTATACTTTTAAAAATTTTTATACTTAATATTATGACATACGTACAACAATGTTTTCTTTTTAATATGACCTACATTACAACAATGTTTTCTTTTTATATATATTTATTATTATTATTAGCACAATAAATACGTATAAAATACGTATACTAAATTAGTATATGTATAAGTATATATATTATATGAATATTTAAATAAAAATAAAAAAAATTATACATTTGCTAACTATTTTATAAATTAGATTACCCAAAGACATTAGATCATAATTATCGCTACAAATAAAGTGATGGTTTGTTTAAATTGATAAAAAAGAAAGATTAACAGATTTCTGCTGCAGAACTGTTGCCACAATCAAATGTTCATCTTCCTTTCCTATTTTAGACAGAATTATTGGTAATAATAATAAAATAAACATAAATATCACAAAAAGTGGAGGTAATAATTACGTACTCTTAAAGGTTATAATCACATAAATATTACATTATACTTAAAATTGAAATTTCAAAAATTTTAATATTTGTATTTAATATTATGTCAAGCTAAATAAGATCACATAAATTAAAATGATACAAATAATGTGGTCTAATGCATTCAAAAAAAGGTAAACCATAAATAGTAAAAGATGTAAAGGAAAAATATAAGGCCAGTAAATTAGGAATTTGAAAGTGCAAAAGAAGTCAAACTGGAAATGCGTATGTTAAAGTATGAGCCTCATTTATGACTCGTGGTTCAAATGACAAGTCATAAACAAGGCTCGTCGATGGGATCAGACAAGATGAAAATTTGATTAAGTGTGGGGAAAGTCTCAGGGATGTTTATGGTTCGTAAATGGAACTACGGATCGTAAAAAAGGTTCGTGGTTTGAGGTCTTGGATTGATGAGAAATTGAGTTTCAGAAACTCAAGCTACGAATAACAGAATGAGTTGTAGCCCATTTTATGAGTCGTAAATGAACTCGTGGATTGAAGTCCTGAGTTTGGAAATTTTTTTTAGTATGAACAGAAACCACGAAAGGGTTCTATGACCCATAGATTATTCTAAGAGTTATAGAATGAGGTTGTAGTTGCGATTCAAAGACAATTTCAAAGGATCAAAAAATTCAACAGGACGAAACCCTGATTGTATGATTCGTAGATCATTCCATGATCCGTAAATGGGGGTCATGGTTTGGTCTGATAGTTTTAGTGAAGGACATTTTTGACCTTTTCTCATATCCTAAGCCCAAAATTATGCCATTTTGGGACCTAAAATCTACCAATATCAGCCTCAACCCTCTCAAACACTCTCATTCTCTTCTACTCATAGGAGTAGCTCATTAACTTAGGAATCTACTCAGTTAGAACTGTCAGTTCATATTGAGAATCCATCTTTGATGAGAATTGTATTTTTCACTATCATAAACATCTTAAAAAGGCATCTTAAAGACTTTATAACTTTCATAAACATCATTTGAAATGCCCTTATCATTCGTAGTATACTTCATCATAAAACTTCAACTAAGAACTTAGTGGGTTCATGCAAGTAGACTTAGTAACATACAATTCAAGAGGATTATGCAATAATATGAGAATATTCATCAACTGATCAAAATCATTCTTAAAATAACCCATTTCATCATTCAAAACCCTAGTTAAGGATATTATGAACTTCATCTCAATAGATCATCAACTCTCATAATGGCATCATATTATCATTATTTAAAGGAAATTCATGAAAACCTGAAATTTCATAACTTAAGGAAAAGGTAATAACAACAACATATCTAGTGCAATCCCACAAGTGGAGTCTGATAAGGGTAGAATATACGCAGACCTTACCATTACCTCATAGAGGTAAAAAGGTTATTTCCTGTGAACCCTCATCTCAAAAATCTATAAGCAGAATAAATTAGATATAGAAAAAAGGAAAGGAAAAAAAGAAAATAGAAAGAACGACTAATAACAAAAAGTACATAATAGTATGCAAATACGATAAAATTAACATATATAAGACGAAACTTAAGAAAAAAGTAAAATAGAATATTATTGGACCTTATGGATGAAAGAAATCCACAAATCAAACCCACATACCTAATTAAGATGCCTAAAGAAACTTGAAGTTTGAAGGAGGACTTGATGAAACCCTAGCTTCCTTGCCTTGCTTGGGAGAATTCTTGCCTTAGGAATTTTAGAGGATTTGGAGTGAGAGAGAATTAGGGTGTTTGGGGTGAATTAAGGCTGATATATGAGGAAAAGAACTCAAAACAACATAGTATTAAGCTTAGGATACCAAAAAAGATCGAAAACACCCTTTATTAAAAACTGTTGGACCCAAACTACGACCATTATTTATGGGTCGTAGATCGGACCACAAGTCGTAAACATGGGATTTTGTCCTGGTTACATTTTTGAACTTATGAAATAATCTATGAAACCCAAATTACGAGTCCTTTTTATGACCCATAGAACGCTTTATAGGTCTTAGACCCTTTCGTGGTTCCTACCCACGTACACTTAGAAAAAATTTTAATCTCAGGACCCAATTGACGAGTCTATTTATGACTCATAAAGCAACTACGACTCGTCTTGTTTGTTCGTAGATCATGATTCAGAAATTCATATTTTATCAACCCTGACCCCAAACTACCAATACTCATTTACGATTCTTAACTCCTTTTACGGACTTTAAATATCCCCCGTACACCATTTTCACAACTTAGCCAAATTTTCACTTTGACTGATTCCATCCACGAGACCCATTTTACGACCCGCGGTTTGAACCATGAGCCTAATTTGGGCTCGTACTTGTCTACAATATTTCAGTTTCAGCCTTTCTATGCAATTTTCAACTTCCTAACTTACGAGGCCTTACAGTCGCTTAGAATGTTGTTCATACCTAAACAAATCTGAGTGCTTCCAAGCTTCTATTACTAAGAATTGTTCTTTATCTAGAGTTCTTTCGCATCGAACAAGAACATTCTCCCTAATGAACCTTTGCAAACTTAAGGTAGTCAAATAGAAGAATATCTTTGGCTACCATCTCTTGAAATCAACACTGAGAAACTATTGCAGATTTTTCAGTTAGTGAAACTGGTGGGCAGCACTTGGACGATTTTAAGTTGCAGTTGATGTTGCTGCAGCATTCATTGTTCCAATAGTGACTTCATGTAGATTAGATATTTTTCTGTCACAAATAGATAAGAATATTTAGTATGTAAAATACTAACTATGAATGTTTATACTTCTTGTTTCTAGTTAATGGTAACTAAACATAAATATTATAACTAAGAATATAGAAATAAAAAAATAAATTCCTTAAGCTTATTTTCTAATATATTGGAAAAAAGTAAACCAGAAACAGTGAAAGATGTAAAGAAAAACTTATCCGAATCAACAGAATTTATTGTCTGTCCTTAAGTAATTTAAATCCCTCACTGTATCCAAGGTTGTGGATTATTTCCTCGCAGGATAAAATGGATAGACATTAAAGAAGTAGCAGTACCTTAAACTTATGTAACGTTAGCAAACTCAAATAATAGCAATGAAATTACACGAAGACTCAATTTGATTTATAGGAAAATAGATGTAGAAGAAGGAGACAATTTTTTTATACCCTAAAAATGCAGAAATCCTCTCTATTTATATTCAATGTATAGGGATGAAAGATTGTGATCATACCTATTCAGACTAGACTCATCTATTTAGAACAAACATAGTATCTGTTGGGAAGGCTATGACTGTTTGAAAGGAACAAGTCCTTTCCGCGAATTTTTAAAATAAATTTCATGAATTTTTTATTTAGTTCTACAAATTTTAATTAATTAATAATCCATGAACCAATATAATTAATTAATAAATAAATAAATTCATGAATTAACTAATTAAAAATATCAAGAAAAAGAAAACATAATGAGAATAATAAATAAATTCTGTCTAATAAATATATTAATTAAATTATTTGTCGAAGGCGAAGACGAAGACAAGTTAATCGATGGCGATAACGACACGAGGAGTCCCCTATGTTCAACATAATGTCCTGTCACAAATCTACTAGCAAATTGCATGCCATCCAACTAATAAAAATGCGACGGATCTTATCCCCTTTTGATATAACAATTTGTAAATGAAAGCTAATTCATATCATATGTGGGGCTGGGTGTACGAAGTATTTAGTGAGTTTAAGTGAGCAATGAATTGAGAAAAGAGAAATATAGGGAAATTAAGTAAAGAAAAATTGAAAAATTTTAAGAAAATTTTTTCATTATAAGAACAAAATTTTTCTCTATTCTACGAATAAAGTATAAATAACTTTTCATTTCTTTTTACTTAATTTCCCTATATTTCTCATTTCTCAATTCACACGTCACTTAAATCTACTAAATACTTCGTACATGCATTCCAACATATAATATGAATGATTTTTCCTCTATTCTACCAATAAATATAAATAATTTTTTATTTTTCTTTTACTTAATTCTTCTATATTTCTCATCTCTCAATTTACACTTCACTTAAACCCACTAAATACTTCGTACACCCAGCCCCACAAATGATATGAATTAGCTTTCATTTACAAATTGTTATATCAAAAGGGGATAAGATCCGTCGCATTTTTATTAGTTGGATGGCATGCAATTTGCTAGTAGATTTGTGACAGGACATCATAACATAATATTAGTTGCAGATATTTTGCTACACAATGTAAGTGCATGTTCCATTATCACTAAGTAATAGTGTTGGAAAAATGAAATATTGATAGTAAATAAATATACTGTTATTTAATCTGAAAATTTTTTATAATTCAGTTAGTTGAGGTCAATGATCCATTAAATCGTATACATATATTAGTGGCCAAGATCGTGCATTGTACGACTTCAATATCTATCTATCTATATATATAATATTTAATTACATGATCTAAATAAAATTTAGAGAGTCAATAATTTATTATATTTTTAAATTTTTATAATTATTTAAATTTATAATATATTTAAATAGTTTTTAAATAATACACTTTACTCCTAAGTTTCAATTTTTGTTGAACATATAAAATTCTGAGAGTCAATAAAAATTTATATTTATTTTTTAAAATATTTTAAATTATTCATAGCTGAAGCAGTCGGAGTAATGATTTATTAGGGATAATATCATAATATCAAGCAGCTAAAGCAGGTACATAAAACGACAGTTGCTTTTAAGAAAAATAATTTATTATGGGTAATATTGTAATTTTATAGTTGAAGAAATAATTAAATAATAATTAATAGAAATGACATAGTAAAATTAAGTAGACACGTTAATAGTCAGGCACAGAAAAATAATTTATTACGAGTAATACTGTAATTCATAGTTGAAGTAGATAAAAGAATAATTAAATAATAATTAATAAAAATGGCATAGTAAAATTAAGTAGACACTTTTATAGTCACCGTAAAATTAAGCAGACACGTTATTGTAATTTTATAGTTAAAATAGATGAAAAAATAATTAAATAATAATTAATAAAAATGACCTAGTAAAATTAAGTATACTTTAATAGCCACCGTAAAATTTGGCAGACATGTTATAGTCACCCACTTGCTTCAAGCAGCTGAAGCATACACGATAACCCTAAGATGTTCAACTTAGCCGCTTATTAAATAAGAGTAAATATAATAAGCAAATAGACTCTTGTGAGATTTTTTTACTGGATATGTTGTTGTTATAAACATATAGATAGACAGTAACGTCTTTAATTTTAATATTATCAAAATAATTTTCCTCGGTTATAACATATTTATTAATGAAAGTTTGGAGTATATCTAAAGTTACTTAAATTATATTATTTTTTAGTAACTTATCTTATAAATAATTTTTAGGCATAATACATAAATATACATTCAAATTTCATCTTTGTTGGTAAGTAAACATTACAACGTGAGAGTACATATATAGACACTTCAATTTGATCTCAACTAATAATTAAATACTCTAATTTGTCCTATTATATCTCGTCGAAATCCTATGTTGATGTAGAATATAAATTTTAGAAGTGTCTAGATTATCATTTTGTAAGTTAAAAGAGTTCAACTAACATAATAGAGAAAAGTTACAGTGTCTAAATATATATGATCAAATATAAAGCATTTGATTTCAGTCCAGACTAAATTAAAGTGTCTGTTCTAAATTTTATACAACATAAATTGAAGGAAAGCATAAGGTTCTTCTTTTCTCTCTTTTTCTATGTTAGTTACTCATTGTGAATGGTAAGTAATTTTCTTAAGGTGTGAGTCATGATCAGCATGTAATTCAATATTATTAACTTTTTTGGGTATACTCTTATTATTCAAACACTACTTTATTCTTCATGTGTGAAATAACAACTACATTTGCACCATCCCATACAATTTGAGGTTTAACAATCATCTTCTTATTTTTTTAAATATTTCTTTATAAAGAGGAATAGTCCCATATGTTGATAATTTATTGAAAGAAGAGAGTATAAGTTAGTGTGTGAATTTTTTAGCCATTTGCTTGCACGCCAGATGTAAGGACAAAGAAAATGGTGCCTTTTCAATGTGGATATGTAAAGGTGAAGCAATATGTTTTTTAATTCAGTATTTAGTATTTCTTTTACAACTTGATTATAAGTACTACTTACCAAGAATAAACTAAATGTAATTTAAATATATGTATTTCTTTTTATTGCATATATTAGTATGAATACGACTCCTCTCTCTTTCTTATAGTTAAAACAAGTAATATTTTCAAATATTTGCTCCCAAAATTTCAGCTAAACTAAATTAAATAAAATTAATAAACAACACTTTCTCACTAATAATCATTTATGCTTGCAATATTAGTACACGTTTAGTCTTCCCACAAATTTTTGCTTATTTTTTAACATTGATTTTGTCTATAATTTCATATATGAAATATTTGGTCGTCTTTATACATTTAGTAGAAATAATTATTACATATGAAAGGTGAAAAGAATACCTTGTTTGCTTAATAGAAATATTATTGTAGTTAAACTAAGAGCGCCTTGACATATGACATTGTAACAAAAAAAAAATGTACTATTGTGTGTGAAATCGACATGATGAACCTCTCAATTTTAACTGCAATAGTATTTCTTGCTATTAAATAGAACAAGGTGTTCTTCTTTCCTCTTTGAACATACCATACATAGGACAAAATGAATGTAAAAAAGATAAGGAAAAGTTTAAAGAGGGCTAAAAGTTTACCAGTATTACAAACATGAGGGACTAATAATACTCCATGTAAAAACTAAACTCAAGATGACTCTGAATTTTACCAAAGATAAGAGACTATTTTGTTCTTTGTCCTACATTTTTGTCATTTAAAAGATATACTCTCTCCCTCCCAAGTGTCAAAAATCCCCTTAATTTCTTAAACGTCGTATCTAAGTCATAGCAAGTTACAAAGATCAACACAAAATTTGATGAAGACAAGAACATAACTTTTATTTCTTTTACTTCAACTACACATTACAGACTTTTTCATCTGCATTAAACGAAAATACTAGGTTACTCTAGTTTCTTAAAGACATTTTTTCATTTCAAGATGAAGTTAATAAACTTAAAACACCAATAGTCAAGGTATATTGAGATGGTGCATCATGGGAAAGGGGGTAACATATGATTGTCAACCCTCCTCGAACCACACTGGAACGTAATATTGCAAGCTGGATCAACCATGATAGTGTACTGGTGGACAGGCCTAGACAGGAACAGAGGCAAACGAACCAGCAGATCACAAACACATTCGCTGTCAACTTGTTTCATCCACCTGCAGCAGTTCTCTTCTGCAGAAGTTTCTTTATACTCATGGTGTCGATCATGCCTGTGTCTGTGTCTTCTTTCTGGAGGGCTGGGAGGAGATGGGACCTCTAGCAGAGAAGGGGATGATGGTGGAGATGGTGGAGAAGGTGGAGATACCGGAACAAATGGAAGCAACGAACATGCATGATTCACTAGTGCAAATTGAGAAGGACAAAGAGGACTAGGTTGGTTAGTCACCCATTGGCTTCTTGATCCACTTGGGTGCATCATTAGGAAGAATGCCACAATCAATACTATCTTCGGGATGTTATGTATGTCCATCTCACTGATTAACAGAACGTTCTTCTACTGACACTAGAAAAAAGACAGTTTTCCAGGCCTTTGTTAAGTTCCTCACAAACAGCTAGCAAGTACTTACCTCCTGCCAACACTTACTTTCAGTTTCACTTATATAGACTAAACCTGCATACACAAGTTTTTCATGTTATTCAAGTTAGGTATTGATTTTCAGGTTTCATCAGCCAAAAAAATTGAGAAACAGATATGGTACATACTTACCTGCAGTAGAGCATATTAGGTCCATGGTTGAGGAAGCCTCATTCTTTTTGTGTGAATTGTGTTATTTTCTCAAGTAATATTTACTTGAGAAACACAAAAGTTGATCCAACTGAAAGCTTCCTAACTGGTAAAAACATAAACAAATAAACAGAAATGTTAAAACTCCATCTTTTTGTCATATATATTTCCAGTACCCATTATTTAGGACCTCTTGAGGAAGGGGACAGAATCATGCCAGTATGAGAAATGCCACAGAGAGATTTCACCACGACCGATGTGCAGATCTTGTTCCAAAATCAAACATCTTTACAAACAAGTAAAAGCATATAATATAAAGAATTAGCAAAAAAACATAACCTGTTGAAAAACATAAAGACAAAGCAACCTATAAGATATATAAGAGTACTCAAATACAATAAGAATTTCTATTGCATTAGGAATTCAAGGAAGTGGGAAGGATGATAGCAAGAATTAAACTCCCACTTTATTGTGTGGGGAACTCCCATTAATATCAGTAGTAGAATTAAGCCTTTGTGATAAAAGAAAGGGTTGAATAAACAGCAGGACTCTGTTTCCTGTTCAGGCGCAAATTGTGGCATGACTACATAGGTCAGCATTACTGAGGTACAACTGTGTGCAAACCATCACTTTACCCCTTAATAAAGCTTCACTAGTTGTTGCAAAAAATTCTTATTAACATAATCTTGGAAAAGGAAAAAGAAAACTGATATATAGCAGATCAAGGAGCTTGCTATATAAACATAATATACTACCAATGCCAAGAGACAAATGCAGGTTCACTAAGTACAGCCCTCAAGGATATCTTTATGAAATCAAACTACAAATTCAAGCACCTCGGGAACTTTGAGATCACAAAAGATTAGTACTTTCAAGAAACTTAAAAGCAAAAACATGAGAGAGTTTTTGGCAGCTGTGATGATCCCAGGAAATCCAAATAGTGCATATTGCCAAAAAATTGTGCTGAATTTGGTATGATTAATGATTTTGTCGCCTCATATTATATCTCCAGTTCCACAATCCTGGCATCACCATCTCTCATTATGCACTGGTTCTATACAAGGGTTGCCTCGTCTACAAAATCATGTTATATTTGTAGGTTGGCTACAGAATACCATAATCCAAATTGTACTGCTTGAATTTATTGTCCATTCTTCTCAATGCTCAATTCTACCTTCCAATGCAGCCACAACATTGAATAAAGATGCTTGCAAGAGGAAAATGCATTCAATCAGTGTTTTTTTTCTGGACTAATATTGAAACTTATAACTTGTTGCATTAAGACCAAATCAAATCCCTGGCTACGCACTGGATCTTCCTTCCTTCATGCTGGAATTTGTCCTGTTGGTGGCCCCAATCGGCATCGGAGCATTCTATTTTGATGTGTAGACATCGAATCCCAGTTCAGAAGCTATGTTAGGTTTCATAGGTTCTCTCCAACTGTTTGCACAAGTTGCAACTATTCACTGAACCATCAATGATGAACCGGATGAAAGTAACAATTGCTAGAGGGTTTCAAAGACAAATATCCAGCTCCATCTGCCATATTTTGGTAGATAGATTTATCATTTATTGAATATGGGCAGACTAGGAGGTAGGAAGGGAACTTGCTAAAATCAGAAAGTCCAGAAATGAATTATCCGTTTAGTAGTAAATGCAGGATAACTTCTCAATAAGAACAACAAAAAAGAACATAAACAGAAGATAAGTTAGTATTGTCCTTCATCATAGGGCATAAGGAGAGAGATGGTTAAGTTCTCATAATTTCATCCCAAACATATTATCCATAGCAACTCTTGCAGCCCTTAAGATAATAGATGGGAACAAACGAGCTGAAAAATGAGAGATGTGAATGTACGGGAGAGTAGGGGGAAGAGAGAGATGCATGTCAAAGAAGGTTTATAAAATGTAAGACTCTAGTCACTGTTGGTCACAAACCACGTTGAAGTAAAAAAGGGGATTCTCGGGTCAAGCAGAGATTCCCCACATGAAGCAACTAATTTTAAAACCAAGACTGTCCATACAAATTTGTGAAGCCACTCAGCAAATTGTCCGGAAAATTTGTGTTGCAATCCAGGGTCTACTAGATCATAAGCATTCTGCTAGTTTCAACTGAAAATGAGCAGTGGCACATTTCCCCACAACTCTGCTTTGTGATTCAGTAGTAATGACTATAACAAGAATTTGCAAACCCAGATCCAAAGACAAATATAATTTTCCGGAGAAAAGAATAACTTGATATGAACAACTGAATCATATGTACGATATCTTTTGACTTCTTTTATCAAAAGAAAGGTCCTCTAAGAAATATAGCATCTTCGAAATGAAATTCCCCTGACAGATACCCAGAAAATTACATTGGACTTTGATTTGGAAAAGCATATACTAAGACTCCTTGTTCAAACATCACTAGCAATTGCATTTACGCCCAGCTTGACTTTAAAGACGACGCTAGCATTCAAAGCGCTGCATCTTCTCCTCTTCAATGTTTTTGATAGTCTATTTCATTATTGCTAACTGCCATCATTTTCAAGTTCTCCTGAACCATCTCTCTCTGCATCCTCAAACACTCAGCTTTCTGCCTGTGGCCCTCAGCAAGTAACTCAAGAAATTTGTCTTTAATCTCAAGAAGTGGGTCTGGATCTATCAGCTCACCATCCTTGTATGCTTCCCTAAGCATTGCGGTTTTAATCCCACACTTCAACGAAGTATAGAATATCCCTGAATGCCTAGTAAATACATTCGAGAATGCATTTGAAAATCTATACTCACCACTAAACTTGCCTAAAATGGGGATGGGAACACGCTTATAAAGAGAAAGCGATAGCAACTCATGAAAAACCCCCACATTCCTCTTCTCCATCTCTCGTGAAGATTGATCCAAATGTGATACATCGTCGTATGGTGATATATAAGGAAGCTCCATCCAATCTCGAATCCACTCTCTCACGTCCTTCTTAATGAAAAAACCTGGTGGAAGTTTCCAATTAAATGCTGGCCTAGTTCTGATTCCTGTTAACCTTGCTTCTTCCTCAGCTCTTAGCTCAATCACAGACTTCGCAAACTCTGGGTTCCATGTAACCAATTGCAAAAATGATTTCCCCTCCCCAGGCTCACCAATTAAGTTAAAGTACTCTGGATATTTTGGCACCAAATTCACCAAAAGATCATTTGGGAATCCGAATTCCCTCTTAACCTGTATCAATTTATCTGCACTTAAAACCTTATCTTTAGACATCATCAAAAGTTTGCATAATTTAGAAACCAATAAGGGTTCGTTCAAAGCAAAAATCCTACTCTCCTCTTCCAAGAATTGTCTTAGTGTTTCACTGGGTCGAACAAATGTGACAGGTTCTGATTTGGGTCTGACCCGATCCAGATAAGTATCGAATAACCCGGGGTTCAAATCAAGAAAAGTCTTGATTTTTACGTGCAACCCCAATCTTTCACGGCGTTTTTCAAAATAGTGAAGAGCGATAACCTGACCCGGCTCATTTAGCACTTCTTTGACAACTCTGGCACACTGCTTCCATTTTTTGTCGTTTTCGATAGCTTGGTCTAGCTTTGGGTCTTTGCGCCATGCCACTTTCAGGCTTGAGATTGATGCTTTGAATTGCATGAAAACCCCAAACTCATCGTTTGTGCTTCTAAGTGAATGTACAAGCCGATGCATCTAGGTTTAGGATTTTGGTAACACGAAGAACAGAAATGAGAACAATTTCGGATTCAAGGGTTTAGGGTTTTTGACTGATTCGGGCGACGCGAAGAAGTTCCTACTGGACGGGTTTGATTCGGAAGAAATTAGTAAAAGACTTACATATGCGATCTCTTAAATTTCTTAAAAAAAATTATTTCGACACCTAAATTAAGAATAAATTTATTGAATATTTAATTTAGTGATTATAGATAAATGAATTATATTGAATAAAATGATTTAATTCACTCTATATCGTGATTAAAGAATTAACAAAAATAATTTATTGAATATTTAATTTAATTAATAGCTATAAATAAATAAATTAGAGTGGATAAAAATAATTCTAATTCACTTTACACCATAATAAAAAAAATTAGCAAAAAAAATAGGAAAAGAATCTAGTCCGGAGGATTCACTACTATATTTCAAAAACTTAGTTGCGCCTTGCGTTAAACTTGCGACTTGGATCAAGTGAAGTGCATCAAAGATGAGGAGGGTGAGGTGTTGGTGGATGACACTTCCATTAAACTAAGGTGGCAAGTTTACTTTCATAAAACTCTTAATAAAAAAGAAGATAGAGATATTGAGCTGGGTGAGTTGGCAACTTCGAAAATCATCGTGATTTTGATTATTGTAGGCAGTTCAGAGTTGAGGAGGTCAAAAGGGTTATTAGTAGGATGATGAGAGGGAGGGCAATCAAACCCGATGAGATTTTGGTAGATTTTTTGAAGAACATGGTCAAGGATGACATAGAGTGGTTGACTAGACTATTCAATGTCATTATGAAGACTGCCAAAATGTCTAATGAATGGAGAAGGAATATAATGGTTCTTTTGTACAAGACTAAGGGGGATATTCAAAACTATAACAATTATAGGGGTATCAAGTTGTTAAATCACATTATGAAGGTCTGGAAGAGAGTGATTGTCACAGCCCACCCTGGGGTCGTGACCAGTGCCCGATAGGGGCATGCAAACACATACTAAACCCAATTCCTTTAATAACCTAGTCTGGAATTCTACCGAAATTTTGGTAGAGTTTCCTCTGTTTTACTGACTAACCTCACCTGCAAAAATAAGATCCAACAGCTTTCCAGACAGTAATACATATGCACAT
>JAOTQJ010000111.1:18107711-18129187 GCA_025642045.1 Solanum sejunctum | reverse complement strand
CCTCACCCCGCAATGAGCGGGAGCCTTTTGAGGCACTGGGGTATGTTGTTGTTGTTGTTGTTGTTGTTGTTGTTGTTTAGTACGACTTAACCTAGGGTTTGGTCAATTTAGGATTTTATAAGCTTACAGTACCTAAAAGGCATTGACTTGTTAAGATGAGATTTTTTTCATCTTAAGTTAGATTCTTGATGATACGATTTAAAATTTATGCTTATATTATAGCGTAATATGAGTTTTTATTGTTGCATGTATTTGTCATAGTTGAAGGTTAACTATAATTGCACAAATGACTTATTATTATTGTTTTTAAGTTGTTAAAATGTCTTTTGATTTGATTACATTGATAATTTTCATGGGAGTATTTTGAATGTGGAAAAGGGAATCAAAGAGAAAAACTCATATGATGGTGGAAAAATTACTGAGTTTTGGGATATTGATATAGATAGGTTATCCTATTTTGAGTTGAGAGATTATGTGAAAGATTTAGGGTATGAACCTCGACAATGCCTATTATATATAAAATTGCTTAATACTACTGCTATGTTAGACATTATATCAAATTATGATACTAATTTAATATCTGAGTGTATAAGTAATTGGAATATTTTGAAGGCATTTGTGAGTCATCTGGTTGTTGAACCTATTTTGGTTACCCCATTATTGGAATTTGGAGAGGGAAAAAGTGGACCATCTCAAATAGTGGGGCCCAAGGAAATGTTTCAAATCTAAACCCTAGCAATGTTGCTTCCAATACATCTAGTTCTTTACAATCTTTTACTACTCCAACTCCTGATCCTATACAACCTTCTATTGAATCAACTCCTGCTCCTGGCCATTCTTCTTCCAATCTAACTCTTGAATCTATACATTGTTGTAATGACCCACCTGGTGACCCAACCAATCTTTCTTCTAATGTAAATTTATTTTCTGAGAAATTTAGATATAGAATCATTAAATGGAGGAGTAGATGATGGAAGGTATAGATGAAGAGCTAAGAACTTTTAGAGAGGAAAAGAGAAAAAAAAGAGAAGGGGAGAAAAAGCTCTAGTGCCTGATCATGTGAAGTTAGGAACAAAAAGAAGGGACCAGATGCTGGGTATGATGAATCTGCAGGTGGAAATAGAAATAATGTAAAAGGTAGGCTCGCTAGTGATAAGCCTTACTATTCCTCAGATAAAGCTGCAAGTTTTGAAATAAATTCAGATTATTTTAGTGATGGTGAAGGAGAGGTTCAGCATAAAGTTAAAGCAAGGAGTGACAAAAAAGTTGAAAAGAGTTATATTTGATGCAACTTTTTAAAAAATAATGTGGGAATTAGGTCTTGTTTTTGAAAATGTTAAGAAATTTAGATCTGTTGTTACCAGATATACTGTTAATAAGAATGTTGCTATTGAAATGTACATTAATGAAGCAATAAGGGTAAGTGCCAAATGTACATTTGGTTGTCCTTGGCTACTATATGCTAGCTTTGATTCTAGGAGTAATAATTTTGTTGTGAAAACATATAATTCAGTTCACAAATGTGACCCTACTAATAGGAACAAGCTTTGTAATAGCAAGTTCTTATCTAGTTACTATAATGAGAGGATAAAGGAACAACCTAACATTAGAATTTTTGAGTTTCAAGAGCTCATTAAGAAAGAATAAGATTTATATGTTGGAAGAACAGTGTGTAGGAGAGCAAAAAACAAGGTATTACAAGAGTTGATAGGTGACAATAATCTTGAGTTTGGGAGGATATTAGACTATAGAGATGAGTTGTTAAGAACTAATCCAGGTAGTACATGTGTAGTCAAGCTTCATGATAAAACATTTGAAGGTGGTAAAAAAATATTTCAAGGCTTCTACATATTTTTGATGCAAAGAAGAAGTCTTACTTGGCTACTTGTAGGAAGTGCATTGATTTGGATGATTATTTTCTAAAAGGATCATCTAAAGGTCAGTTATTGGTTGTTGTTTGTAAGGATGGTAACAACCAAATGTTTTCACTAGTTTGGGCAGTGGTGGAGGTTGAAAATCAACACACTTGGAGTTGGTTTGTCAGGCTTGTGAAGGAAGATCTTCAGTTGAGAGATAGAACTGACATGACTGTCACAACAGATATGCAAAAGACTAGTTTTATAACTCTATTATTTTACTATTTATGTTATGACTGTTTCTGTTATTTTCTGATTCTGTTGCTATTAGTTTGTCAGTTTATGACTCTTGTGAATCTTTTAATTCTATTATCGCTAGTTTTTGATTCTATTAATGTTAGTGTATGATTGTTACTATTAGTTTATGACTATTACTGATAGATTATGTTACTATTAGTGTAGACTATGTTATGTTACTGTTTGGTTATTAGTTTATGACTTGTGAATTTTTTTAATTCTGTTACTGTTAGTTTTTGATTATGTTAATGTTAGTATATGACTGTTACTATTAATTTATGACTATTACTGATAGATTATGTTACTGTTAGTTTAGACTATGTTATGTTACTATTTGGTTCTTAGTTTATGACTTGTGAATCTTTGTTTGTAACTGTTAGTTTGGTTCTTCATTTAAGAGAGTTAAATAGATTTTTAGTTTATGACTATTTAGTTTAATTCTTTATAGGGTCTTGAAAATGCCATAAGTACTCATTTGTCAAATGTTGACTATAGAATGTGTGCTAGGCACATCCTGGCTAACTGGTCCATGATTTGGAGAGGTATAAAGAGAAAAAAATTATTTCTAGAGATGTGCAAGGTCTACTTTTAAGACTGAGTTAAATGATAACATTAGTTATATAAAAAGATTAGGAAATACGATAGTTGATTTATTGTATTATAACCCAGAAAGATGGAGCAATGTCTACTTCAATTTCACCATAAAGTGTAACATTGTTGACAATAATATGGCTGAATGCTTCAATGCATGGATATTAGCATCAAGGCAAGAAACTATAATTACCATGCTTGAAGAAATTTTAGCGAAAATGATGAAAAGAATAAGGTAAATGAGAGAGTTTTGCAATAATTGGATAACTGATATTTCTCCAATAGCAATGAAGCTTCTACAAGAAAACACTGCCAAGTTAATGCAATACAACATTGAATGGAATTCAGATACAGGGTATGAGGTACTTCAGGGATCATATAGACATGTAATGGATGTCCAAAGACAAACTTGTACTTGACGAGTATGGATGTTGATTTGCATACCATGTCCTCATGCAATAGCCTTTTATCATAGGAAATTTCACCCAACTGACTACATTTTCTATTGGTATAACAAAAAAACTTGCATTAAGACATACAACCGCTTCATTTAGTCAATTTTGAATATGAAAATGTGATCAGAATCACAAAAATCCTTATTATATCACCTTATGTTAGGAAGCTACCAGGAATACCTAAAAAGTTTAGGAGGAAAAAGCAAGGTAAAACTAAAAAAATTTGCGAAGCTATCTAAAAGAGGGATTGAGATGTCATGTAGCAATTGTCATAGTAAAAGTCACAATAAAAGAAAATGTACTGTTGGTGCTCGTGCTAGTGCAAGTTCATCACATGTTGTTGTGTCACTGACCCAAGCACTTCACCTGTTGCTGCCGATAGCCCAAGACCATCAACTGTTGCTAGCAGTGGCCCAAGAGCAGCACCTACTGTAGCAGATGACCCAACACCAAGGTCCTAGGATATTGCCTTTGCCTAAGAGCTTCACCTGCTACTGCTGATTGCGCAAGACCATCAGCTGCTGCTAGCAGTGGCCTAAGAGCAGCACCTATTGTCGCAGCAGATGGACCAACACTAAGGTCCAGGGATGCTGTTGTTGGCCCAAGAGCTTCATCTGCTGTTGTTGGCCCAAGAGCTTCATCTGCTGTTGCTAATGGCCCAAGACCATCAACTGCCACTAGCACTAGCACAATAGTAGCACCTGCTACTCCAATTGGAAGAGGAAAGGGTATGGCAAAAGGTTCAACGCAAGAGGTAAGATAGTTGTACTACACGTGTAACTTATATATCAATTGTCATACCTAATGTTTGAAATATTTTGTTGCTTTTTAGGGTTGTACTGCTAGTACAAGAAGAATTATTAGAATGAGGCTATTGCACAGACAAAGTGGTGCAACAATTATTATTGTAAGTATTTCTATTCTTAATATAATTTATTGTATTTAATTGACATAAGCTAATATAGTTATTTTCATTTAACCAGCCTCGAATGTCTAGTGAAAGATTTACAAATGTCAAGTCTTCAGCTTTTATCATTGGAGATCTTGAATATAAAACAACAAGTGGTGTGAAATGAAAAGGTAGAAAAAGCTATGACCTCAAGTCAACTTCAAGAAATGAGAGCAAGAAAGCATGTTGAGACAAGGTCCAAGGCTACACATTTGAGTCAAGAGAGCTCCAATGCTCAATCCGACAACATCTAATGCTGTTATGATAGTTTTTTGGCAATACAATGTGAACACTTATTTTGTTAGTAGCTGTAACTATTTAAGACAATAAATTGCCAACTGTGATTGCATTTCAACAGTTTTGATAGTGAATTGAAAGTTGTAAATATTTAAGACAATGAATTGGTAGCTGTGACTGCATTTTAACAGCTTTGACAGTAAATTAGAAGTTGTATTTTAGTGCTACTTATTTTACTATGACCCATGTTTTGACAATTACTTTGGCAACTGATTGTGTTGTAATTTGTAGTTGTGCATTGGCACTTGTTTTGTACTATAACAAATTATATTTATGGCACTGAATTGATACTTCAATGATTTCGTATTTATAGGTAATTGGAAACAGTGACTAATCAATACACATTTTCAAATAAAAATCTAGTGCATTTTAACAGGTTCTTGCAACTAATAACTTTCATTACACAAACAAAAAGGTTCTTCATTACAAAATATTGTCAATGCAACATTCATTTTCAATCCCTTATAACATTATCAATACAAGAAATAAAACATAAATTTCCCCCTAGTTCTCCTTTCAAAATGCATAAATCTAGCATACAACAGCAAATGTTGATCATGACAACTTCCTTGGATATCCTCTCAGGGACTATATGCTTTATAATACAAAACTTATACCTAAAATACATATACACAAGACAACAATCCAAAGTTTTTTGTTTTTTTTTTTTGGATTTGGGCAACTTAATTTTTCATTTCTTCTCAATTACTTTCATCCTCTTCAATTCATCATCAAAATTGTTCAGCTTCAACTCTATCTTGTTCATATCTATTTTGCTTTCAACAGAATTTGTCGACTCAGTACGATTGTTGTCAACCTTTTCGAAGGCTTCATCTTTTCTAGAAGCTTCAACTCTTTGCTCAAGCTCCCCAATCCTTTCCAACAACTTAGGAATAACAAATTTTGATCTTGGGTTAATATAGTCATCCTTCCAAAGTCAAAAACCGCACGATCTAGCACTCTAAAGTGAACTTAATATATGATTCTTGAATATGAATATATCAGTCTTGAAAAAAAAAGAACCTTACCCCATAGTAAGGACAACCCCAATATCTTCTACTAGGATTTCTTGAGGTCCAAGAGGTCAATAATGACAGAACAAATTCGTGCTTGCATCGCAACTCTTCTAATTCATGGTCTTCCTCTTGTATGCACAGCCTGATCAAGCTTATTTGAACCATTATAGCACCTTTAATAAAAAAAATTGATCAACTCACAATCTGACAAAAAATAAAATTTTTAATGAAAAAGAGACAAAGATCAAAATGGAAAAGAGATGATAATGACAAAGAGAGAAAGGAATAACAACTTACCTTTGATTCTCCTTCTACTTTGGGTCTTGATTCTCCAGATTTTGGTGGAAGATATTGGTGAAGATTTGGGTTGAAGAATTAGAGTTCTAAGTTATTTTGATTGAGAAAAATGGGTCGGGTGGTGGGTTTCTTTCTTTTAAAAAGGGACAATTTCAATTAAAAACAAAAGGAAAATTAATTATATCAGTGTCACGACACGCTATTAAATATGGGATGAAACATGCCTGGGCCTTGGGGTAGGAAGGGATAAATAGTATCATTTTTGAGAAATATAGGTGTGTAATATGTCGTATAGATAGTTAAGGTGTGTAAATGACTTTTCAAGACAACTTTGGAGGAAAATTTATGCCTTTTTCCTTTTTTTTTATTTGGTCTATGGAGAGTGCATATGAAGTATTCTATTAGTCATATATGGAATTAGTTACTTAGTACCTATATTACTCGAAATCGAGTGCAGGTATCTATTTTGGGTGTATATCTTGAAGTAGAGCTCTTTATCAGGTAACGTTTTAGGATTCAGAGGTTTAGATACGAGTGTTGTGATGCGGTCAATAAATGTATGTTATGGCATATAAAAAATATATTTCCACTAATTAAAGGTATTGAACTAAAGCTAATAAAACTTACTCCCTCCATTTTAGAAAGAATGACTCATTTTCTTTTTTAGTCCGTTTCAGAAAGAATGGGCCCTTTCCTTTTCGAACAACACTTTAATTCAACTTTTCATATGTCATGTTTAAGATCATAAGATTAAAGGATATTTTAGCACTTTTGACATAACTTTAATTCAAAATCACAAAATAAAAAAGTCTTTTTAATTTTTTTAAACTTTGTACTAAGTCAAACTATATCATTCGTTTTTAAACGGAGGGAGTATTTTTTAATTAAAAAATTCTTAAGATATCTCATTGAAATAACATGGCATTCTTTATATATATATATAATGTGAACCTACAAAATCAAATGAAATACCCAATTAATCCATACTTCTGGGTCATGGATGTAGTCAAAGTATACAAGATGAGTTGACCTAATTTCACACCCACACCCACACCGATGCTGTGTGACGAGTGTGGCAAGGATTCCATGCAACGTAGCTTAGTACTAACAATGCCCCACTTTTTGATAAGTTGGAGGTACTACCTCAAAGAATGAAGACTACTTTTGAGTGAAAGCCCAAATTGAGAGGATGATTTGCCCCTTTTCTCACTTCATTTTAAGTAGACAAGCTCACAGAAAGTTGCAGGTTGTTTCTTTGGAATTTGTCAATGATGATCCTTCTGGAGCAAATATCCTAAGAATGTAATATTTGCTTTGGGTGGCTCTTCGTATTTGGCCACAGTTAGTGATGTGAGAGAGACACGTAAAGATTTTTCCTTTAAATGATTAAGATTTATGAGACAAACAAAAGGGTGTAAAGCGTTAACCTCTTACTGTCTGTTGTGCAGATAGAAAACAAAAATGGCGGTGTCAACAACGGAAGTACGGTGGAGGAATGTCAAGACATGAGAAGTACGTTATTCTCATCTCCATATCTATTTCTCTAATTGTTTTCTTGTAATTTCAAATTCACTTATTAACATCCACTCAATTTTAACTCTTTTGTTTTTGGTTTTACACTTACTTTACTAATTTAAATTTACCTCAAAAGATAAATTGTGACAACTTATGGAATGACACAGATACCTTGCAGGTTAATCCAAACACCATTGTTATAAAAGCAAAAGATGTATAAGATAAAAAAAAATCATTTGCTGAGACAAACTAGTTTAAGATTGAAGTGTAATTGAATGATGTTGACTTTTGTATACATTTTTATTGCAGCTCCAATGGTGAAGTTCTTAAAGGAGAATTTGGAGAAATCTGTTTGTCGAATTGGTGATAACATTATAAAAGCTATCCATTGTGACAAGAAGGTCAGTGGTGGCTATGTTCGCGGACAAGGGATAATCAGCCATAACTTTTTATTCCAGGAATGTCCAAGGCTGAGGTGGTCTTTTTTTTTGTTTTAGTTTCTGATTATTGTGTATTAGAAGAGCATTTCCTGTAATGTTCAAAATATAGTTCTGCTAAGTTTTCTGTCTCGGAGTTGGAAAATTCAACTGAAACACTGTGGATCAGTGGAGGACAGACTCCTTGTGAAGTAGATAGGGTGTAAAAGATGAATTTAGGATTGAAGTTAGTGGGTGCAGATGCCTCTACACTAACTTCTCCTTTGTGATAATAGACGTGTACTTTGTGTTAATATTTATGTAAAATCTGTAGATGATATATGTGTGTGTGGTTATCTTTGTTTTCTTTATTGTGTTGGTTGTCTTACATCCTCAAGTATTTACTTACCTTGTTTCCGTTTGGCTATTAAGAAAATTGTCTGCAGTAACTACATGAACATTCAAGATGAGGTGAATCAATTTGTCATACATGAGTTAATTCATGCATATGATGATTGTCGTGCTGCAAATTTGGACTGGACTAATTGCGCTCACCATGCTTGTAGTGAAGTTCGTGCTTTCAAGTCTCTTCTGTGCTAATTCTTGTACTTTTGATTTGTCTTCGACTATTGAAATTAACTACTTGTAACTGTTTTTACAGATCAGAGCTGGCCATCTTAGTGGTGATTGTCATTACAAACGGGAATTACTGAGAGGTTATCTTAAGATAAGGCGCCATGAACAAGTGAGTTTCGTTGATCATTCGTGTTTGGTCCTAGAATTATCTGCATAGAGTTTTTTTTTGCTCCACCTCAATTATAAGCTTGATAAAGAGCAGTTGCGTCTTTCTCATTGACATGTCAAATTTAGGACTTTTTATGAACGTGTCAGACTTAAATTGTCAATATCAAAACAGTGTGCAAGGTATAATACTTAATTAGTTCGGTTATCAACAAACGATACTTATTTATTTAGTTGAAGTTCCATGTTTATTACAATGACATCAGGAAATGAAGAAATCTACAGAAGTCGCTGCTGCAAATCACATGCCCTGCTTGTGTTACCATTATGTTGTGTTAACATGCCATATTGCAAATAAATAATAAGCAGACATTGAGTTTGGAAGAAACATAATTTGTATATGATAATATGTCAAATCTTTTCGTTGGAACGTTGTTGCTTGCAAGCTTTCAGTTAGTGATTGGATGATCTTGTCTAGTATGATAGCTGCTAACCTGTTGCTGGTGGCTTATGTGTTCTCAACGTGATCCTGGTATTTCAAAGGGCTATGCAAGAGGGAGGAGGGGATTTGGATCTATTTAGTTGTTTGACATTATTTTTGAGTTAATGGAAAGCTGAAGACAAAGGGATTGAGGCCCTAATTAGCACAACCGTTCATCTTCACCTATATAAGTGAAAGATACAGCTCTTTGAATTGTACATTTCAAATTAAAAAAACAGCCTCACAAAAATTGTACATTTGACCAGTGGCATTGCTCTTTTTCAACTTTGTGTCTACACCACAGTAATCTCTTGGAGTTGTTCATGGGTCAGGGCTTATTTTTAGCATCACGGTCACTTGATAATTCCTTTTACTGCAAGTCTCAAGTTTGATTCAACTCGTCATACATATGCCTTAAAGTTACTTCCGCTGTCCTTAATTACTGAAGTTATCACATCATTGAGTGCACTTTTACCAAGTTCTCCCCCTATCTTCACTGTTTTGACCTACATTGCATCTCGGTCTGTCTCAAAATGTTATTTCTTTTTTAGGGCCCAAATCCATATTAGTTTGAAAAAACATGGGCTATAGTCTCTTCATATGGTTTTCTAGACAATCTTAGGGTGTTACAGTTCTACACTGGTTGGACGTAGCGCTGCAGTCTCTTTGTATGGTGTTGACAAGTCTTAAGCTATTCATGAGCTTTATGGGAAGATAAATTGAGATAGGTTTGTCTCCATATATCACTTCATTTCATATAGATCCTTCAACTGTCTGTATATAACTTTGCATAGATCCTTCTGTGCATGTATGCCAGGAAGTTGCTTAATAGTTGATTAGTTTCTAACTTTTTCCCTTCTTCCCTATGAAGGAATTGTGAAGCGATGAGTTATGAAATCGATGGCAGGTAACCCATTTTGTTCAGAGTCGGGGAGTGAGGATGCCATGGAAGCTGTCTGGGATATTTGTTACAATGATACTAAGCCCTTTGACAGAGCTCCTTGAAACATAATGATAATCAGTAGCTTCTCAGAGGTATCCAAGATGGCCTCTTGGCAACTCGGATACACTAATATCTGGGTTATCGATCACCTCAAGATTGAAAAAAATCGCGGTGTTCTTTTAATTTTGGTTGATACCATAGCATTTTTTTAGGCATATTGATTGTTCTGTGATGTAATGAGCATAGGTTTTTCTAAAATTTATAGGGATTTTCTTTTTACCTATTCTTACGTAAGGAGGAAATTTCAATTTATCCCTACCCTTTTTCATTTTACGCATATTCCTTAGAAAAACTCTCATCCGAATACATTCCACAACAGCTATTGATCATTACTTAGACTTTTAGTTCAGCTTTCAAAGGAAATAAAAGGTAAAATTAGGGGTGCACAAAAATCGAATCGACTAATAAACCAAATCGATAAAAACATTATTGATTTATTTTTATTGGTTATAGGTTATCGAGTTTTTAATGATTTTGAAAAAAAAAGATTATTGTGTTATTGGTTCGATATAGGTTTTTACTATTGGGTTATTAGGTAAATCGATAACCCAATTAGATTATAATAATTTACTATTTTACTCCTTCATAAATATTAAATATTAGTAATTTAATAGTAATAGGATACTATAACAATATTTTACATATTTTAATCTTTATAGTACTTAAGTGATTAGTTATTCACTTTAGTATTTTAGTTTGTAATTAACAAATTGTAACTTTTTCAAGTTTGTAAATATAGTTTTCGTACTCTATCTGCTTTTTATTAATGCAAATTCTCATTGGTAAATTGAAAACTGAACTGTTAAGGACTTAAAACCGATAAAAATTATTTTATTGATTTCTTATTAGTTTAACATATTTAAAAATCAAAAATCGATAAACCAAATCAATAATATACAAAACCAAATCGAACCAATCGATGTACACCCCTAAAAATCAGCTTTCAATCCCACAAATCATGCTAATGAAATTCTAATTAACCTCTTTCATCTCACAAATTACGATAATGAAATTCTAATCAACCCACTAAAAACTTACCATATTTAGATATTCCAAAATTCAAATTCAATTTTGTACAACCTATTCCAAAAACGAATGAGAATATCAGTCAAAACTCAAAAAAAGGAGTATTTGAGCATGATACATAGACAACTAAACTGCATAAGTTTGGGATCATGTATCATATATAGTTTTAACTCTGTAGAATCTAAAAGTTTGCAACTTGTTACAATGAAACTTGGTTGAAAATTTTTTTGATAAAAAGAATCAAACTTGATATAAGAAAATTAGAAGTACAAAGTTGAACTTGATACAAGAAAATCTGAAAGTTTGTACTTGATACAATGAGACTTGATGCCAATAAAACTTGTGTGATACCCCGTAACTTTATGCTCTTATGTATCCATATTTCAAGCCTCATTTGGTCAGGTTTGGGGTGTATTAGGTCCATGGGAGAATCCTAGTATCTAACGAGTCCAAGACTTCCCTAAGAGTTGAGTTTTGGGTGATGGTTCATGTAAGGGTCAACTTTAAACAAGCATAACTCTTGGTACATTTGGAAATGGGTGGCCCATGACATGTTAAATGAAAGCCCTTTGAGTTAGCTTCGCAATGCACTTGGTTTCACCTCATTCCGATGTCGGATAAAGGAGTTATGACCGTTTCATGAGACCCTCCCGTGCAGTGAAGCTCTGCGGGCACCCATACAAGTAGTGTGGCCTTGTACGGGTCGTGGGAAATGTTTGGGGCTGAAAAATGGCATGGTAAGGCTAAGTCTTGGTCCACGACCAGTGGCATGAGTCTGCGACTCACCACTGGTCGTGAGGAGGGGCATGGAGGTGTTTTAGGAGGCTTGGCTAGGCATGGGTGGCATTGGAAGCTAAGGCATGGGCCACGACTGCCTTATACGGCTCATGTGAAGGGGTATGGGCCATGGCACCTGGGAGTGTGTTGGCTAGCAATATTTTCTTGTCTAAGTGAGGTGGGACGGACCAGTAAATGATCTGTGTAATACTACACGGTCCGTGAAAGTGGCCATCAGAGTGACGTCGATGCTAACTTTTTCTCAAGTTTTCCAATTCCATTTTTCTGTCTAAGTCTTGTCTCATGGTCAATCCATACAACCCGTGAGTGCCACACGGCCAGTGAAGTCACCAGTGAGATGACACTTTGCCAATTTTTCCATCCGTTCACTAATGGCGTTTTCGTAAATACTAATTACTCTAGTGCCCTTTTTAGACTTCCAATGTTATCCTAACCTTTCTAAAAGATCTTAACAAGGTTCAAAAGGATAAAACTCATCACTCTCGTCTCAAATACACTCTCAATTCTCTCAAAAGCCTCAATCAAGCCCCAATTCAATTTCAAGAAAACCCAAGAACAAGATTGGATTCAAAGATCATTTTTAAGCCTTTATTCTTCCCAATCTCAATTCCAAGCAACTCTAGACCTAAGGTATGTGGGTTTCTTTCATGGGTTCCTTTCATCCATGATACCCAAGCTTTCTTTTCCTAAAATTGCATGATTTAAAGTTGAGTTTACAAATGAGTTTACTAGTATGAACATGTCTATGAACTATGTTAAAGCTATATAAAGTTGTGACTATTTTGCTATGTTGTGAGCTATATATCTTGGATCTATTGTAAGTTTTGATGAGGAGTTTTGTTGTGAATGCTTTGGGGGTGTTGCAAGATGGTGATTGATGATTATACAATGGTTTACTTATATGATTTCATCTTTAAATTGCATGGTCTTATACTATCATTTCACATCCACCAAGTATTTGATAAAATGTCTGATTATGGTTTATTGAGGAATTGAAAGTCAAAGGCATGCCTTATATTATAAATGATGTTATGATGATGGAAGAAGATTATGTATATGATGTTATGATGATGATAAAAGGAAAGTATGTATATGATATCTCTCTATATAGTGTTGGATTGACCATAGCCAATTGAGGGGTATGCCTCAATCACCATGAGAGGTAGGGTGTAACCATCATCTAACCTATCAAAGAGATTGTACCTTGGTAACCTATCAAAGGGTTTGTACCTTGGTACCAGGGTGATGGGGCGGCATCATCACTAACCTATCAATGGGTTTGTACCTTAGTAACCTATCAAAGGGTTTGTACCTTGGCACCAGGGTGATGGGGTGACATCATCACTAACCTATCTAGGGGTTTGTACCTTGGTAACCTATCAAGGAGTTTGTACCTTGGCACCTAGGCGATGGGATGACATCATCACCAACCTACCAAGGGGTTTGTACTTTGAAAAAGCTTGGTCTTCTCTACACATATGCTATCCTATATAAGCATGAGTTACTTAAGCATGTTTTACTTAAGCAATGATCATACATGCAATATTGTTATATTATGCCTATTGCCTATTGTTATGCATTTTGATTATGATGTCTATCTCTAGTAGCATTGCAACCTACATACTTAGTACAGTCAAACGTACTAATTCATACTCTATGCCTACATGATGTTACCATGTAGGAACTGGAGCTCCATTTGGTCATCATCATCCTTCACGTGGCTAGTGGTATCCATTCAAGCTAGTTGGTGAGTTCTCATATGTAAGGGAAATATCTATGTTCTTAAGCTATGTATTAAAGACTATCCTCCTTTTCGGTATACTTTTACTATAAGGGTGAACCAAGTTGCTTGTCTTGGCCCCCGTTAAGTCCTATGTTAGAGGTATTGTTGGTCAAGTTATGTATTATGCTTGAGTTTTGACTTACTTATGATATTCAAGCTATTTAAATATGGGTCTCTCCCATAGTCCCAATTCCCTTTATTTATGTTTCTTACGTTGTTTTGCATTGCTTCCGCGACCAAAGAAGTGTAATGATATGCTACGAGGCTTGTTTGAAGTTCCTTCGAGTTCCCCATTCACCGGTCATGTTTAGGCCCTAGGCTTGGGTCGTGACAACTTGATATAATGAATCAAACTTGATACAAAAAAATTAAAAATATAAAATTGAACTTGATACAAGCAAATCTAGAAACTTGCAATTTGATACAATGAAACTTGATTAAGAAAAACTGGATAAGACGAATCAAACTTGATAAAAAAAAATTAAAAGTATAAACTTGAACGTGATACAATAAAGTTCAAAAGTTTGCAGCTCAATACAATGAAAATTGATTTAAAAAATGACATAAAGAATCAAACTTGATAACGAAAATTAGAAGCATGAAGTTGCACTTGATATAAGAAAATCTGAAAGTTAGCAACTTGATACACGAAACTTCAATTTTTTTCTTTTTTTGCTTAGCCTGTTGTTTTATCAGTGATTTTGAATTTATTTTGGATCTATTTTTACATAGCCCTACCTTTGTCTAACAGCAAGCCTTGCAGGACTCAGAAAACTTGAGGAAGAAGAAGAAGAAGAAGTAAATAAAAAAATGAATGAAATAGAGAAGAAAGATAAGGAGGATGAAGTGATAACAATTTTGTTGGAATACGAAAATAATGAGAAAAAATTTAAAAAAGGAAATAGTCTCAGTGAACATATCAACATGCATCCCGTATAGGTAGTGACCCCATATCTTTAGAGCAAATGCTATGGTTGCCAACTCGAGGTCATGAGTTGGGTAGTTTCTCTCGTGGGTCTTAAGTTAAGTTGTCTGGAAGTATATACAATAACCTTAATCTTTTGCATCAACACATATATTATGATTCAAGTGTGTTTCTAAGTTATGGCGTTGTTGCATTTCAAGTTCAAATTTCCAACTCTCGAATCAACGGCGAGGAGGAACGGTCGTCGAGCTGATATTTCCATATTCATGAGTAGTTTAAGACTTCTCTTGTGTTTCATAAATCAACAATTCTCTTTTAAAAGGCTCAATTATACTTTGTGGAAAGAGGTGAGATACCTATAGAAAGTTGTATGATTTTTGGTTTTTACGTCTAGATCTACACGTTTTCTTGTGGAATCCTTCTACTCGATTTTGCATCAAAGTGCTCCAGGAGGACGATGGGAAACTTTGTTTTGACTTTTCTAAGAATGATTACATGCTAATCATGTCTTCATACAGTAACTCAGAATTTGGTGGTAAGTTTGTTTTAGTTGCTAGTCTTAAAGACAAAGATGGAGGCAAATCCAATTTCCTCAGGATATTTTCAGTTTGAAATGACGGAAGACAAAAAACAAAGTCACCCTATTTTTTTAATAACAAGAATGATGGAAATAATGAAATTGACTACTTGCCACAATACTGGCGTAACAATGTAACTTATTTTGATCCCATCTATGAAAAGTTTCATGTGTTCCCATCCCTAACCTTAAATCTCTTCAAGAATATAATATTATAGTAGGCTTAGGGGTTTTAAATGAGCGTCTTTGCGTGACTCGTTTGGAGTATGATGATGATAAGGTGACAAGTGTAGAGATATTATTCATGAAGGAAAACAGAGGGAAAGACTCATGGACATCCTTATTTTTTATGAGGAATTTAGAAATAGATCCTTCTTTTGGAGTTGTCCTGGCATCTTCAATAAACGAGAACAGAGAATTAGCTTTGTGTCACGCCACTTTTGGTGTGATCGGTACGTGACTGAATTCCTATAAAAGGTTTATAAGACTTTGAAGGCAAGCGTTTTTGCTCACAGGTTGCACGAACTATTTTGCCGTATGAATTATGTATTAGGTTGATGTGTTATTGACTCAGGTCTTGTCCGCCATACGCGAAGTAGGAGATGTAAGATTTTGGAATCATGGGTCGCATATTTGGACCGATCTATTACAATCTTGACCCGACCCGAGTTTGTAGTTTCTTTACGGTGATGCAGTTAAGTAAGGATGAACAGTTATTATTCTTTAAGTGCCGATTGTAACCACGCAACCACTTTCCTTTTAATGGGAAGGTGGTTGATTCCTAGTGGGAGAGAGAAAGAGCAAAACAAGGAAAGGAAGTTGAAAGAAATTGAAACTGCAGAAAGTCAGGAAACCATCTTTGAATTTTATTTGACCTCTAAATCGTAAAATTAAATTGAAAAAAATCAGTGAAGGATCGAGATCTTGGACAATAACAAATCGTTGGTGCCTTGACAACTCTGGTGCAATCTTCTCAAAAAGTATAACCTATTATTCTTACCGCATCTATTTTTCTTACAAATAATCATCTGAACCTAAATAATTTTATTTTCCTCAATAGTATTAAGACAGGAATTACTTGAACATTGTTTGAACCCAATTCATGTGAAGACAATATCTTTCTATATTATCTTTGAAGCAACACAAATTTATTTTATAAAATATGTGTTGCACTTGTCACATACATACATATGTATATCTATCTATCTACCTACATATTTAATACGTGTAATATTAAATTATCAATGATAAAAAAATAATATTAACTTTTACAATAAATTCGTAAAAGAATTATTCTATTTATAATGCTAATAAACTTAAATAAAAATCTATAAATATCTAGACTAAAAATAAAATATCATATATAATATAAAAAAATATTATATAAATTAAAAAAATTATAAATATCAATAATGAAATAGACATTGCCTAGAATTTTGGAGGGAGTGCGTGGAATGCTTATTGTTCAAAGTCGATGCATTGAAAAGGTGTTAATAATTTTCACTCCTTTATGAGATATATGCTTTTGTTTTCAACTTTAGTTTATTATAATATAAAATTTGAAGCTTGAAAAGTGTAATAATGTGATGAGTATCCATCAAGCGTTTAGCTATTCATATTTTTTTTTTTATTGATGATTGGTATTGTAAAGTTAAATATTTTTTTGTATGTTCTTTTTTCTCGTTATTTTTTTTAATTTTATGTGAAAGACAAAAGTCCCTCGCTAATTAAGAAAAAAATTCTCATTTTTTTTGTGACATAAAAAAATCAGTTTTAGACCATCAGTTCAAATAAATCACTATCTAAAGTCATTTGAATGGAATGCAAGAGTACAACACTATGATGAAAATATTGAAGCAAGAAAAATACAAATAATTAAGAAAATAACAATAATTTAAGCAGAGAAAACAGCAATGGTGAAATGATTAAATAAAGTAAGAAATCACGACAAATACTTCATTTGAAACTTGAAATAATTATGAAAATTTTGACTAGTTTTGAAGAATACCTCGAGTGAAATTATATCTGAATTATTAGAAGTTGTGTAGATATTAGTAATACAGAAGTTATGTAGATATTAGTAATACAAAAATTAGTTATAAGAAAATCTATGTATTAGTTTATGTAAATATCAATTATGAATGAATTAGTTATCTTATATTTTATTCTGCACATATATATAAAAATAAAACCTCTCACAACTTATACATGTATTGGTAGGTAGATTTTTAAATTATAAATCAAAAAATCGACTTTATAAATAAATAACTTAACTCTTAACTAATTACTAAATATAAAATTATAATTCATCCGCAATTCACCTCCGAACTAACTCACCAACCAACAATAAACATAAATAATATCTTAAAAGAATAAAATATATATAAATTTTATCGGAGCCTGACCCTTGTTTAATTTGGAAAAAAAATTTGTTGTGTAATTTGAGTATATTTGCATCAAAGTGATTAAATTTGCTGACGAAAATGAGCTTCCTTGACTCAAAAACAAATGTCTTATTTGGCCCCACACTGGTCCTTTTCTCCATAGATTCCCCCTCTTTGTATTCCCCTGGAAAAAACTGATTCTCTCTCTCTCTCTCTCCCACATCTGCACCTCGAGATTCTCACCACATCCGGCCGCCGTCTACGGTGGACCTCACCTCACCCCCACTGTTACGTGTGTAGTAATGAAAAATAATAACCAATTTAAGTAACGTAAGACTAATTACTTTACTGCTATTCTTGATGTTAACACCATTATTATTATAATATATATACATATTTCTGTCATTTTCTTGCCGTTTGTCAGCAGCTCAGTTTCTCTCTTTCTTTTTTGTTATATATTGCTGTCAGTTCTGCAGAGCAACAAGTCCACCGAATTTTTTGATTTCCAGTGATGGGTATGGTAATGAATGCGTTAGCAATAGCCCTAGCTGTTGGGCACAAAACGAAGAGACCCTTTGGTGTAGATGATCAAGACATTGAATTCGGAAACCCATGGTGGTTTGTTTATGCGGGTGTGTCTTGTTTTCTCGTGCTTTTCGCTGGAATTATGTCGGGGCTTACATTGGGGTTGATGTCTATGGGACTTGTTGAGCTTGAAATTCTTCAAAGGAGTGGTACTTCTACTGAGAAGAAACAAGCAGGTTCTCTTTATTCTCTCAATTCATTTTCATTTTGCTTGAAATCTTGAATTTTTTTGATGTGGGTTATTGATCAAGAAATTGAGGATCTGTTCCTTTTCAGCTACTATTTTGCCTGTTGTTCAAAAGCAGCACCAGCTTCTTGTGACTTTGCTTCTGTGTAATGCTGCTGCAATGGAGGTGAGTTGTTGATTTAGCATTTATGTAGAAGGACATGCACGGGTTTCTCATAATTTTTTCCTTTTCTTTTTGAAAAAATGTTGGTCAGCTTTCTTTGTCAACTTCACTGTTTCATATTTTCGCTGGGATTATTATAATGAAGTACAATAATTTGATATAAATTATAGTAATAATAACAATATTGAAGATTCTCTATGTTTTTATATAAAAATACTCCTGGAAAGGCAACAGGTTCAGAATTAACATGACAAGACTAAAACCTATTCCCAACTAGTAGATATCACCTATATGAACCACATATAATACAAAATTTACAAAATATTTAATTTATGGCGCTTGCCTGCAATGTGTTTTGGTGCAGTTTTGATCAATTACATTTATAAGTGATGTAATTGCTGTTGTGAACATGGATTTTGCAGGCTCTTCCAATATACTTGGACAAAATTTTCCATCCTGTTGTTGCTGTTATTCTCTCTGTGACTTTCGTTTTAGCTTTTGGTGAGGTAATAGCCTTCCATCCACTGTATAACTGCTTGAAATGTATCCTTGAATTGCAAACTGCGATAATTTCATTGCGTTTGCTTTGCTATTCAGATTATTCCACAAGCGATATGCTCCCGATATGGGCTTGCTGTAGGTGCAAACTTAGTCTGGCTTGTTCGTGTTCTTATGATCATATGCTATCCCATTTCTTACCCAATTGGAAAGGTAATTTTTGTTCTCTTGTGTCTCTACTAGCACTTGGTTTGTTGTCTATCCTTATATTCCTATTTGATCTTCTGCAACTTATTTTGGACAGTTTTCGGATGGGACCATCTATGGTAACATCTGAGGTCATAGTGGCCAAAGTTGAAATCACTGTATGAGAAGTGTAAGACTTTTGTTTCGGTATCAAGAATTGTTTGTTCTGCACGTCAGAACAAATGATATTTCTATCCTTTTCAACTGTGTTTTTATTTGTATTGCATGTGTATCTCTATCCAAAAAAAGGAAAACAAATTGGATGTGGATTTGTTCCTTATAAGGCAGTAGCGTACTGGTTCATTACTTTGGATTAGTCTGTACAGGGCAGACTTGAAATCTTATATTACTGTGGGTTTTCTACTACACTTGATATTCGGTCTCTGCTTCAAGGAGTTCATGCAGTCAATACTGTTGTTTACAATTTAAAGATTTCTTAGTGATGTCATGTCATTTAAATGTTCAAATTAACATGGCTTAGGTTCTTGACGCTGTATTGGGACATCATGATGCTTTGTTCAGGCGAGCTCAGTTGAAAGCCCTTGTTTCTATCCACGGTATAGAGGTAATCCCTCTGAATTAGTGTTCAGTTTCAGAAGACTGAAGTTGATTTAGCTGCTGTCATGACCAAAGTGTCTCCTAAAAGCTACCACTATAGAGGGCAGTTTTCTCCAGTATGCTACCGTAATAAGTTACTTTGCATTGGTTATAATAACACTATTTTTCTTAGTTCAGGCTGGTAAAGGTGGTGAACTCACACATGATGAAACTACTATTATTAGCGGAGCACTGGATTTGACAGAAAAGGTATGCAACAGTATTCTCCTGTTTGCTTGTCAGCTCTTTTCCTTGTTTTCCTACTTTCTTTTTTCTTTTGAATCTGGGATAGCTTTTGATAAAGCAACTCACAAGAAGGCTTAGCAAAAGATGATATAGTCTTATGCCCTTTTGTGGAGTAGTTTTTCTTAGAAATTCTATTCCATCTGTTTCAATTTATGCATCTCACTTTCCTTTTTAGTCTGTTTAAAAGAGAATGCTATTCTATATTTAGTAACTTCTTAATTCCAACGTTCTATATGACTTGTTAAAGATTGCAAGATTTAAAGGGCATTTTGATACATTATACACTATTTAAATTTAAGAACACAAAATTCAAAAGTCTTCCTTTCTTTCTTAAACTCCGTGTTTGTTTAAACTAAGATGCATTAAATAAAATAGACAAAGGGAGTATAAATAAATAGTCAGCGAGCTCTCACATAGGCCCCCGATATCCTGTTACTAACCAAACTAATGTTTTCTTCTGTTTTTTAGTAACTTCAATTAGGCATGTTTTCACAACTTACAAGAACAATGGTCTAAGTTTTCTCAGATTTGTGCAGACTGTAGCAGAGGCTATGACACCTATCGAATCAACCTTTTCCCTGGATGTCAATTCAAAGTTGGACTGGTGAGATTATGATAGACTGATCCATTTACTTTTTTAAGTTGGCATGGATAGCCATCTATATTGAACGATGCGAAGAACCCATTCCAGTTGATATTAAAGCCTTAGAGTTTACACCACAAAGGCAAGCCAGAGTGATCTGGCTTTTATTTTCATGCAACAATTAAAAGAAGACAATTAAAAACTAATCATATTGGGATGAGAAATTATGCAATGAATGTTTTTTTTGACACACCAAACCAAACACTAAAAAACAACATATCCAGTTAAATTCCACTAAGTAACGTCTAGGGAGGGCAGAGTGTATACAGACTTTACCACTACTTCATAGAGATGGAGAGGCTTTTTTAGAAAGACCCTCGGCTCAAGTGCATCAAACCCATATAAAAGAAAAGAAAACATAGTCATTAATAAGAAAAACAGTGCAAAGACTACAAGAAAGAAATAACAAATAGTGTGATAATTGAAAACACAATAAATGACATATGGCAAGGCTACTAGTATACAACAAGCTTAAACCTTCGCAAGACAGACAATCCTCCGTTCCTACTATCTTTCTACTCTAATATGCAACCTCCACTCCTTCCTATCTAGAGTCGTGTCCTCGGTAATATGAAGCTGCATTATGTCATGTCTAATCACCTCTTCTCAATACTTTTTTCGGCTTACCTTTACCCCTCCACGTATCCCCTACAACTAGCCTCTCGCATCTCCTTACTGGGGCATCAATACAGCTCCTCTGCACATGTCCAAACCATTTCAGTCTCGCTTCCTTCATCTTGTTCTCCATGGAGGCCTCTCCCACATACACCAACCAAACACCGCATAAGAAATAATCTCAGTATTAGTAATACAAGCATATTCAACATTATTCTTAGACACCCTACTAAACGACCTCTTAGAGGTACAAATTTGAAGCTTGAGCCATAGTTGCTCTTTTTGGTCC
>JAOTQJ010000111.1:18091792-18102118 GCA_025642045.1 Solanum sejunctum | reverse complement strand
TGATAAATTATTTTTTTATTAAGATCCTATATGCCATGGTCAAATTGAATTTTCTTTAGCAGTTGTATAGTATTTTCTTGATGCAAATAAGGAAGAAGTAGAAGTCTATTAAATAAGGAAGATTTAGGAGTCTTTCCACGACTAGAATTTCTTATTTTATCATTTATTTTCTTATTATTTAATTATATTTATAATATTAACTTTTAAAATATATGGAAAGAAGTGAAAAATAAGAACTTCTAGTCGTGAAAAGAAAAATAGTGAAAAATCAATTTTATCTAAAGAAGAGATTTTTAATGAAGGACAAAAAGTTCAACAATATTTTTAAGGGTCTTCACGCTTTTACTAGAGTATAGACATAGATAATTTATCAAAATTAGTGAATATTTATCTTTTTATAAGTTCATAATTAAATTTAATTTTTGTCAATAACATTTACTATCAAATGAAATAAAAAATACGTATAACAAAACTGGTAGAAATAACAAAAAAAAAAAGATATCGTAAAGCTTTACACTTTTTACTTATGTACAAGTCTGCTCACATGATTTGTAAAAACAAAAATAAGGAACTTTATATTTGCAAGTCAAATGAGTTCCAGAATGTTAACTTTGAGAGACTTTTTACTCCTGCCATTAGTTTCTGATGTTTATATATATTTGTAAGACCAATATGAAATACTTTTATATATATATTTGTGACTATTTGTGTCAAAAGGAATACATGAGGGATCAAACTAATTCACCTCTTATACATTGAGGACCATTTGATTATTTTTTCATGTATTAAGAGCAAAAAGGGTTTATACAGTGGGGTCCGAGCATGCATCGTCATTAACCCGAAAGTCTAGAGCGGTAGTGTTGTATTTTAACAATATTATCCTCTGATAAATTCCTAAATGACAAACTGATCCTATATGAGGTTCCTTAGCGGCGTAGGTCTCCGATACCACGCTACTATAAATACAGTTCGCTATTTCGCCTTCTGATCACTCTCTCCAAATTTTGCTTCCGCCGCGAAACGCCGCTCCTCCTCCGCCGCCCTGCATTCCAAAGCCTTATCAGGTCATTTGATGATTTCTTCTCTTCTTGATTTCTTAGGGCTTTTCCTTTCTGTTGCTCTACCTGTAATATGCAATCTGTGATTGTGATCTTTTCATTTTCTTGCTACTGAGGAAGAGAGGAACCGGAATTTGTAAGTCAATTCCGTCTTCCGACTCTGTTTTGGATACAAAATTCTTGACGTTTCATATCTCTAACTTCCATTCATTGGAGAATTTTATAATATTAGAACGAAAAAGAGACGATTAGAACGAAAAAGAGACGACATAGACCAGACTGGATGAAGATAATCTTAATTGAGTTGATCTCAACATGTTGATTGTTTATTGCGTTTTAGTAGTATTAATTCAGTTATTTGTGGTATGGTCTCAGTTTTTGTCATTTACTGATGCTTTCGTGGTCTCTGCTCACATTTCCTTATTTTTTGTTAAAGCAGAATTACATCCATAGCTGTCGGAGATGGGATTTAAGACAGTTTATAAGGCATTGCAGGAGATTTTTCCTGAGGTATATAAGCATATTAGTTTATGATCCCGTAATATGCTCAAGTTTTCATTATGTGAAACCTCACTTCACATTTGAGTTCATTGAATGAACTCTGTTATTAATGTGGTGATGTCACAACTTGTTACAAATGTCCATTGGACTATGAAATTATGTTCCATAATCATACAATTCAATCAATATGCCCTTGTCCTCTTTTAGCTCCAATCCATATGATAATCATCTGATAATGTTCTACAATATTGTTCTAGACAGCTTTCACAAGTTTCTAGAATTTAGATAGGTTGAACTTATAATTTTTTATATGATGTTTCTCTTACACATGAAGTTTTCAACTATTGTTGTTGGTATTTTCTTCTACCACTACTTATATGATCTAAGAAACAAACTAGCATCTTCTAAGAATCAAACTAGCATCTTCTACTTTGTCCCAATTGGTTAGTTTAAAGTGGGTCAGAGTGCGTATTTGATGTTTTACTCCTTGGGATGTTTGTAGTCTTTTGTTTTCAAATGATTTAGAATCAGTTTTGATGATAATAAATAAAATGATTTTTCCATCAGTATCTACCAAGAGTGTCGTTCTGAATTATCCGTTTTAAGTTATTTTGTGATTTGCCGCAAAACATGTACTGAGGAAAGATAAAGTTTGGACACTTGTATTCTCTTAATTGGTCAGGTTGATTCTCGAGTTCTTAGAGCTGTTGCTATTGAGCATTGTAAGGACGCTGACACAGCCGTCGAGGTGGTCCTTAGTGAAGTTATCCCCTACTTGACTAAGCTTCCCTCAACTTCTTCTGAGCATAATGGGGTTACTGTCAAATCATCTGAAGGTAAGGCCTAATTTTGGTGAAACTGCCATCTTTCTCTTGTTATATATATACATTTGTCCGAGTTCTTGAATTTGGAAGCCCCTGATATTCTTCGCTGCTGGCTTTATAAGACTGAAGTTTTTTTTTCCCCATATGCTGCCTGCTTTAGCTGCAGTAGATGCTGATGGAGCTCCCCAAACCGATGCTTTACTTCTTGACAATACAAAAGACTCAGATGAACTGAAAAATGGCTTATCTTTCTTTGATGCTGGTTGTGGACATCATCAAACGATTGAAGATACTGATGGTGAATCCCTTCAGCATTATCATGATGCTGTTGGTGGAGATCATGTTCTGTTTGAAGTCGATGGAGTTGGGACATCAGTCTCCGTGGAGAAGTGTGACAGAAGTACTGACAAAGTTACTGCCTATGGACCCTGCGAAGTCATGTATGTCATGTCAAATGCTGAAAATGAGGGTAGAGATGATGTTCAGGAGAAGTGTGTACACTTGCTGAGTGAGAATGAAAAAGGTGGACACATTGCAATTCCTGAAGCAACTGCTTTTAAAGTAAACAAAAATAATGGAGCTGAAGTTGCAAATAATCAGCTTAGTCTGCCTACAGAATGTGTTGTCCTGCATAATACCCATGAAGGGCCTGATAAATCACCTTGTGATGATTCTACTGAACTTGTTCACAAAAGGATGCATGAAGAAGTTTCTTCAATGAACAATCAGGACATGAAAGACCTTGAGAGTCAGGTTCAAACTTTATCTGGTTCTGAAAGTAGTATAGAGTTTGTCGCTGCACCAGATGTGCATAACTTTGAGCTAGAAAAAACAGAACAGAGTCTTCATCAAAAAGAAAAAACAGAACTCATTGATTCAGTTGATGCTACATCTAGTAAAGAGCTGGCGGGTGTAATATTTGTAAACGAAGACGAGTCTATTCCAAATTCAGTGGTCACTGCATCAGGTCAAATTTGTAGTATTGACCTTCTCGAGGATATGTTGACAGAAGCCAAAAGTAACAAGGTACACTTCATGCAATTTTCCAGATTAATTGTTATGTGGAAAACTAACAGAGACTGCTAAATATGTTAGTATTCCTCTGGATTAACTAGCCAGTGCAGGCATAATTCCGTTGCACATGTAGGATTTTCTTTTAGTGGCATCTTTTATGGATTTTATGTATATTATTTGGGCTTCAATTGCAGTGAAAAGATCCATTTCTGCTTTTCTATACCAAATGTTCATCAATTAGGTTTCACTACTGTTTATGCATTTTCTCCTCTCTCTGTTGCAGCAAACTGTTGTCAGCTGTCAGTTCACTGGAATAGGTAGCATTGGCTAGTGGTCCATAATGAATGCTTGATCAATTGCATAGTTATTTCTGATATTATGATCTCTTTGTGATGCAAATAGTCTGTACAAGCACATCACTACCCTTTATCATTTGTTGGTTAGTTGTGACCCTTCTTTAGCTTTTTAATACTTTGGCCTATGCATCAGCTTAGACTTATATATTTCTGCACGGGACAGGTCAGGGTTGCATAGATGTCCTCCATGTTTAAAGTCTTCCGCATATTTAGTTTATTCTGGCCCTGGCACATGCCAAACTTATCTTTAATTCATTTAAGATGGATACTGAGAATAGGGAAGGGCCTATTTTCCTGAAACTTAATTTGAAGTCTAATAAGGGAGGTTAGCGATTTTCTTAGTCAACTCCTGTAACTCTAATTAAATCTTCATGCAGAAAACACTGTTTTCGGCTGTGGAGTCTATTATCTGCTTGATGAGAGAAGTGGAACTCCAAGAGGAAGCTGCAGAGAAGGCAAAGCTTGAGGCTGCTAAGGGGGGAGTGGATATGCTTAAGAGGGTAGAGGATCTGAAAGAAATGTTACAACATGCTAAGGAAGCAAATAATATGGTTGCCTTTCTCTTCAACTATGTGTTTTCCTTCGCTACGATAATTTAGTTCTTTCATCACTTGTGACCTTACAACTATGCTACACAATCATTTTGCAGCATGCTGGTGAAGTATATGGTGAGAAGGCCATCTTAGCTACTGAAGTTAAAGAGCTTCAATCTCGCCTGCTCGGCTTGGCAGACGAAAGGGACAAATCTCTTGCAATTCTTGATGAAGTGAGGGGATATTATAATTTACTTCTGTGTGCGTGTTTCAGAGTTTAATATTCTTTCTGTTTATATTCTTTTCCTAACACAATTTTGTTCCACTATTTTGATTAATACCTGGAATCGTCAAAGAGCTATTGAGCATGGCTTTTGTGGTGCAAGTATTACATGTAAATAGACTTTCACATTGTCTGCTTTTCATTAACTGTCACTTGCCCTCGATATGACGGTTTGCTAGAAGTCTCAGACATTCCGAATTATACCTCAAACATGTACGATGATAGGACTGGTCTGGCACCAAAAGATTACCTATTGGATTGTTTGTGAGAAGGTGAGAGGACACAAGTTGAACACAGAAAAAATTTTGTGAAAGAAAAGCTTAACTTATGTAAACATTTGCTTTTGTACCTATAAGAGGAATTATAGAGGAGAATTTTCATGGCCAATTAAATGCTCAACATGATATGGCACCTTTGAAAGAGTATTCTGCCTTCATTAGTGAGATGGGCCAGAGCTTGGTTTTTCTTTATTTTGCTTTGTTCTTGAAATTTTCTTTTTTCATATTGCTGGTTAAAGGACTTGAGTGGCAGCTTTGATGTGGATATCAAGTTGCTAAATCAGAGATGCTTTGCTTGTACTTGTGGTTCTATCAAATAGAATAAAAGGGTGGATGTATCAGTATGATATTCTTCTTTTATCTGAACATCTTCCCTTTGTGTAGATGCGTCAGACACTTGGGATGCGAATGGCTGCTGCTGCGAAAGAAATGAAAGCTGCTGAGCAAGAAAGACGAGACAAGGAAGAGGTTGCACATAAAGCACTTGCTGATCAGGAAATCATTATGGAAAAAGTTGTGCAAGAGGCAAATGTTCTGAAGCAAGAGGCAGAAGAAAATGCTAAGGTAATGGCTCTCGCTATTTAAATGAAATTTTTTATGCATAGCAAATAGAAATTTTAGTCTTGTGATTTTTTCTACTTGTTCTTCTGTTGCACAGTTGAGGGATTTCCTGGTGGATCGGGGGCGTGTTGTTGATACGTTGCAGTAAGTATAACTTCTTTAGGTCTCTTTCAAATTTCCTTTGATATTTGTGTTCTCCGATTGTGGGTTATTTGCTTTAAAAAAAGGGAACTGTGCTTGCTCGGGATGCCAAGGTAAAATCATCGGTCTGATTCAAGCTTGTGTTTGCTGAAATTTAGTATATGTAACTGCAAATTATATTTACATAGTATTGGGGGAGAAGGCAGCTGTCCTTATTCGGTGTATTCTTGTGTTATGAGCTGTTTTCGCAGGTTTACCCTATCCACCACACAATATCCTCATGCTTCCTTCTTTGGTTTCAAATTCCTTTGAGCAAAACCATTATATTTACTTTTTACTACTATTAATAAGAGGCGCTTTCAGCCTCCTCGCAGAGGTAGAATCACAATTTTTATTTTTTGGACTCGGATAATTCTGTGCCAAAGGTAGGGAGGTCGTAGGTCTGGGTTCATCTTTCCCACCCAGATCCTATTTGTGGGACTACATTGGGTATGTTGTTCTAGATACTTCCATGTCCATGGCTGTTGTGGTGTCCTATCCTTGCATATTCAATGTTTTCCCTTCAACTGTTATTTAAGACTAGAGGGGCCATTGTGGTTGAAGTGTGTTGTTTCTTTTGAAGGCTTCTTGTTGCCCCTCGTTAAGTCACTTTTTACATTATCTCTCCTGTACGTTTTAGTAAATCTTGACAACTTTGAAGGCTCTTGCTTCCATCCCCCTCTAACCTGAGCATATTAGTTCTTACAATATGTTGTGTCAATTCCTTATCCTACATGCTACTCTCCATATTCTCTCTCCCTCTTTTTTCCAGACCTTAATACTTTCCTTCTCTACTGAGCTCATATGTGCTTATAAAGAGCCTTAATAATTTTGAGGCTTATTTTAAACATCTTTCTACTTTAATGATGTTCTTGTAGAATTAGTGGATTTATTTGTCCAACATAACTAATAGATATTGAAAATTTGAAGTTATTGAGAATTTTCTTGGGTTAATTGAGGAGAAAAACATGAACCTTTGCTAATAGAGGTGCAAAGAGAGATATTTCCTTAAAATCTTGAATGAGTTTAACATAACTATAGAGAGACTCTAGTGCATGTCATATTTTCATATTTTTTCCACTTTTAGAATTTGCATTGGATCTTTTCTTCTTCTTGTGAAAGATGTTAGTGCAATGGTTTTTGGTATACATTAACCTAGAGAGATCATATGTTTCAAGAATCAATATATTAGCATATTTTGGAAAAAATAGGATTTAAGTATAAAATATCTAAGAAGAATGAACGCATTTAGAGGTTCCTTGAATTTAGTCTGGAAGTATGGTTATATCACCAAATTTGGCTAGCATAAACTGTTCTCATATGAAAGTATGAGTGGGGTCATAGCCAATTTGAAATTATTTCATACTTCAAAATTTTGTTGTATAGAACGTTGTGTCAGTGCGTCCCTCTGAAATCTGCATATCCACTGCCATACTTGCTTTATAAATATTTTTCCCTTTGCTACCTTCTTATTCTGTCAGATTTGCTACCTTAAAATTATGTTTAAAAAAAAATATTTTGTGACTAAAGAGCTTTACTAATGACAAAGGCTTATTCAACAATATACTGTTAACATGCCACCATTTTATACAAGTAGTGCTTAAATAGAACATGACCAAACAACAACATACTCAGTGAAAAAATCCCACAAAGGTAGGGCCTGGGGGAGGGTAGACTGTACGCAGACCTTACCACTACCTCGTTGAGTATAACATGGCCAAACTTGCTTTATAAATATTTCTTCTCCCTTCGCTACCTGCTTATTCTGTGTCACACTTGCTTACCTTAAAATGATATTTTTTTCGTATTCTCTGTCACACTTGCTACCTTAAAATGATTTTTTCTTAAAAAATTATTGTTGTGACTACAAAACATGAGTAATGACGAAGGCTTATTCAAGGATATACTGTTATCATGCCACCATTTTATACAACAGTGTTTAAATAGAACATTACATTTTTCTTCCTTGATCAATGTTATTACTCCCTTTGTCCCAATTTATATGTCTGTCTTTCATTTTTAGTTGGTCCCAAAAGGAAACATTTCTATATTAAGCAACAATTTAACTTTAGAATACCTCTTTTATCTTTTTTTTTCCCTTTCTTTTCTTAAACTTCGTGTCAAGTCAAACTACATCATATACAGTGGGATGGAGAGAGTTGGGAGTACTATTTTTTTAAAATCTTGAGCCTTGGGCCCCTGCTTAGTACGGGCTTTCCACAACTAAAAGTATTAGACAAGACTAAGTTATAGAACACAAACTGAAAAGGTCCATTACTTTTCTAGTCATAGTCCAATTGTTTTCAGTTCTCCCCCTCCGCTCAGATCCTTGTGCCCTATGTCGCTCTACTTGTTAGTCATTTAAAAGACTCAATAATTTGTTGCACTCTTTTGCAGAGGCGAAATCTCTGTCATATGCCAAGATGTGAGGTTGTTGAAAGAGAAATTTGATGATCGTGTTCCTCTCTGCAAATCTTTATGTTCCAGCCAGACCAGCTGCATCTTAGCCTCATCAAGTTCATCTTCAAAGAGTATGGTACCAGAACAGGTGCCTGACCCTGCTGATTTGGTGCATGCTCTAGAAAAGATGGATACAGTGTCTTGTCATGAGGAGGAGCTCAAGGCATCTGAGGATGTTAAGTCAGTGATCCATAACACGGATCTTCTGGATGATGGATGGGAAATCTTTGACAACCGTGAGCTATGCATGTGAATCAAATGGGTATATGTCGTGACTAGTATAGAAAAACCATTGACTGCTTGCTTTAGTTCCAACATATCTCTCATCTATTAAATAAGTTTCTTTGTAGAAACAAACATCTTTAGAATTCCAGTTTGTTATGCTCATTTGCAATGCTGGTTGAGAGCTATTTCAAAGTAGTATCCTATCGTAAGTATAGAAGCATTTGTACAGAACCAGTATATAAATAACAGTTTATATATGGAGAAGTACAATCGTGTACTTGGTCAAGTTCTCTGAGTAGATTGCTTCGCTCAGTTGAGCTTGTCACATAGTGTAGTTATGCACGTTATGGTCTCTTTTTAGTTGCTTCGATAATTCTGTTTCTGATTAGGAGTGTTGTTACCTTGCACCTGTTCCATATTCTGGAATGCCCGTGGTTGAAGACAGATTTCCATTATTTGGACAACAGTTTGGATATGTGTTGTAGCCTTGTGCGCCTATCGTGTGCGCACATGAAAATAACACAAACGAGGGTTGATGGACTCTGATGCATGTATTGTTTTTGTCGCCTTGTTTGAGAGTGAAGGTATTCTCGTCTCTGTGCTATGATATAGTGCAAGAAGTACTTGACAAAACCTCTTTTGGGTTGGGGCGGATTACATAGTATGCAAACAGTGAGTACATGAGTTATTATTTGCATGGATTTTGATCAGAAGTGGTGTCACGCCATGCTTCCAATCTTCCATAGAAATCGGAACAGCTCTTTAGTTTCATCCTTTTTAAAGAATTAAATGACCAAAATGGAATTAATCCTACCTTAAGCTGGGTGAACGCCATAATTTCTGAGCTTGAGGCCTTGTAAGAGGTACTTTAGATTATTCACTTTTACCTCACATCATTCATTATTTCCATTAATCACCAAACGTCCCTTCCTTATGGACAACCTTTGCTACACATCCTTGAACGAGTTGGTGTGTAATTAACCATTTCACTAGGGTTTTGTGATAATTAGTCTTTTATGGAAATAATTATTAGAAGGTTTCCATATCTCCTACTAATTAGATATCTCCTTCCTTACTGACATTCATTTCCTGAAACCCAACTGCAAAAAGAAGAATAATGGTCCATAATTCATGAGATGAAAAACATAAATAAGAAAGTGTCGTCGAGTATCCTTTATTCACTCTTTGTATACATTGTACATGTCATTTAACTCTACTCCTACACAAAAATCTCAACCCTTCTTTACTCTCATCAGAAAATCTAATCGTGCCAACAGAGAAGCAAGACTATACATCTCCAAATAATGTAAAGTCTTGCCCTCTGTTGTCTAACTTGCTTCGAACATCCTTGCCATTTTCTCATCTTCGAACATGACATCGAACTAGCAAGAGCAGCCATATATAAATGGAAAACTCAAGTGGAAAATGAAGAAAAATGTTTTTGAGTAGTGTTTAATTTAAAGACTTGAACATATATATAAGGGAAAAAAGACTAGAGAGTATGGATATGTGAAAGGAAAACATGTGGTGAATAAAGGCTCAAGAAGCTTCCCACATGAAAGGGAGTTGTTATCAATGGAATAAGTTTAGGGGGCCATATATGTCTTGTCTTTGTATTGTATGGGTACCCTACATGAGCCTCACTATCATACAGGTTTGCTATATCCCCAAATTATATAATGAAATAGCATTATTCATGGTGTTACAAAATAAATACAAGCGTATTTAATGTGACAATAAGAGACCAAAGGACAAATTAATGACATGATTTCATGGCTTGCAAAATGTACCAATAGTTTGGGAGATTTATATGTGGTGGATAAAACCGAGAGTACGTTTAATGCTGCTGAGTCAAGATATGCTTATTATAGTTCAACTCGCTCAACTTCAATTTTCTTAAATTTCAAACTTACATTATATGATTTTTGTGATATAAGAGATGCTTATGACATAAATTAAACAGTGATTCGAATGCATTATTATCCGTTGGATATGAACACCAAATGGGTAGTGAGCATTTTCATAAATCAAGATTGGGCATTATCATTAACTT
>JAOTQJ010000111.1:18038825-18082251 GCA_025642045.1 Solanum sejunctum | reverse complement strand
TTGTAAATGTATTGACAAATGTGTATTGTTCAGTACTTTTGTCTAGAGGTCTGTGGATACTTGTGGGTTACGGGTATATTGTATGATTTTGGATACTGGATCAGGGACCGCATTATGTACTTATACGAGTGACATGTTTATTGGGCGGCAGGACCGTAGCGGTGAACTTGTCATCCCGCTTTTTTATATATATATATATGTATATGTTTCTGTATGTTCTGGGAGCTGTTGCAGGTGCGGTTAGTCAATAAAACAGAGGAAACTCTTCCAAAATTTCTGTAAAATTTCAGGCTAGGTTATAAAGGAATTTGGGTTAGTATGTGTTTGCGTGCCCCTATCGGGTACTGGTCAAGACCCCAGGGTGGGGTCTGACATAATCTTAAGATGGATTGTTACATACACCCTTTCAATGGATTCAGTGTCCTCACTAAGGTTTGTCCGTCATATGAGATTCACCTAGACTCAGCACTAAGGTTTGACTCATCTCATCGAAATTTGCCTAAACTCAGTTGTACTCTGACCCACATCGACAAGGCTGACACAAGAGTGTCTCTGATACCATCTGGTAACGGCCCAACCCGCTAGTGATATTGTTCACTTTGGGCCTAGGCCCCACGATTTTAAAATGTATCACTAGTACATAAGGTCTGTTACTTATATACCTATATCTCTCCTATATTTTGTCGATGTTGAATTTTTCATCTTAAGATGAATTGTTACATATAGGCTCTCGATCGATCACGAAAGAGAGAGAGAAGCTCGTGAATTGGACCAAGTGAAGTGCATCAAGGATGAGAAGGTGTTGGTGGATGAGGCTTCTATTAAGCTGGGGTGAAAAATGTACTTTCATAAACTCTTAAACAAAAAAGGGAACAGAGATATAAAGCTAGGTGATTTGGCGCAGTTCGATAGTCATCAAATTTTGGTTACTACAGGCTTTTCAGAGTTGAGGAAGTTAGACATGCTATTAGTAGGATAAACAGAGGAAAAGCGAGGATCTAATGTTCCAATGGATTTCTAAAAGAGCATGGTCAAGGATGATATGAAGTGGCTGACTAATTGCTTAATACTAGTATAAAGACTATATTAAGATATTCGATGAATGGAGGAGTAGTACAATTGTTCCATTATACCAGAACAAGGGTGATATTCAAAATTATAATAAATTATAGGGGTATCAAGTTGTTAAGCCATACTATGAAGGTCTGGGCAAGAGTGGTGAAAATAAAGGCGAGAAAAGAAGTGTCTATTTCAGAGAATAAGTTCAGATTCATATCGAGGTGGTCGATTATTAAAGCAACTTATCTTGTTTGGAGATTGGTGGAGAAATCTAAGGAAAGAAAAAGAGATCTTCATATGATGTTCATTGATCTTGAGAAGGAATATGACAAAGTTTTGAGAAAGGTCCTTTTTTTTTGTCGTAGTAATGGATAAGCCGACATGGTCTATTGAAGAGGAGGTATCATGGTATATGCTATTTACGGATGACATAGTACTGATTGATGAGGCTCAAGATAAAGTTAATGATATATTGAAGGTTAGGAGACATACTTTGAAAGCCAAAGAGTTCAAACTGCGCAAAACCCAAATAGAATACTCGGAGTGCAAATTCAGTGTTGCGAACGATAAAACAGCCATTGAAGTGAGTCTTAATAATTCATCTATTCCCAAGAGAGGTAACTTTAAATATCTTGGGTCCATCATCCAGAATAGTGGCGATATTGATGGTGATATCACACATTGTATTGAGGCAACATAGACGAAATGAAGGTTTGCCTCTAGAGTATTGTGTGATAAGAAGATACCACCTAAACTTAAAGTTAAGTTTTACAGAATGGTGGTTAAACCGTCCTTGCTATATAGGGTGAAGAGTTGGTCAATCAAAAAATCATATGTTCAAAAGATGTACATTCGGAGATGAGGATGTTAAGATGGATGCGTGGACATATCAGGTAGGATAAGATTAGAAACGAGATCATTCGGGAAAAGTTAGGGATAGCCCCTGACAGATAAAATGAGAAAGCGAGACTGTAGTGGTTTGGGCATATGTAGAGAAGAATTAAGTGTTGATGCTCCTGTTAGAAGGTGCAAGAGGTAGGATTTAGGAGTTACTCGGAGGGGTAGAGGTCGATCAAAAAAGTATTGGAGGGAGGTGATTAGATAGGGTTTAGCGAGACTTCATCTAAGAGGGGACATGACCTTAGATAAAAAAGAGCAAAGGTCACGTATTAAGGTAGAAGTTAAACGACTAATAGGGGTAGGATGATTGTCTGGTCTTGCGATACAGTAGGTTAGTAAGATCAGTCGTGTCTTTATGTCTTGTGTTGTCATTGTTTGTCTTACATTTGTTACTTTTTTTATTGTATTTATATACTATTATTTGCTTTCCACCTTAGTCAATTTTTTTTTATATCTAGTATTCTCTGCTTATGGGGCATGATATTTTTTTGAGACGATGATCTTCTGAAAACAGTCTCTCTATCGCTATGAGGTAGTGGTAAAATTTGTGTACTGTTTACCCCCTTCAAACCAAACTTACAAGATCCTACTGGGTTCAATTTAGCTTTGATCACCTCTAGACATGCATGTTATATTTGCTCTGGTTTCCCATCTAGAACCATAGAAGAAATTCAATCACCACTAATTGGTATCTTTATTTATGCATCAATGACGAAAAATGCATTCATTATAGTTTTAGCATTATGACAAATATGTGTCAAATATATAGCTGATTTGGACGCTCTAGCCAAAAGTCTTCCTTCTTATTATAAACACAGTACCAAAACAAAGGATGTCAAATAAAATGAAACAGAAAGCTTCCTATGATAACCCTAATTTATTAAGAAATTAATGTATAATCTCATCTTTTTTAAAAAAAGAAAAAGAAAGAGAGGAATCAAAAAGGAAGAGCACGAGGAAAAAGAGTCAAAAGAAAAGAAAAGGAAGGGGAAAAAGGAGGAAAAATTTTCAGTGTCTGTCCAAATATATTTAGTGATGGCATTGTTGTTTTTCAATAAATATTTACAATTTTGGATAATAGCTTTGAGTGTTTCAGACTGTATGACCTTGTTATTGATAAGCTTGATGTTTATTACACACTATTTTTCAATAATATGAATCTCGATACTAGGCATCCACGTGCGAGGCACATACAGTAAATCTAGTATTGTATAAAAGATGCAAAGGGTACTACTCTCTTTGCAAACTCATTATGTCTTCTCCAACACTCAATAGTAATCCATATACAAAACTTGTTTGCTTCTAATAGTTTTAATATCAGTTTACATACATAAAGACACATAGGATAGTACAAGTCATGTGGCAGGCAGTGCAACTAAAAACTTCAGGCTAATAATATACACGAAAATACTGAGCACATGATCCTTCAAACAAAGGTTGAAAACCATCACAAAATGGAAGGAAGTTAAAGGGCACACCAGCTACAAGCACATAGAAATTTGTCAGAAAGCTTCTACTCTTCTTTTTACTAAACACAATCTTCTCAATTCTCCCCTAATGCCTTCTCGATATCTTCCTGCAAGAAAATCCAAGCAAGATTAGTTACTTAGCTGTAAACGCAATTTAATAATGTACAGAGATGCCGAAGTCTTGGTGGACAAAGTTACCCTAGTATCTATGCTGGCTGGAGGTAGCAGATACCCATGACATTAGTCGAGGTGCGGACAAGTTAGCCCGGACACCAGTTTTATAAAAATAAAAAAGAATGTACAGGTGCAAGGACTGGAACTGGTTTTTCAATTGGAATCATCATCTATGTTACTTGGACTTTCAATGGGTGCATGTCGGCTGTCGCACCCTCCAAAGACAGTGACACGGGTGTGATTGCACTTTTGAAGAGTTTGAGCATGCCCTTTTTTTTTTTTTTTTGGTTGACATGCAGTTTTTAAGTATTGGGCTAAATCTAAAGATACAGTAACTGACTTGTCCACAAGGCACAATCTCTACATGAGATATCTGAAATGTTAACTAGAAGACTTCCTCTAACCTAATTGGCAGTAACGTCTGCACAATATTCTTTTTGCTCTTCATTTACTAAGTTGATAGATTCTAATCAGATTTTCAGATGTAGAGGCTAACAAGATGGCATTAAGAACCGTTAGTAGTATGTTTATATTTCATAATCTTGCTCTAATTAATGAATGCAAGCAAGAGATACAACAAATGCTTTACATTCCTGGTCTACACAGGAAAGTGTATTAAAACCTTTGTTACTCATTTCCTTGTTTCTTCTCTTTATTTTCAGCCCGCCCTTCAACAATTACTTCACTAGTAATTTCATCTCATCAGGAACATTTTCACTTTTTTTTCCAATTTTTTTTTCATGTTACATTCTTGCAAAGAGGATTTGTTGATCACGTTCTAGCTATTATTGATTACCTTATTCACTTAACCATCTCTTTTCTTCATATCCAACGATTATAATAAGCTCATGCTACAGTGCTTAAGGAAGCAAAGTGCAAAAACTAGGACTCAACAAAAAAGGGTCAAAGAAAAAACATGGTTACCAACAAAAGGCTCAAAAGAGCTAACTAGTGATATAGTATCTAAAAAAGCTCAAATTTACAAGAAAAATAAATGAAAGCCTAGCAAATCTAGCATGTTCTCAAGTTCAGTGGAGTTCTTCTGAAGAAACACTACCATCATTTGACTGACAGTTCTCTTCTATTTTTGCCATTCTTACAACTTTCCTCCATCTAGCAGTATAAAGCTCTAATTTGTGTTACCCAGACACGAGAAGATCCAAACTATTATGCCACGGAGAGAAGGGCAACACAGGTTTTGTTACAGAAAGACAAAACAATCCTAGAATGGGACGGGGAGTGATAAATACCAAAGAATTTAAGAAGATGCTCAGCATAAATTTATCAAATCCTACTGTGCCACGCTATCAACCATGACCTTTTGATACGAAAACAACATCAACTATGGTCATTGGACTAAAAGGAATGGTGACTGAAGGAACAGTCAACATTTGGATTCATCAGAGAACTACATAGGATAATCAAAGTGTAGATTATCAGACTTCTCGAGGAGAATTGTTAAGGTGTGTTTACTCAGAGCCACCGTGACAGTGGCACAGAACTCATGATTGTAAAGGCAAGGATAACCTCATCAACTTCAGCAGTAGTGGTGTGTTGAGTTGCATTGTGCTGTACTGTCTTCTGTGTGTATGTGTAGATGAGAGAGAGAGAGAGAGAGAGAGAGAGAGACCTTGATTGATAACGGCGCAGTGGTTGAGCCATAGCGCCGAATAACTTTCCCTTCCTTATCAACCAAAAACTTGGTAAAATTCCATTTGATACTGGAACAGAGAAAACCACCTTTGCTTGCTTTAAGGAATTTGTAGACTGGTGCCGCATTTGGACCATTAACTCGCACCTGAAAATCAAATGTTTAAGTTTGTACTAAGTCCTCTATGTTGCAATCAAACAACAATATAGGCTTTATTCATATATTTTAGTATATCTTAATTAAGACTAAATAACATGTTCTACACAGAAAGTTATACTCAAGAAAGATGGTTGCTTTCAGATTTGGGTAGAAAGGCAAGAATATGTACATGACAATGACACATCATAACTAAAAAACCTAAATCTTCGATTTTGGATATAAGATTCTCCAAATCTAAACTTAAACAGACAAAATATGAGATTAACAAAGATATGACAGTTTCCAAGTTATCTCATGTAGGATCTGAAAAGTATGTTGCTCGGACTCTTCAAAAGTGTCAGCGCGTGTGTGTCGGATTCCCAAAAAATAGTGTATTTTTGGAGAATCCGAGACGGGTGCACCATTGAAAGTGAAGAGTCCGCGCAACTTAGTCTGAAAAGGAATATGCAATTGAACTGTAAGACCATAACAATAAAAAGCTTAATTGTTTTAGGGAAGAACAAGAACATGTGGTTTATTATTGAGCCAAAAACTATAACTATCATTAAGAAAATGAATGTTGGGACTAACTCAGCCTCAGAAGCTAGCTCATGAGGTGATGATCATTCAAAACCATGTTAGGAGACAACCATCCATTTTTATAACCAACTAAACACCTCTTTGCATGCCCATAACTGAACATCTGGAGCATGAAGAAGATAACATGATGGCCCAACTCGAGTAAACAAGAACTGCAACGAGTTTGACTCTGATACCATGCTAAAAGAATGGATTTTCAGTCTACCTCAACTCGAAATGTAAGCTCATGTGAGAATTACCCAAGACAATATAAGAAGACAGCAACCATTTTCTCAACCAATATGGTCGCTTAACAACTATAATTCACAACTAGACCATTATAACATCAAGGGAGAATTTCAAACAAAATAATGCAAGACCATCCTTGCAAAGGGAAATTACACATAGTTCAAAAATACTCTAATTTTTTGAGAATGAATAAATATTCACATATTTTAAGCATCTTAATCGGGAAAAAATTATTTAAGCAGCATTTCTTTAGAAGGGGAGGAGGGGGCCTCAAGGATAATTGGCATAAAAAGTAGGGTACCCAATATCCAGAGAGGACCAAGAAATTAATCACTTTCTCTCCCTTTATTATATCATCGATTTAAGTAGATCCAGACTAACCTTGGTAGTCATATCAAGCGATAGCAAAATGCATGGTGATGATTCTTAGAGGTATTCAAGCAATTGCAACCACGGCTTACGTTTTTGAATATATATTATATAATTGTAAACAATATAGGCCAACCTTTTTTCCACCGAGCTTTTCACATACATTTTACATAGACTATTTTCTGCTCACTTTTTTTTTCCTTTCTTTAAACAACGCAATAGTATAACACCAAGATCCAATTATTATGTGCATCTTATTGTAGAACAGAAAATTAAATAAAATATGAAGAACTCAAAACTGAATGTTAAGGTGAACAACTAGGAACAAGTTCAAACAAAAAGCACGAGGGATGGTATACCAATCTGTAAAGGGGAGGGGGGGAGTTAAAAAGGAAAGATAATATGAATTAAGTAGTAATAACATAGAGAAGTTCTCATTATTCATGGCAATTTTACGTGAAGGCAATGATTTGCTCAGTACAAAAAGGACATACTGACAATCTAGCAAAATACTCTTGAGGACAATAAAACTGGGAGAAGAGGATCCATACGGCTAAACCACAACACAGATTAATTGATCCTTCAACATTTACAATTACTTTAACTCCTGTTTAGCCAAGAGCAGTTGATTCTTGAACTTCTACAGCTACTCCAATTCCTCTTCTAGTCATGATAATACAGAAAGTGTATATTCGTAACTTCATCAATCCAAAAAAATAAAATAAAATAAAATAGCATGTTAGCGATATGGTGGAAACTACATGGTAGACCGACTAGAGGTCGTGAAGGAGAGCATACAAGTCCATCAAGGGGTCAGGCCAGTATTACAGAAAATGTGGAGATATCGAGAGACACCACTTCTGGAGAACAAATGAAGTTCAACATCTTCATCACCTTCTGAACAAACTTCAACAATAGTATTGCTAGTTCCAATTATGTACAGTCATGCATTGCTTTTAATCCTCACCTTAATTCTTGGATAATTAATTCTGGTAAAAAAGACACATCACAGGCTCTTCTAACGGCTTTCAAAACACTCTCCTAGCCCCAAAAGAAATTATGTCAGAATACCCAATGGCTCCCGTCTCTGGAACAGGTTCAGCCATTTGCACCCATGATATTACCTTACCATTCATTCTTCCTGTAACTGAATATCCTTTTAAATCGTCAGTTGTTAGCTCTATCACCAAAGAACTAAACTGTAGTTTCATCTTCTTCCTGATTATTGTATTTCAACAAGGAAGATTGTTAATGGTAGATTGCATGATGGCTTATATTTGATTGATGGAACTTGAGACTCTGGCCAGGCCTTTTTTTGGAGGAATAAGCATGTCAATCAAGAAAGAATACAGTTGCATAGACTGTTGGGGGCATCCATCTTTTTTTGCTTTAAAGAAGTTATATCCTAGTTGTTTTCTAGAACTGAGTTTGAATCTTTGTCTCGTGATGCTTGTTAATATGCCAAGCACACAAAAAACTCAAAAGTGCAATTCCCTTTGACTTACTTTTATTGATTGTTGCACTAGAATGACATGGGTATATCTGTTCAAAGCCAAAAATTCAGTTCTCCTGTTTTCAGTCATTTCACAAGATGATTTGCACTCAGTCTTATGCTAAGATAAAGACCTTTCGAACTAATAATCACACAGAATACATGTATAAACTTTTGGAGCTTACTTGGAGTCTTTTGGGATAATCCATCAAATTAATAATCCTTATGCTAGTGCAGAAAATGGGGTTGCTAAAAGAAAATATTGGCATTTATTAGAAGTAGCAAGATCCCTTTTGTTCACCATAAATCTGCCAAAACCTTACCACTGGCACGGTTGTTTGTGTGTGTGTGTGTGTGTGGTGGGGGTGGGGGTGGGGGGGTTATGCCATTTAGTAGTTGTCCATCTCATCAAATAGATTAAAACCTTCAATTTCCAGAGAGCCTTGGAAGCTTGAAAGGATAAGAATGACTCTAATGTTCCTCCAAAGGTATTTTGATGTGTTTGCTTTGTTCACACTAGAAACCCTGGGAAACTCATCCTAGAGCTCTTAAATATGTCATTATTGAGTATTCTCTAATACAAAAAGGGTACACATACTATCACCCTCCTTCTGGAAATTCTTTCTTGACATGGATGTTACCTTTGGAGAATCTAAAAGCCCTATTTTAGCATTACACCATCACCTCTTCAGGGGAAGAAGAGATGGTTTTTCGTAGTTCTAAGTGAAATTAGAGAAAGTAATCAAGGGGAGAGTGTGGGCGTTTGGACAGGCCTGATTTGATAACTTACTCAAGGAGAAATAAAGCAGAAGAAGCCATCATGCATCTGCCAAAACCGAATCTTGTTCTTCTGGTGAGTTATCTACATTTCATAATGAGTTAATTTGTTTGTTCGTCACAGGGAAGGGAGTTAGATCTTGCACCAAACACCTATCGTCTAACTTTGTTTCCTATAGTTCTTTGTCCCCTTCCTATAGTCTTTGCCTTACCTATATCCTCTGTGTCTATTCCCCAAAATTGGAGGGAAGTTCTGCACCTTCTCAATGGAAGCAAGATATGATTGAAGAAATGAACGCCTTATCAATGAATAAGACGAGGTAACTTGTGGATCACCAAAGGAGAAGAAGGTTGTGAGTAGGTCTTCACTGTAAAAGATAAAGTTGATGGTTCCATTGTAAATTCTGTCTAAGGGATCATTCAGACTTATAGAGTGGATTATCAAGAGACACTTTTCCCTGATGCTCCGTTTGAAGAAAGGAAGGATCCCAAAGAATCGATCTTTCTTTTCGTTGTTGAATCTCTCTTTGATTAATCAACGTGTGATATTCCGAATCCTCATTACTAATGGAATCCAAATGAACACTACCAGAATTCTTTTGTTGCTAATCTTGATTGAGACTTGCAATAGTTTGATGTGAAGAATGCATTCTTCATGTAGAGTCAAAAGAAGAGGTATACAAGGAGATTCCTACTGAAAAGTCGAGGAAAGGTATGTAACTCGAAGAAAGCCTCATACATAATGAAGCAATTTCCTAGAACTTGGTTTGATAGATTCTGCAAGGCAATGGTCTACTTCAGTTACCAACAAAGCAGTGTTAGTCACACCCTCTTCATCATCATATGATATTAACAGTGGGAAGGTTTTGAGTTCAAAAGTTGGATTACAAAAATGTCATTCACTAATTTTTTAAATTAAAAGATGTCTTTACTAACTTTATAAATTAAATAAATAATAACAGCTAAACTAGACCAAATACACGGATAGATGTTAGAACTTACTACTTTCTATTTCTTAATGACCTTTAATTATTTATCCTTTTAGCTACTCACATTGAACTCATTCCAATAGCACTTAATGCTTCACACTAAATTCAATATGATTAAGGTCGATTATGGACATTCATAATCTCATTAATTACAATCCAAAAAACGTTTCTAATCATAATTTCTTTAGTTATTATTGATAAATATTTATACCATTTTTTACATTAAAATTACTGTCATGTGATCAGGAGGTCATGGGTTCAGGCCTTGTAAACAACCTATAGCATAAATGCAAGGTAACACCCTCGTGGTCAGGCCCTTTCCCGACCCTGCACATAGCGAGAGCTTTAATGCATCGGGCTTTCCCTTTAACCTTTTCCTATTCTTTACATTACAATATTGAATAAAGTTATACAATAAGTTCTTTTTGCCCATCTTCATGTCGTCTTCATTCTGCCAAAAATTCTCTTTTTTTCAAGTATATCTATTGTTTGGGTGTGTGTGTCAATCTTAGTATGTTTACACTTTGTTTGGATGGTTGTTATATATTGTTTAATCATGTATTGTATTGTGTTGTACTGTATTATATTGTATCGTACCGTATTGTTCCAATACTACAATGTTTGGATAGATTGTATTATTCTTCGTTGTTACATAATATCATACATTCATAATTTGAATGATAAACCTACAAGAAATTGAAAGGTATATGGTGGATTCCATGAAAATATAGGGTAAATGATAAAGTAAAATTATAAAATAAATAAATAAAGTAAAAAATGAGAAGAAGATATTAAAGTAACGACGCAACCACACAAAATCAGTCGTTACATAAAATGGGTCTTTTTATCGTTACCTAACGATGGAATTAAATGAGACGATACAATGAAATTTAAGTAACAATTAAAACAAACATTGTACTTAAACTAGCGATACAATAAAATACAACTGGTAACAACCATACAAGCAAGGGGTTAGTGATATGTTGCTCTAGATATTTAAAAATATGATTACCTTTAAATTGGAACTGTTTGTCCCAACTTTTTAAGTTAATCTTTTGGTTCATATACTTGTGTTTGATGAAAATGCAACGTCCCACTTTTATGGTTTTTTATTTAATGAACAAAATGTAAATGATAAAATTAATATTATTAATTTCAGGATTTTCTATTTTGTAATTCAACTTTTCAGATATAAAGAAATTTTATTAAAATGATAAGGGACAAATGTGCAATGCACCTTCCAGAGACTAGTTAGACATCAAAAGGGTAAACTCATTCTTCTCATAGCTAAAGTTGATGACATAGTAATGACAAGAGATGACAAAAAGGATCTTGAAAAACTGCAAACTTACTAGGATTTGAGGTGCTAGCTCAAAAAGAAGAATCTTTTTTTCTCAAAGGAAGTATATTTTGGCCTCTTGAAGAAAACAGGTATGACAGTTTGCAAAACAGCAAAATAGCCCACTGAAAGCAACCACAAATTGCAGAGTGGAATTGGAGTCTCAGTTGGTATGCAGAGATATCAGAGGTTAGTTGGAAGACTCATTTTCCCACAATAGACCAGATATAGCCTATTCAGTTAGCCTGGCGAATTAGTCCATGCATGATCCCTGAGATACACATACGCAAGTTGTCTTTCACATTTTGCGGTATCTGAATTCGTCTTCAGGGAAAGCATACTTTCCTCCAGACTTGGTCACCTCCAAATTTACAAGACTTCACAGATGCAGATTGGGCTAAACCTCTAAATGATAAAAGATCTACATCCGGCTATTGTACAACTATAGAAGGAAACCAAGTACTTGGAGAAGCAAAAAGCAAAGTGTAGTAGCAAGATCAAGTGCGGAGGCAGAATAAAGAGCTATGACCCAGGGTGTTTGTGAACTTTTGTGGCTACAAAAGCTGCTAGAAGAATTGAAATGCATGAAAAGGGTAACTTTCCTTGTATTGTGAGAAGAAGGTTGCAATCAGTATAGCTGAAAATCCATGCCAAACGAAGCATGTTGAAATTGGTCAACACATTATCAAAGAAAAAGTTATGATGGTATCTCAAGTTTGGTCCTTGTGTCATTGGAAAAGCTAATAGATGATGTTTAACAAAAAGCCTCAACAAACGGACTTTTTATACACTGGTTTGCAAGTTGGGCAGGTGTGACATTTTTGCACCAACTTGATGGGGAGTGTTGATTGATACTAACAGCTTAATTACAGGATTAGAAGAATATTGTATCGATTGTAATCTATTTGGAATTGATTATCTGATATATCTTTCCTTATTTAGTCTTAGGACTCATCGTATAAGTGCCCATTCTCATGGATTGTATATTCATCAAGAAATACCAAGAAACTTTTTCTTCCTCTAGAAATCTTGAATTCAATCCCATCATCTAAACAGAGCCTCCTACAACTCCTCTAGTAATAACTTAGGATAAGGTGAAGAAGAACAATTTACAAAGAGCACAAGGCTGGATAAAAATGCGGGCTGATAATAAGATGCTGAAGGGTTCTTGAAATTCACGATTAGGTCTATACGAAGTTACAACCACTATGCAATCCTTAACATCTATCAGGAAGAACTTGAAGTTGTCGCTGAATATTTTGGGTGATACAGAGCCTTACAAAGATTGGAAGCAGAAGCAGCAACCTATGATTTGCAAGTGGTAGTATTTTTAAAGATTCACTCAAATATTTCATGTCTAACAGCTGAAAAAGAGGATTGGAGAGAATGTAACTCCTTCAACTGATGTACCAGTTTGCACCCCAAATAGACTTGATCAAACCATTGCAATACTTAAAGAGAGAGTGACAGCAAATGGGAACGCAATTAAACAAGTGTTAGTTCAGTAAATGAATTTATTACCCAAAAAGCCCAAATTAAACCATCATTTTCTTTGCTCTCAGTTTCCAGATTTAAAACATCAACGACAAGTTTTTTCTGAAGGAGAAAAAAAACATATAGTACTTTAAGCTTGAAAATGTAAGTGCACATTAGTTCTAGCCTCTCAGGTACCATGTTATTTTTCATAGTTGCCCTGATTGCAAATGGCCACTCTGCCCTCACATAGGTAGAGTATTGTCTGCATACATCCTAATGCTCAGATCCCAGATCCCACTTGTGAGATTACACTGGGTATGTTATTGCAAAATTCTTACTACTGATTTCAGTGAGAGTGAGGCTAAGATCATCACAACTGCCTGGACCTAAGCAGCATCTTTCTTCTTGAATCTTTTTCTATCTTTCAAATTTTCATTCAATTTCTTTTCATTTACTTTGCAACTTTTGAATCTCTATTCATTCGTTTGGTTTGACACTTAGAGTTCCCATTAGACAGTCAAATGCATTTACCTTCATTACTTTCCAAACAGTTTGCATTTGACAAAACTAGAGAGGGTGTTAACCAGAAGTTTGCAATATGGAGAAGCACACTAAAAGTAAGTGTTTTAACATTAAGTAGAAGACAGAATCTATGCACTGTAAAATATAGCCATCATAAGAAAAGTGAAGTTGAGGTGAGATTACACAAGTTTGTTGTGCATAAATGTAGACAATTCAGATATCTAGACTCGAAATCCTTCGAGAATGGTAATACAGATGAAGATGTCACATAATTGAAATAGGAGAGTGAAATTGAGAAGTGTTATTAGAGTAGTATGTGATAGAAGGATACCTATTAAAGTGAAAGACAACTTCTATTGAACGATTGCAAAACAACAATGTAACTTAGGAGTGAATGTTAGGCCTTTAAAGTCTAGCATATCCACAAGATGAGTGTCGTAGATGTATGACTTTACAAGAGTAGATAAATCTAGAAAAGACACACGTACCAAAGGCACAAATCTACACATGTAAAGGATAAAATAAGAAAAGGTTGTTTGAGAGTATTGGAGCTAATTAGCAACGTTTATGATCATGCATAATTAAAAGGTTGTTTGATATAGTTTTGTCTTGTCCTATGTCGACATCCAGATATATTGGTCCTTCGATGTGAAATCAAGATAATTGTAAGTGTTACGAGAGACGAGATAGACCGAAATCGCGTGGAAAGAAGTTATCCAGAAAGATCTATGATATTATGAAATCTATGTAGACTTGGCCAAAAAAATAGAATACAATGTAAGAAAAAGATCTATGTAGTCTAAGCCAAAAATAAAAGAATATGATACCACCTAGTTGGATGTGCACTTCTAGTGTTAGAAAATCTAAATTATTAAATACTGGAATTAAACAGATTGAGATTTAAGTGGAACAGATAGTGAGGATTCATATTGCCTATGTGACTAGCTTGGGATTGAAGAGCAAATAGAGAGGATCCGAAGATGCTAAACATATGCTTATGATTTGTGTAAGACAAGGCACATATAGGATGATTATAAAAGTGTAACGAGAAAAAATGCAAGTTATGACAATAGAGTGGAAGGACCATAGTTTTCCAGATACTGCTTGTTATCGTTCTAATAGCATACCTTTTGGAAAACCGGATACTCTGCACTAAATCGTGTACAAGCAAATTCTTGAGCTTCCTCACTCGTACCGGGCTCTTGCTTCAAAAATTGGTTGCAGGGGAAGGCCAAGATTTCAAAACCTGATAACTCAATTCAAATATATATGCATAAGGGTCTCTATAACAACGACAACATCCAAGTGGAATCCCACAAGTGGAGTATGGGGAGGTTAGAATGTAACCAGACCTTACCACTACCTCAGAGGTAGAGAGGCTGTTTCCTGTCCTCATAAAATTGGGTCTCTATAGAGACCAATAAACTTCTAGTAAGAGTGAAGAAACCTTAAGAGAAATAAAATATGGAAAGAGCATGCCCACTAAGATCAGACAAGTGGGGTCTAGGGAAAAACTTTGAAAGACTACTTACAAATACTTAACAGACCACTCACTTTTATCCTTGAATTGATTGTAGAGTTGAGTCAATTGGGTATAATTGGTGTTTGTGAACCCACTGTTTCAGCCAACATAGAACCACTATCACCAAAATTGAAATAACAAAGAAGAGGGAAAAAAACAGTAGAAATATAGCTTAAAGTTGGATAATTGAATTGAAAAAAGAACAAATAAATCAAGAGCTGAAGAGAGAAGAACCATTTGGAGGCAACATTAACTACAAGAAGCACTTTTCCCTTGTAGATGCTTAGGTCTACATTTTTCCCTTTGAAATCCTGGAAACAAGAAGAGAAAAGGGGTAAAAAAAAAACAAGAATTGGATACCAAATAAACGCCCATCATATCAGGAAAGAAAAAAGGAAGCAGGTGTGCACAAGGGGTGTAAAGGAATCACCTTCACAGTGAATTCATGGATTGATTTCTGTGGAACTGATTTAGAAGCCCCCATTTCTGTGTGAAACAGAAGTTGTAGAGTATACCCCAGAATTGGGTTTAAGAAGATAACAGCTTTTGGTTATCTGAGTTTCTTGAATGTGAATGCGGTCGGGACCAATTTTGCCACCTAATATTTCCCTTCTTGTCACTTTGTACAAATCATAACCGCTCCGACCAATTTGTGTTTTACCGCATTTTATTCTGTTAACCCACCCTTTTTTATCGCTTTAATGTTGGATATTCTAATTTGATTTTTGATATTTAACATTTAAATTATAGGTAGATTAATTTAAATTTATGTGGACAAAATTTTATTTAAAATTCTCAACAATCTCATCCATTATATCATATTCTTTGATAATAATTCATGTGTACTAACCTATTAGATAAATAAATTATACCTATTTATTTGATAGTTTATTTTTGCTTATTGTAACTATTATTTTAAGAGTTAATTTATAAAGGAAGACAGAATTACCACCAGGCCCTTTAGTTTTAAATGCTGTATAAGAAAATTAACAGCATTAAGAATAAAAGTATTTTTCCGTCTTTACAACGTGTTGGCAACGACAAAAATCAATCAAGAACCGGAGAATTTGTAGACTCTATTTTTAGCATGTGATGCCCTTTTAATAAGTTTGATTTTAAATCCATATTTCAAACTTTGAGACAACGCCTTCTTCTTTCCCAAGTTTTCAACAAAAAAATTAAAATAAATACAACATACCTAGTGAAAAATATTATGTACGGCTAATTGGCTTCCAGGCTGGGTTTCTTTTTCTCAACAGCACCATGCTAAACTTTCAAAACTCAGAGTAAAATATTACTACTACTTTATCAAGAAGTTGCCCACCACATTCAACCTTCAAGAAATACTCCATCCACAATTTTTGTTCCTCAAATATAGGTGGAACAGCAGGAGCAAGCTGCTAATAGATCAGTAAAATTTTTTTAGTGAAACAGGAAGAACTGATAGCAGCAAAATAGACCTGCAGTGGAGGAATAGAAACAGCAGCACTCAAACTGTGTCCATCTCATTTGACACGGCTGTTGCAGCTCAGCATATTAATAGGCTACCACCACTTGTAACAATAACACAAATGTGGAGCATCTGGAGAAATATGCAAGAGATAAAGCTAAGAGAATAGTATATTTTGCTACCAAGAAAACACAATTTTAATTTATCACCTTACGATTTCAGCTTCACAATTCTAGTTACACTGAATGAGGTGAGTTCCTCCAGAATGTACAGGGATCATGTGAGACATATAAAAATGGGTGCACATGATGAGTAATAACCTGAAATGCCCTAACTATTGCCAAATTGTTTTTGACAGACCTCCTCTGATATTAACTAGGAAGGAGAGACGATGAACAGTATAACTAAAAAGGAAAAAACAATATAATTAAATATACAAAACTCAGCTGCCTAGGAATATGCTACAGAGCTCTCTAGATGATGAATTATCCCCTCTACAATTGTGAAGGAACGCTAAGATACATATATATACAATCATGAACTGCGTCGCTCTTCTCCCCTTCAGTGCACCTCCGTGCACAAATTGCTCTCAAATTAGTATAAACAAGCCGCACTACCTGCAACAGTATGACAGGTAAGAACAAATGCCTTAAAAGAATAACATGAAACCACAGCCCGAACTCTTAAATTTTTTAACAAAGTAGCAGTACCAGCAGCTGTAGCTTCCACTCTTGGGTCATCATCTTATCTTGGTCTCCAAAAGCCAGGACCTGCACAGCAGAAGCCATCACCATCTAAGTAATGTGTAAAAATTCCTCGGGAAAAAATGCCTGCTCATTTATTGCCTTCATATAATTAAAAAATAGAAAGAGCAAGGTAACCCACAAAAACAATAAAACAACATCCCCCTCACACTTCTCTCTTTATTACTTGGAACCTTTACTTGTTTATTGTTCAATTTCACATTGAAGGTCAGATCATATTTCTACAAATGCACATCAGTCGACAGTGGGTAGAATATAAGAACTTCTGGTTGAGTTTTTGCAAAAGCTTCTAAGAGAAATTTGATGCATTGTGTCAAGTTATTCATCCCATGCGCCATATACAAACAAAAAATGGCTGACAGTTCAATTTGAAAGATTCGAGAAAAATTAAATCTGGTTGTTAAGTCGCGCACTTGCAACACAAAGGGTATTTCAAAAACAGAAGTGCATTGGAAATAGAGCAACAGTACATGTAGTATCCACATTGAATTAAAGAACTCAACCTCTAGATGTTACTGGAATTGGGTGTTCAAGCGGTGGCCTATGAGTAAAGATATCCCTCCTGTTCATACCCCGAGGTGGATAACCCCACTTGTGGCTTGGTAAAGGTGGTTCATGTGGAACAGGATATGATCCAGCAGCATAGTGACCTCTGGAGCCATCTGGAAAGCATGGACCTGAAAGACACAAGCAACAGTAAAACCAAAGGAAATATAGACAGTTGAAATACTCGGCATTGCAAAATCGCGAAGGCTTTACCAGAATAATGGGATGGTGCCATCCAGTTCTCTCCAATTTCATGTCGTGTTGCCTTCATTCCATTAAGATCTCTGGGAAAACTTCTATTATCTCCATTCTGCATATGGAGTACACTGGAATAAGGGGTTGCTATATCCCTCCTCTGATCAGCCTGAACATAAGAGAACTGATTTGAAGGAGCGGGATGAGGTGGCCGCAAATGGAAGCCCTTGCCAGAAGCCCCATCATGTGGCTGCACTCCATTAGACAAGCCAAATGGTGGATGACGAACAGCTCCAGTGCTGGAAGGACGTGAACTAGCCACATCGGGCACCTTCATTGGTCCCTCAGCACGAAGCTCTCTGCTGTCAGAGGGCTGACAATGAATAGCATCTGAGACTGTCGGATGAACTTGTGCAACTGAACACTGCTGAAACATGGTTTCCGGCAAGTTGTCTTTGATATTCTGTGAAAGATGAAGATTGAGATTACACATGTTAAAATAATTCTAACAAAAGTAATAGTTGATCCTACCAATACAAATTCACAAGGCAAAAAGTCACCATAGCCGGAGAAAGAAGTAAAACAAATGTACCTGGGAACCCATTGAACACTTTGACTGAACACTACTAGGGGCAGAATTCAATATAGAAGTTGGAGGTGGAAAAGAAGATGGTGCAGGAATAACTGAGGGCAGAAGCGGTAGTGGTGGTGCTGGTGGTGGGGGAGGGGGAGATGATGGCAAAGGAGGCGATGAGGGAGGACCATCTTTTGGAAGTGGGGGATGGAAGGAAGCTCCAAAACTTTTCCCATCATCGGGACGTGAAATCTGAGCAGAATCTGTTCCAACGCCGTAACGAATGGAAGCAATTTCACCTTCACACACGGGGGACACATCTTCCATTTCAAGTTCACCATCAACATCTTCCAGGATATGTTTGTGCTTCTCAGTAGCCGGGATAGCCTCCTCTCCATTGTGCTTTCCAGCAGGGTGTTCTGGAGTGACAGCCTCAAAACTCTCACCATCAGAATCACTCACTTCTTCATCCTTGACCATTGCAGGCATACAAAACCCAGGAAGTTGAAAACTTGAATTGCTGAAGTACAAAAAGATTCACAATCAAGGAATCTCAAGGGGAAGAATCTAAAATCATAAAAGCTATTTTTACATTCAACAATAACATCTACAAGGGTATTAAATAAGTTACCTTCCATATTCATCAACCAGCATCCCCTCCATTTCTCTAATTGGATCATCGAAAGGTCTTTCTGTCCTCATGGGACGTCGAGAGAAACCACGACTCAATGATGACCCACAAAAAGATTCAAGTTCTCGTATGTAAGGTCGAACAACAGACTCGGGAAGAATCTTCCTTTCCTGCCAAACCCTCAAAACCTATCAAGAAACAAGATAGATAATGAGAGCTACGGTTTGACCAAACATTAAATTTGAAATCCAACGGAAGGTATAGAAAAAGGAAATATTCCTTACTTTCAAACATTGCCTTCGATTTTCCTGAGAACTACTGCCAGGAGGAGCAGCTGCTGATATTAGACGAGGCAATACTACCTGAATCGCTGAAGGATATATGCCACCAATGTGACCTATAATTACAAATACAAGCAGGGAATAACATACCAGGAAGATACAAAGGAAGCATACTAGTGCAATGCCTTAAAGTAGAAAACACTGAATTCAGGTTACCTTTCAGTCCTCTAGAAAACTGCGCAATGGAATCAACAAGAAAGAAAAGATCCACCCTTCTACGTAAGCTTGACTCGATTTCCAACTTTTGAGCAATGATCTCTACAACCTGAGGTCATCATTCAACATCAGCAAACAGGGCTAGCATGCATATTGGGAAATAAAAGATACAAATTTCAAAATTCCCAGTCCTTGTCAGTAGAAACTCAGAACTTCAAACTCTGAATTATATATCCATTTTTGGGGCACACGAGCCAAGATGCAAGGATTTGTCAAATACAGCTGAACTCGAGGCACCAAAACCAAAAAGCCTCTATTCCAACAACTTATGTCAAGGTGAAAAAGAAAAAGGCAACTGAACTTAATTGAAGATAAGAACTTACATCAAGCATGCATCTAGGAAGCGAATTAGTTCAACATTTGTAGGGGAACACAGGATACAAATGTCAACCAGGTCCCAGATTAATCTCACCTTATTTTATCCGTACTTTGTTTATTTTCTCAATGAGGACAGATTTAGAATCTTTAATCCCATCCATACAATATACCATTTATTACTCTTGAATCACCTTAGGATCTCTATATCAATCATGCTTCAGATAACAAACAAAGAACATGAATGAGTCTCAAATAAATACCAAGCAATTCTCTTTAACTGAATAAACATTATGTTCCCTCCCTTTTGGGAATTAACACACTTCACGGTCCCTTCAGACCAATAGGAACAAATTACTTGTTCCACAACCTGAGGTGCCGACCTGAAAGCTCTTAACTAAAATGATAAATAGACAGGGAACAGATCTTAGAGAATCCAAAATATCAAAGCTCTTTCTAGCAGAACCAAGCAACAAACTTTCTCTTTCTGTCGGACAGCCTTCCCCCCCCCCCCCTAACCTAGTAAATCCGCAGAAAACCAAAATAGACGCTGAATAAACAAAGCCTACTTCTTGTAAACTGCCCATAAAGCAGAGAGAAAACAACACATAAAGACTAGCATTATTCATCTGAGCTAGACAGCTATCTGCAGTTAGTAGTAGAGGAGAAAGGAGAAAACAAATCAAGAAGATTGAACAGTTATGTTTAACACATACTATAACAAACTATTATAAATAAGTGTGACGAGAAGCATGTAACTTTACCTTGGAAGCAACACCGAACTTAGCACAGTCTAAAGCAACACGTGTAGCCCGTCCAATGCTTTCTTTTGTCCTTGTCAATATTCCAAGAGTGGCCTCAAAGGAACCCAAAGCAGCATTGGCTTCTCCTCTGCTGCTCAGTTTCCCACCAGTCCTTGGTTTGTCATGTAGCTGACGAGGCAAGGGACTAGAGCTTCCAATACTTAAATGCATGCTACTATCTACAGTAGACATGTTGCAAGTTAAAGTATTTGGTGTAGATGCTCTAGCAAAGGAGTCCATCCCATCAGTAAGAGAGGATGACGATAGGGTGGTAGAGACAGCTTTATCGCCGAACTGATCATCAGATACAGAGCTCAAACCAGACACATGCAACTCCTTGAGTGACACATCCACAACTTTTTCAGGACTTGAAGATGAAGTCGCACTTATATTCTTTGATGCTGATCCAGCTTCTTTCATTTTAATTGACCTAAGATAAGGCATACAGGAAAGTATCAACACATCACACAACAGATTAGGGACCAGAGCAAATAAGATGGAGACAAAAAATTGTTACAGGAAAAATAAAAATATCTTACTTGTCATTCTCTTGAATGCTCGCATCTAATGACACCTCGCACAGCTTGTTATTTTGACCACATTCAGCCTCTGCAATACCCAACCTCATTATACCACCTTTTTCCAGTGAACTTATTATCAACTCATCATTAGATACACAATCAGCAGATTTTCCAGAAACTTCAGAAATTGGATCTTCAAGGTGTTTTGCCGACTCTGCAGCTTCATTTTCACAATTTTCATCAGATGTCAAGACTGGTTCTGGTGAGGGTCGTTCACATTTGAAGGTACCCTGTGACTTGACATCATTAGACTTTGCATTAGCAGAATGTGCAACAAAAGTGCTAGAAGGGCAGTCAATTGATGACTCCACTTTTGAGGGCATCTGAATAATAGCGTCTGATACATCACATTTATCTTCACTGGATACCTTTGCTGAGCTATCATCACAAGCTAAAGGTGTGGTAAGAGCTGGCAGTTCTGATAAATGTTCCAAGCCATCCGGAGCTACTAACGCTTTAGCACTGGCAACAACAGCAGCATCTTCCTGCACAGCATCAGCTGGGCTTCCCACTTTACCCACATCAGAGTTATTCTCAAGTTTAATACCTACAGACAGTTCAGAGCAAACCTCCTTGGAACTTGAGCAATGTCCATTAATAGATGTCTTAATTTTACAAAGCCCATCCACATCTTGTTTGTCATCATCTGCAGCATAAGCTGACATGGCCTCCAAGGCACGATGAAGACGTTTAGAGGGAGGTAAAGCAGATTCACCATCCAGCGAACCACCAAACTGTTTACGGATTTCCCAAAAAGATGGTCTTTTGGGAGAACACTTCTTCGATGGAGATGAATCGTACGCATCACTTTTAATACAAGTAGAGTTCTGAAGGCAAGATCCATCTCCCTCGGGTACCTGTTCCGAGGACTTGTCAGAAGCTCCTGGTGATTTTGCATCTGTCAGAACCTCATTACGTAGCACCTTCCCTTCAGGTGCTGATCTACCCATACGCACCCTGGCTCTCTTGACTAGTGGTAAGTGCTCATCACCATCTTCCTTCAATTCCTTGGAATTTCTTTCATCAGATTTTACAAGGTCACCTGGCAAAACATCTGTACTTCTAGTAGTCAGTGTCTCCGGTGCTATATCTTTGTCTAAACCAGCAGAGGACTCAGTTAAATCAGTGTGCAGCCTCTTTCTATTTGGCTTCCGTTTCTTCTTGAGTATCACCGCACTGCTTTGGAACTCAAGCCTTTGGCTCAACTCAACCTCCGATTCACATTGCACAGCACACCTATACACAGGTTTACAACCAGATTCCACACTGCTTCCTTCATTTAAGCTAATGCTGCCAGAGTCAACAGTAGCAATTTCGGAATTACTCTCTTCTGTGCTGCCATCAGAAACAAAATCAAGTTGTTCCATATTCTTCCTATCTAAACCATCTGATGGTTTTCCATCCAGTTTATTCCTTCTGGCAGATCTATCTCTTACAGAATTCGGACCATATCCAGCATTCATGCTGAGAGGGCCTGAGGGAAACCAACGATTTTGAAGTACATCAGGATCAATTCTCAAAGAACTTCTCAACCTGCGTGTAGATGGAGCCCTTCTCTCCACAGCACCATCCCTTGACCTTCCACCTACAATTTTCCTTCGCATAGAATAAGTCTTTGTAGCTGGCCCATCCACAACCTCCACACCAGTAGGATCAAGTGACAGCATTTCACCATCATGGGAGACATTGTCTTTTACAGCAACTGCACCAGCCTCATTTTCAAAGTCTGGTTCATTTTCCTCTCCATGGTTCACTTTTGATGAAGACTCGAGTGTATTAAGAGCTTCACCCTCCAAATGAGTTCTGCTCAATTCAACAACCACATTGTCACTCCCAACAGCAACTTCATTGGTAGAATTCCCATTGGCTAGTTGCTCTGTTTTCAACTTCTCAAAGGAATCAATAATCTCATGCACAGCACGAACAAAATCAGCACCTTTTCCACGACGTTTCACAAAAAGAGATTGTTTCTTATCTTCAGTAAATGCTTCGACATCCACAGGATTGCAGAAGGCTCTGAATTAAGAAAAATATTTAGCAAAACAATATTAAAGTCATGGGATGGGAGCACAGAAAATAAAAGATGCCATACACACAAAATAAGAAGACATAGCAGAATTAATAGGCAACACCATTCTAACAGCAAAGGAATATAAAGAAATATGTGGTATTACTTTCATATGATTAAAGTTTCTCATTCTTTTCCTTTCTAAAACTGTTTGGTGATGTTATTACTTGAGCCAACGGTCTATCAAAAACTGTTTCTCTACCAACACACAATCCTGCCAGACCCCACTTGTGGGATTATACAAGGTTTGTTGTTGTTATACTTACATATGACACAAAAAATTAGGAAAGCAATTAGATGTGGTCGAAAAACGTTAGTCTTATTCTATCAACTCCTAACATATGAAGCCTCCAAAAATATACAAAGAATCACTCGGTGAATATTACTTGAAGTGCATCAACAAGATATTCTGTAACAACCTAGAATACCTTGCATTCGGTATACATCCTCAAAACATTGGTTCTCTTAGTTTGAAGGTGATAGTTCTTAAATCTTAAGTGTACTTCAACATTGAAAGCATCTTTGATGATCATTATATTACTAAAAGTACAGAAAGTACTTCTAAGAAGTCTGAGCAAGGAGATAACTCCATTCAGTCAAGTTTGCAGATGTTGAAAGAGGTTCAACCACACAAAAGTTACCAAAGTTTAAAAGAAAAAATATAAGAAGTCACGATCAATAAATAGAGTACTCACATTTGTTGGGTTCCAAAAAAGTAAACCAACACTTTCTTCCGGTCTCTCGAATAACCCCACTTCTCCGGTTCACTCACCTGTCATAAGCAAAAAAATCATGTTTAGGCTTCTTCTGGCAGAGCTTACAGCTGTTAGCCAAATGAAAGGTAAGGGAAATAGACAAAGAAAGAGACTAGGTGCTTCTGGCCATCATGTGAGAATACATACAATTTAATCTGATGAGAAAAAACATTTTTAGGATAATTAAAGACTTAGTCAAATGAGTAAAGGAAACAGATTTAGAAAGCGACTAGACATTCCTGGCTATCAGGTGAGGATACACAACCAAAAAAGTTGAACCTGGTATTGAAGCTAATGAAAAACATATCTAGGATAAACCATAAGAGTAATAACTTATTAATTAGAATTTATAAAACCAAAACAATCCCCCAGAATAGTGGCACACGGTTCGACTGGCTATCAGGTGAGGATGCACAACCAAAAAAGTTGAACCTGGTATTGAAGCCAATGAAAAACATATCTAGGATAAATCACAAGAGTAATAACTTATTAATTAGAATTATAAAACCAAAAAAATCCCCCAGATCAGTGGCACACGGTTCGAAACACAATATATAACAGGCCCAACCCTCTAGCCTTCCCAACTTGAACACCAAACTTTCGTCTATGGCATGGTTCAAGCCCGTGAATTTATTAAGAACATGAACGCTCCATTTGCAATGTCAAAGAAACTGTATAGACACCATTATTGTTTGCACATGCTTTACGCAAAAACAGAAACTCATAAATTGAGCTTAATCATTGCTATTGTACACCCTATACGATACTGATTCCTGCTTAAGCTAGAAGAAAATCCCAGTTTTTGGCAGAAGCTAAACATCAAAAGATATTAACATCTAAAGTAACCTCTTGATTATCTAGTCCTCTGCTTTTGAAATATTTCTGAGAGTTCATATTGCAAAAATTTTCAGAACAATTCTTTTTAAAAGAAGGCTAATAACTAAACAAACGTTTCCATAAAATAGACTGCCCCTCACCATATAGCTCACTAGGAAGTTATGCTGGTAAAACTGATTGTGTGGCCTACTGGTCAATAAATTGAGTGCAAACCTTAAAACAAAGGTTCCAATCCCAACAGAACAAAAATAAAAAGTGACCTCTTCATATACACCTAAGCCTTAGTGCACAGAACTACCGGACACCTGTATTTGTCAAATGTACTTGGTACGGATGGAATCTAATTGCCTCCAAGCTGCCGGACACCATTGCTATTAAAGAAAACATTGTGGCAGCTAAGTAGATTTCCTTTTTTCCCAAGAACATTACGATATGTACCCTTAGTAAAGGGGTCTATACAAGCATAGTTTTTAAAAAAACACGACCAAGAACTATTGCATCAAACACACTTCTTGTTAATACTAAAATATTTTTTCCAGAGAAGGTAAATAATACTGGGTACTTTTAAGTTCATGGGTAATAGTACTAGTTGTGTACATTTAAGATCAGAACTTTATTTTCACAGCATAGAACAAACAAAAATATGGGAACTAGTTGTGAGGTGATATTATCTTTCTTTTGTGAAAGGACGCACTTTCTTTCTCAAAATGGCTGTATACAACCGACATAATGTTCTATGAAATAGTAATCTTGTTTTACAAATAAAATCTACAACCTGACATTAAAAAGGCACTGGTTATTTGAGAAGGCATAAATGCAGAAGATTATACATAATAAAAATAAAAGATAAAAATAAACAGACAATGATTATTTATTTGTCATAATGGTGGCACTCAGACAACCTTGTAATACACCTCCACGAAGTACCTGCTATATTTCAACAATATAAATTCAAATAACTTGGTGGACCAAGAGTTACAGAACACATTAAGCAAAATTACATCAACCAGGCTCGAAAACCAATCCAGATTATTTATATTCAGTTGCAAAAATGGTTGTGGAGGTTCAATGAAGAAGATGATGCCCTTTGGAGAACATCATCTGTGTAAAATATGGATCGCTAAGCCTATGGATTTCTAAAACTTGGCCCTCTCCTGTTGGTATTAGCATTCGGAAAAATATCAGACTTATCGGACTTCTCTGGGGAGCACATATCCCTGCAAGTAGGAAATGGATGGAAGATTCGATTTTGGCAAAACACTTGGTGATTTGCACTTTGATAGTCATCGGAATTTTGGTTACTGCAGGCTTTTCAAGGTTGAGGAGGTTATACGTGATATCAGTAGGATAAGCAGGGGGAGGGGGAGAGCGATCAGACCCAATGTGTTCCGATGGAATTTTGGAAGAGCACTCTCACGGATGGTATGGAGTGATTGACTAGGTTGTTTAATACTATTCTGAAGACTGCTAAGATGCTTGATGAGAGGAGAAGTACAATGGTTCCATTGTACAAGAACAAGAGTGATATCCAAAGTTGTAACAATTACAGGGGTATCACGTTGCAAAGCCGCACTATGAAGGTCCAGGAGAGTGGTGAAGATGAGGGTGAAGAGAGAAGTGTCTATTTCAGAGAATCAATATGGATTTATGCCGGGAGAAATGACTACTAAAGCAATCCATCTCGGAGACTGGTGGAGAAGTATAGGGAAAGAAGAGACCTTCATATGGTATTCATTGATCTTAAGAAGGCCTATGACGAAGTTCCAAGGGATGTCCTCGAGAGTTGTCTGGAGGCGGAAGGTGTTCCAACGATGTATGCTAGGGCGATAAAGGACATGTATCACGGAGCCAAAACTTACGTAAGAACAGTGGAAAGAGACTCGTATTTTCCAATTGAGATAGAAAGAAGTGGAGGTCGCGAATTAGAGTAGTAGGCTAATTGGTTGGTAGGGTTAGGTGGTTATCTAGTCATGGGGTATAGTAGGGTAGAGGAGTAGTAGTGTCTTATAACATGTGTTGTCATTATTTGTTGTTTATGTGTTAATTGTATCATATTTATGTATTGTCATGTGCTTTTGGTTGTTAGTCGTTTTTTGATATTCCCTTTCTTTTACTTTTTGTCATATCTAGTTTATCTGCTAATGGGTTTTTGAGACGATGGTTCCCAGGAAACCACCTCTCCACTTCTATGAGGTAGTGATAAGGTCTGCGTACATTCTACCCTCCCCAGACCCCACTTGTGGGATTCCACTAGGTATGTTGTTGTTGTTGCTGAGATGGGACTTTGTCAAGGATTTGTGTTCAAGCCTTTTCTTTTTGCCTTAGTGATGAATGAGCTAACACGATTTATTCAAGAAAAGGTTCCATGGTGTATGCTTTCTGTGGATTCCATAGTACTTTTCTTACCTTTTCTTTGGCTACTTTTTCTTTTTATTCATAGAATTGTAATTGTTTCTCATTTTAGTCGCTATTCTATATCCATTGTTGTCTTGCTCTTGGGACTGATATATTTGAGTTGAGGGTCTTCTAGAAACAGTCTCTCTATCTCTATGAGGTAGTGTTAAAGTCTGCATACACTCTACCCTCCCCAAACCCCACTTGTGGGATTTCACTAAGTTGTTCTTACATGGATTGGACACTCCCCACTGAAGGACTCATTTCCCACTCTAATTCATAGTACCACTTGCCAAGTAACTTTCCTTGCAGGTCCCGAGCAAGCTCAAGATTGGCGCATCCATAGAAATCTCAATGATTTGGGAAATAAAAGGATATTTATCGATCCTTCAGACGTTGTAAAATCTTCCTCCTTTCTTAAACAAATCGGATCACTTCATATGGAAATAGCATTCCAGAGGTGTATTCTCTCTTAAAGAGTTGCTAATCTTTTCTTTCTAGATCTCCCTATAGTCTTTGGCCCTCGACAACTAAATGGAAAACTAAAGGTCCTTTAATGGTGAAGTGTTCCACATTTGGATCGTAGCAAATGTTTGACTTTGGATGACCTACAAAGGAGAGGCATTGCCTTTGCAATTGATCCATTCTTTGCAAGGAAGAAGCAGAAGGTGTTAACCATCTTTTCCTTTATTACAAAACTGTATTCTAAAGATCAAACAGTGAATGCTATGTTCGACTAAATTAAAGTTATGGCAAAGTCACGTGTTAATTCTATTCATGTAGCGGTCGTATGTTGGGTCATTTGGAAAGGGAGAAATGTCAGATTTTTATGACCAAAAAAATAATTATTCTGAAACTGAAACAAACTTGCATATCTTCACTTGGTTTTTGGAACAACATGGCAATTTCAAATGTGCAAAGAGTTTGGATGCCATGTTTGACTATGTTAATCCTTCAAGCGACTTGCAAAGCTCATTCTTGTTTTTGTTTGCCCACATTTGGTGCCTCTTTGTAAATTGTGCAACTTTTCGTCAACTCTTTTCTTTTGATAACCGAGAAATTTGTTTGTGGCCTGACTTTTGGACCAACCACAGACTTCAGCCTTCTAAACTCGATGGATAAATGGCTCGCCCTTCTATCCTTCTCCACTTAGATATCAAGCTTCACTATGCATGGCGGGGCTTGAACTTGTGACATCAGCCACAAATCCTCCACCCTTTGCCACTCAAGTTAGGCCCTTATAATCTTCACCTTATCCAAAAAAAAATTACACCTTCAATTTCTTATTCCTCATCACTAGTAAATTCATTCATAATGCTTTATCAACCGTCTATATACTGGTTTGTCAATTACACTTATTGTTTAGTGTTGCACTTACAAAAACTGTGCTCGTTGACAATATAAAGAGCATCCTAGTACCTTAGTGCCAACACTAGAATGTCACCCACGCAGAAGCGCAAGTTAGGTTGTATGCAACTTCAAGGAATAAGCAAGGCCCAATAATCTTTTAGCAACACTAGATTGTGGCTGAATTCACATATTTTTTATAAACCTTGGTGTCGAGGCCAGGTTCCACACAGCTCGACTAATTCCATGGGATACTAGCAACCTCCCACCACCAACTGCTACCATATAACTCTAACCACCAAGGCTACGATGGAAGGAACGAAATCACCTAGCATTTTTTAATCTTTGCTGGAATTTGAACGTCACACCTCAAGGTTATCAACCAATGTCATTAACTACTATTCCACACCCTTGGGTGTATTCACATACATCTTACAACTTAACGATTTGCTATTAATGACATTTACTTGATGTATCTAAATTAAAAAAATGTTCCATTGTAGTACTATGTGGAGGACTGTGATTACACAAAACATGTAAGCAGAATATGGAAAAGTATCAAGAAGGAATGTGAAACCTTTAGCAGCAACATTGCTCTTAAAGAAGGGAATGGAAAGAACATGGAAGATCAGATTAGAGCGTGGCAATACATGAAAGTTGTCCCTTCTAAAAAAAATATACTCTAGTTGTCATTCCAACTACCTATAGCATAAGGCTCCCATCAACAACTGCTACCATATAACTCTGACCACCAAGGCTAGGATGGAAGGAAAGAAACCACATAGCGTTTTTTTAATCTTTGCTGGAATTTGAACCTCACACCTCAAGGTTATCAACCCATGTCATTAACTACTATTCCACACCCTTGGGTGTATTCACATACATCTTACAACTTAACAGTTTGCTACTAATGACATTTACTTGATGTATCCAAATTAAAAAAATGTTCCATTGTAGTACTATGTGGAGGACTGTGATTACACAAAACATGTAAGCAAAATATGGAAAAGAATCAAGAAGGAATGTGAAACCTTTAGCAGCAACATTGCTCTTAAAGAAGGGAATGGAAAGTAGATGAAGATCAGATTAGAGCGTGGCAATACATGAAAGTTGTCCCTTCTAAAAAAATATACTCTAGTTGTCATTCCAACTACATATAGCATAAGAATATGACAATTTATATCAGGATCACATAGCACAAAATAGTGAAGCCACTTAAAATCGAGAGAAATAAGACACCTGAAAACCTAATAAAGTTGCAATAAAAGCAAACGATCACAAATATCGACTTCAATCATCTTCAGTAAAAGTAATATTACACATGCTACTAAAAAAAAAGAACCACCAGATACCAACATAGGGTTGAGGTGGCTTTCTAGGGCACAAATGCCCTTACTAGTTTTGGGGATTTGGTTGGCAAAAGTGGTTTTTTTTCACCTTCTAGCCATCAGATGCCGGATTAGCCTAGGACTTCCCCTTACCCGCCTTTATTGAGAAAGATGTGGAACAAATAGTTACATGAATGGAAACCAAACATGATGTCAATCTATCAAAATCCAAAGAGAAAGAAGACAGCATTTGCCAATTTGCTTCACCTTCAAACATTCGGATAAAGATGGTGCATCGCTAAGTCACAAGCCAAACAGGATGCCTAAAAGGAGCTAAATTATCTTCTTACCTGGGTACTTTGGAGGGACAAGGAACAAAAGCATTGTGGGAGTGGTAAATGAAGCCCCTTGTAATTGAGGACATATCTTTTGTTTTGGATGAATATTTGGTACATACAAACGACCATGACATTTTATATGATAAATGAAATCTAGCAAACCGTATTTTGCACAACTTCTCCACATTTTCTCTGTATACTTGAATGATGGAATTTCCTTACATGACAACAATCATTACTTTCTGAAAAATGACAATCTAAATTATTTTCTACTTGCGCGCTTTACAACTTAATACTTTGTTGCTTGTTTCTAGTTTTATTCATCTCTCAATCAAAGGAGGGAAAAGGGACGAGGAATAGGCGATCTCATATTCATCACCAGATCTTCATGCACTACATTAAGAATAGAGCCGATATCACTATATTGGCAATTTCCCACCCAAAGGCCCAAGCAATATTCTTCCTAAACATTATCCAACTTTTTTCCTTATTTTTAATATATTGGCTGGATGACGGGAATAACTTTGTATTTCTTTTGACTAGTCAAAGAGGCAAATGATTCATTTTCTCAACTATAGTAGAAACAAATTTACAAATCCTAAATTATCTAATAAGAAGGATAAATTGACCCAAGTCACACCATTGTCCTAACCTAAAGGAAAAGGTAGCAACATGAACTTCACTTCAAATGAATAATCACTTGCACATACCAATGGTATAAAATTTTGTAATCTAGAATCATTGTATTTGCGGTGGATATTCAATTTTGCATTGTTATCCAATAAAAGCAGGATTGAAAGATTGGGTACGTCTTCAACTAAATGATATGATTTATAAATGCAAAAGAATGTCATGTACGACCACAACCACCCGTCGATATATGAGCAAGCTGAGTCGGTATGTATATTATAAATCTAGGGTATAACCAGCTCAATCCTCATTTGTCATAATCGAGACCTATGAACCTATGTATGTGCACTATACAACAGTGTTAAAGATATTCAGCAATATGAGGCTCAGTACAGATCTAACAGTGATTTGGATCTAAATTTCAGGAGAAACTGTAATAATTGCCCCATTGGAAAGGGTAATTATATTCATTTAGTTACTACGCAATTTCAGTGATCAAGGAGAGGGGTCTGACAGGTTCTGTGGATTAAGCCACAGAACAAAGGAATCTTTTCAGTAAATAATTGCTACACATTTATGATGGCTTCTAGGCCATTGGAGCATAATCATAATGGTGGCCATGGAGACAGATTTGGAGGAATAGGGCACAATACAAGATTGCCCGCTTTTGCACTAAAACCAAACAAAATATAACTCAGCCTCTCAAACCCAAGCAAAAAGCTTTGTTTGCACTAAACTAACTGAATTCTTCATTAACCACATCACTGGATATAAAACCATTTTTGGAAGATAATCAAATTTACACCAAGGCAATATAAAGAACATATTTATTCAAGTCTAATAGCATGCAAGTGAAAGCAACTGTGTTATGTCCTATTTGGCTACACCCGTAGAATCCATTTTGGGTCCACTAATTTCATAAAAACCAGTGGTTCTCCAAGATTCAGCAAAATTTTGAATTTTTAATTAAAAAATGTTTAAACATGAATTTAAGTCCTGATTCAAAACATATGCAGTTTTGAGTCATAAATTTAAGTCGCGCGACCATCTTTTCTATACTGCTCTAATTTTTCTATCACAGTTGATGACTGTCCTTGTAATTACACTGCTTAATTAACAATTAGTATACACTTCTCCAGCTATACTAACAATTAATGTGCACGTATCAGTGAAGACGTGATCGAATAAGGGCCAAAAAAAGATATATGAGTAGGCAGCACAAGAAAACAAAACTATAAGAACAAATGACAACTATACGAACAAATAAATAGGAAAGAAGTACAATTAAAAGACACATATGTTATTATCAACTTAGATGTCTAAAGTGCAAATATGCAGGCTTTAACTAATGAATTTAAGCTCTATGACCAACTTTCATGCTTATAAAGAACAAGATCATTAGAATGCTTTACCTGACAACTAAAAATGAACTTCCCAGTTACATTTATTGTTCAGGATCTCCAATATACATGTCGTAGACGATGAGCACCAACATAGCCTCCATGCCCACACTAAACCATGATTAAGCTAGGTTAAATTCCTGGCCTGTACTACACCTAACTCATGATACGGTTCTGGTAATCAATGAATCCGTCCTCCTTAAGCAGGATTTGGCACAATTATCACATCATATGCCAAATTAACATAGTTCCAGAGAACGTTAAGCTAGGTGACACGTTTTATTCAAATAGACCCTTCAAGCTAGTGTGTTTAAATTCAAGTGGTACAAATAGGCAGCATTGCCAGAATAAGCAGTCCAATTAAGAAGTAATACGGTAGTAAGGGAAAATGTAGAAGAAGATAGAAACATATGAAGCAATGGTAGTACAATATAAAAATATAAAGAGAGGAAAACAAACAAGAGGTATAAAGAGAAAGGAAGAGGATACAAGGAATCAATTAAAAAAATTCTTACGCATGAATGCTAAATAAATACCTATGCAAGTGGAAATAAGTTAGACACAAGTTGAGATCAAAGAATGAGACAATTTCCAAATAAAGCTACACAAGAATCAAACTGGGTATCTTGTGTTGTTAAGTAGCAAACTGACCAGCAGTCAAGCGTACTAAACACGCTAACAACTTAGCAGCAAACTCTCTCTAGATACACTCCCAAGTCAAAACACAATGTGGGAGGAACCAGAACACAGTCAAAAGCAGCCGGAAGTCGTTACAACAAGATGTAGGAGTGACAAATAATCAGATTGAGAATTCTTATGCTAAGTTCCTAGCCCCCTTGATTTTAACACTCATGTCAGATGTCATTTTGCGAGATTTTCTAATTTACATAAGTCGATGTATCATAGAAAGAGACTGGTAGGTTTAAAGTTGTGCATAAGTTCACATCCAAAGGAACTTTAGATTGCTATAATCATTGCTGAGATCCCAAGGACAAGATATTTTATCATTAGCTAAAAGTTCAATTTAGTGAAACTATCTAAATCCTTATGAAACTCAAATGCCAATCTAACTAATTTGCCAAAGAAACTCACTTTGCTTTAGAAGTCTTGAGATGTTTGATTGTAAGATTAGATAGAGTATTAGATATTAGTATTAGATGACAATAAAAAAAAATCAGTTGAAATCAACAAACTTAGCAAACTAGCTGAACTTGCTTCTTACTCCTTTTTCCTGCTCATGGATCATTAATCTTTCATTCAAATTGCGGAAAGAACAACAAAAACAGAGGAACCAAAAAAAATACTCCATCTGTTCCTACTTATGTGTGTTACTATCATAAAAATGCCACCTTTCTGAATTTAGTATGTTCTTTATTCAAAGATTCCCATTTTCCATTAATGGCACTCCCTTATAGGAATGACATAGCATATTTAAGACTCCACACACACCTTTGTGTTTAAGACCACAAATTTCAAAATTCTTTTACATTCTTAAATGGGTCTCCCATCCAACTAGGACATAAAATGAAATAAAGAATGTAATGTCTATCCTTGCTGCATAACTAGAACCAAGAACAATAGGATAATTATGCAAATACATTTAATCCAAACTGGTCCCACTTATATATAATATTTTCAAGAAAAACTCTCCACACAACTTATCAAAAAATAAAATAATACAAAATCTTGCTAAAGAATACCTTTTAGTGATCCCGAAAGGAAAAATCTTGCCAAAGAGATTATAGTGTGATATACAAGTTAATATCATCATAGACACTTCCAACAAGTAATAGACAGGATGTTTAACAAGAAAGTAGAACCTTGATTTATGCGATCTCAACATCTAGTTCACAGAAAATCAACCTGATAAAGTGATCAAACAGCTAGAATACACAAAGTTCGCCCAAAAAAAAAGAAAAGAAAAAATTACCCATAGCCTCTCCATATACCCTATATTCCAACTGGATACAAAGAAGAAAAGCACAACAGTACCCTTCAAGCCCTGCAGTCAACCCAAATTCTAATCTACAAATCAACAACTTGGGTGTACCTGCAGCTCAATTACTTCCTTTTTGTTAGATAACTAATGTTAATATAGCAAGGGTAATTAGCTATACTTAATGTCTTATGTTGTCAGATTCCTAAATCAGGTAAATTACCAAGATACATTATAAATTATACCTATGCAATGATTCAGGGATAAGCCACTAGTGCTCATGCAAACCCCAACCTCTTCCTTGTTTGTCCCATCTCTTACACTCTTTTAATTAACCAAGAAATCAGTTGTTTCGGGATTGGAGACTCCGTGGATTATAAGGCTTCATTTTTTTACACTATTAACTACAGTATTTCTGCATTTCCAAGAACTTGAAAACCCTAATATACTATTAAAAAAGGTGATTTTTTTCGCAAAACCATCAGATCCACAACTCGAATGGTTATAAAAAGAAAGAACTGGCCTCATAAAAACAAGAAAGAACGACAAATACCAGAACTAGGAGGGAAAAAAAGAGAGAAATAGAAAAAAATCATAGACATACCGTTGCAGGCCATGCTGGAAATCCTTTAACCTTAGCCAGCACAAGATCACCTACTTTCCACTGACGGCAAGCTGCAGCCGCCGCAGCAGCTTTACTTGTACCTTTTCTTCGACTGGGCGCCATAGAAGCTATAACTAATCAAAGCATACGCTCTCCAAATAGCACAAAAGAACAAACTTTCAGAGGATTCCTAAACGTAAAGAAACCAAAACCTCTCAGTTGTAGATTCCAAGGCATTGATAGGTCAACACAGGGAAAAAAAACAACAGAAAATTCAGGAACTGAACAAAACCCAAAGCCGAATTCAGCAGAGAGACAATAGCGATGGGGTTTTTAAAACCCTAACCCTAAAGAGAGAAAAGGGGTAGAGAGTTTTATGGCGAAAGGCCGTTCACATATGAGAGGAAAAAAGAAATAAAAATAAAAAAGAAACAGATAGGAACGTGGGTGTGATTGGGGGTAGTAGGGTTGCTAAATTGCACAGAATAGGTGGTATACAGGTAAGAATTTTGAAACGTATATTGGCTATCGTGCACGTAGTGCGGATATTAGGCAAATTGATTTTCTTTAGCACGTGACTCAACAAACTTGTTATTGACACCTGGGCTGCATGTGGCAGATGCTCAATAAAACCTGAAATGGGCTAAGGCCCATAAAAGTGGATGCCAATTGGACTTGGGCCGTTTGAGCTGCATATGTCCCAACAACAATATATAATCAGTAAAATTTCATAAGTGGGTTTTAGAGAAGGTAGAATATACGTAAATTTTATCATTATCTCACAAAGATAGAGAAATTATTTTCTGAAAACACTCACCACAAAAACTTATAAGCAAAATAAATTAGATATGGAAAAAGAAAAAAGAAAAGAAAAAAAAACAGAAAAAACGACTAATAACGAAAAACATATGATAGTATGTAAATACAATAAAATTAACATATTATAAGATGGATAATGATACAATAGGATAGAAAGACACGACTAATTCCTACTACCCTACTATACCCCAAGACCAGACATCAACCTAATCTTACTAACTCATTAGCTTGCTATTTAAATTCGCGACCTTCACTCCTTTCTATCTAAAGTCTTATATTTGGTGAGATCAAGTTTCGTCATATCTTGTTTAATTATCTCCCCCCAATACTTCTTTGGTCTACCTCTACTCTTCCGTGTAACTTCTAAATCCAACCTCTCGCATCTCCTAACAAGAGGTACTTCTTCTCTTCACATACTCAAACCATCACAATGTCGCTTCCCTCATCTTATCAGTCACAGGGTCCACCTATATCTTCTTTCGAATGGTCTCATTTCTAATCTTATAACTCCTAATATGTCTCCATATCCATATAAACATCATTTATCTCCACAACTTGTATCTTTTGAACATGTGAGTTTTTGATTGGCTAACACTATACCCCATACAACAAAGGCGGTCTAATCACCATTCTGTAAAACTTACCTTTGAGTTTAGGTGGTATCTTTTTATCATACAATACTCCAGAGGCAAGCCTCCATTTCGTCTATGCTGCCCAATACGATGTGTGACATCATCATTAATATCTCCACTACTCTATATGATAGACCCAAGATATTTAAAGTTTTCTCTCGGGAATAGATTGAGTGATAAGCCTCACATTAATGTTTGTTTCATCCCTCGCAATATTGAATTTGCACTCCAAGTATTCCGTTTTGGTCCTGCTCAGTTTGAACCCTTTAGATTCTAAAGCGTGTCTCCATACCTCTAATCTATCATTAACTTTAGCTCGAGTCTCATCAACCAGTACTATGTCATCTACAAATAACATACACCATGGAACCTCCTCCTCGATAGATCGTGTCAGCTCATCCATCACCAAGACAAACAAAAAAGGGCTCAACACAGATCATTAATAAAGTCACATCTCAACAGGAAAATCCTGTGGGTCTCCTCCCACCATTCTTACTCGAATTTTAACTCTATCATACATGTCCTTTATCACACTAATATATATCATTGGGACACCTTTCACCTCTAGACACCTCCATAGGATATCCCTCGAAACTTTGTCATATGCCTTCTCGAGATTAATGAATACTATGTGAAAGTCCTTCTTTCTTTTTCTGTATTCTCCACTAATCTGTGAATAAGATGAACTGCTTTGATGGTCAAATGCCCCAGCATGAACCCAGATTGGTTCTCTGAAATAGACACTCATTTTCTCACCCTTATCTCCATCACTCTCTCCCAGACTTTCATAGTGTGGCTTAGCAACTTGATACCCCTGTAATTGTTACAATTTTGAATGTCACCCTTGTTCTTGTACTATGGAACCATTGTACATCTCCTTCATTCATCCAGTATCTTGGAAGTCTTTATAATATCTTGAACAGTCTAGTCAACCACTCTATGTTGCTATCCTTGACCATGTTCTTCCAAAGTCTACCAAAATCTCATTGTAATCGATCGCCCTCCTTCTCTTCATCTTACTAATAGTACGTCTAACCTCCTCAACTCTAATCTGTCTGCAATAACCAAAATCTTGATAGCTTTCGAGTGTGTCAACTCACCCAACTCAATATCTCTATCTCTTTTTTTTATTTAAGAGTTTATGAAAGTAAGATTGTCATTTTAGCTTAATGAAAATCTCATCCACCAATACCTCACCATCCTTATCTTTAATGCACTTCACTTGGTCCAAGTCGCGAGCTTTCCTTTCTCTCTCTTAATCAAGCCTATACAATCTTTTATCCCTGCCTTTATCACTTAGCTCCACATATAGGCGCTCAAACGTTGTTGTCTTAGCACTTGTCACCTCTATCTTCGCTTTTGTATTTGTCGTCCTATAGATCTCCTTAAACCTTCGCTTTCATCCTATTCCTACACTCCAACCACTTCATATAAGCAATCTTCTTAGCTTTCACTTTCTGTTGGACTTTGTCATTCCACCACCAATAGCCCTAATGTCTACTAAAGGTCCATCTCGAAACCCCTAATACCTCGGTAGCTACTCTCCTAATGCACTAACAGTAGTGTCCCACATATTGTTCACATCTCCTTCACTACTCCAAGCCTCTAAACTACTCAACTTTTCTTCTATTTCTCGTGAAACGGCAAGAGTCAGGCCTCCCCATCCAATCCTCGGTTGGCATTAATAACCTTCTCCTTCTTTTCTCTCTTAATATCTAAATCCATCACTAGAAGTTTATGTTGAGTGAAAATATTTTCACTTGGAATAACCTTGCAATTATTACAAAGACTTCTATCGGCCTTCCAAAAAAGTAAGTAATCAATCTGAGTCTTAGCTACTGTACTACAAAAGGTAATCATGTGATTTTGCCTCTTCGAAAAATATGAGTTAGCAATAACTAACTTAAAGGCTTGAGAAAAATCTAAGAGAGACGTCCTACCTCCATTCCTTTCTCCAAAATCGAAACCTTCATGAATATCTTCAAACGCGCTAGTGATTGCCCCCGATATGTCCATTAAAGTAGCTCCCAATGAAGATTTTGTCTCTGGTATGCCTCTCACAATCTCATCCAAATCTTCTCAAAATAGCTTTATGACTTCCTCATTCAGACCTACTTGTGGTGTATAGACACTAACTACATTCACTACATGCCTACCAACCACATGTTTAATAGACATCATCCTATCATTACACCTCCTAACCTCTACCACATATTCCCTAAGGTCCTCGTCTACTAGGATACTTACACCATTTTTATCCCTAGAGCCACTCAGTACCATAACTTAAACTCATCTATGTCCCGAGCTTTGGTACCCACCCATCTGGTCTCCTGTATACACCAACACACGCTATATTAATATGTCTCTTCTTAAGACACTCCACTAGCTTTATGGATTTTCGTGTAAATGATCTTATATGCCATGATCCTACCTTTAACTTCAATAAGCTTGTGCCCCTCTAACGACCCCTACCCCTAACTTCTAACCCCAACTGATGACATGACCCTAATCCACCATTAGATCCTGACGCCACTAAACTAAGAACTAATAACTCACTAAACTACAAAGATCAAGAAGATACAATCTAGATAAAACTATACAACCCCATACTATAAAACAATGAAATATAAGATATACTACTAGTCAACAATTATGTACAATTCAAGACGGATAAACGAGTAAAGACAACACAATATGATAAGTAAGCTCGCAAAATATAATAAATGATAAATAGAAATTTATGGTAAATCTAAGGATATACGGTAAAAGTCAACATAACAATTAAAAAATCACAGCACAAATATGGAAGGACAAAAAATAGAAATAAGTAAAAGATACAATTGATTAAAATAAAAGATAAAAAGAAATGAGAAGATATCACCTCGATTTCTGACAAAAGGGTAATGAATGTTGCTGGAAAATACAAATTGTAGACATTGTCGAAAACTTCGCCGAATCTGCTTCTCACTGGAATCGGAATCTGGGGTAATGACATCACTGAAAATCTATAGTCTTGAAATTGAGGATGACTAGACATCGTCAGAAAAATTTCACCGAAAACTTACTGCAAAAGTTGTTGGAAAACATAGATGGTTGCTGGAACTCGCTGAAAAAGAAAGAAAGAAAGAAAAAGGAGAGTTGGGCTTGCCGAAAATGAAAGAGAAAGCAAGAAGAAGGAGAAGACCGGCAGAAAATTTCTCAGATCTTTGTTGAATCTTGTTCTAAAAATTCCAGCTAGGGTTCGTCGAAAAATTTTTCAGATCTCATCGTTGGACAACCAACAGAAACGAAGAATTCACGTCGCCGAAAAAGTCAACGTCCAGTGAATCTTATTCATGTCATAGAAAACTTAAGCTCCAAGAAGACTGACATCACCGAAGATTCAGTGAATCTTTGTGTGACATCGTCGGAAGTTCTTTTGTATTGTTACTCGTTGATTTACTCACACTAATCAACTAAGCAAGATTAATCAAAAACATCACATGATTAATATTACTCAAGTACTATATTTGAAGGCAAATATGCCCGATAAAAATAAATTAATTACAAATATATACCCTTTGACATTTACATTCATGCCCCTACCTGATAACAATAAATACTCATTTTCGTGTAGTTTTTAATTATTTAATTCTATTGTTTTTTATTTCTCTACTGCTTCTTTTTCATTTTATGTTTTTCTGTTTATTCAAAATTATTCTATTCATTATTTCCTTTACATCATAATATAATTTATACTCAATATTTATTTTATATATTTTCTTTCTTTTTTCTCATTATTTTTTTAATTCGTTTGTTTTTTCTCTACTTCTTTCTTCTCATTTCCTTTTTTAATACATTTTTGTTTTTTTATTTTTTAAATTGTTTTATTCTGTATTTTCTTTTTACATCATAATCTAACTCATATTGTTTTTTATTTCTATAGGTCAATAACAATTAAAAAAGAGAAAAAGATCAAAAATATCCCCCAACTATATTTTATTGTTTGACCTTATTCTAGCCGATAAAAATAAGGTGAAAGTGCCCCTATTGTTAATAAACTTTTCACTTGTTCCCCTCAATTGGATGGAGAACCCAAATAACATAATTTTGACCCATTTTATTTATTACCCAATCCCTCCCCAACCTAAACCCGTCCCGTCCTAAAAAATACATCAAACTTAACTAAGCCAATTCCTAAAATTTTCCATCCTAAAAATCCTAAATTATACCATCATCGATCATTTTCTTCTTCTTCTTCTCCTTTCCTCATCGTCATCATCTGTGAATCCCTTGAAAAGGATTTTTGTTGTTGTTGAAATTATTACTCCCTGTCTCATTTTATGTGACACTCTTTCCTTTTTGGTCCGCCCAAAAAAGAATGCCACCTTACTTTAATTGAAAATTATTTAACCTTAAAATTTTCCTTTTACCCTTAATGAAATGATTCTCAGCTAAACAAATATCTCAGAATGATTTTAGACCACAAGTTTCAAAACTCTTTCTTTTTTTCTTAAACATTATGCCAAGTTAAAGGTGCCACATAAAATGCGACGGAGGGAATACTATTATTATTATGGGTTTGTTGTTGTTGTTAAAATGAATGAGAGGCTCAGATCTGTATAAAATAGGGGCAAAATGCCATGGCTGCAAAAATGGGGGCAAAGAGGAGAAGAAGACGCCGCCGCCATGACAACAAAAATGAGGGCAAAAAGGAGAAGAAGACGATGCTATGGCTGCAAAAATGGGGACAAAGAGGAGAAGAATATGATGACACCATAGCTGCAAAAACGAGGCCAAAGAGAAGAAGACGACGACATCATGGCTGCACAAATAGGGCAAAGAGGAGAAGAAGAAGACGACACCATGGCCGCAAAAATGGTGGCAAAGAGGAGAAGAAGATGACGTTGCCATGGCTGCAAAAATGAATTAGATTGACTGATTTGGATTTTGCCCCGCCATTGTCTCCTTTTGCTTATTCATGGTCATAGTCATCATCATTTTCATTTGATTCCACAGATAGGTTTCGATTTGCTTTTTTTTTATTTTGGCATTGTTAATATCTGAATTTAGAAAAACATCTATTTGTTTATGGTAGTAACAGTAAAATACGAATATCTAAATTACGATGTGAACATAGTCGCCGGTGCTCCGACAGTGGTAGCGGTTCTGTTTCTCTGATGCTGATTAGGGTTTTTGCTGTAGAAATAGAGGAACCAAATGTAGAAAAAGAATGAGGAGATGGATCGGGGTATGGATCAAAGAGGGAATATGTCTATTAAAAGAAATCGGGTTAATTTTAAATGATTTGGGTTTTTCCATCCAATTGAGGGATACAAGTGAAAAGTTGATTAACAAGAGGGATATAAATAAATTAACTTTAATGACGGGAATATAGTCAAACAATAGTCGATACTTGAGGGGGCATTTTGATCCTATTCCCAGTTATATTATTTTAATGCCATATAGATAACATGTTAATTAAAAAAAATTTAACTAAATAAAAATTAAAGTCAGCTTTATCACATGAGTATTCGCCAAAAGCGGAAAGGAAAAGATTGAAAATATTTTTATACAATTAATTTTTTTAGTCTTATCAATCACAAAAGTGTCATTAATAATTTATCCTTTTGTGGAGGAAAATTTTAAAGTGTGTATATATATATTATTAATAGACACATGATACACATTCAATACACATACAACAAATTAATGTTACTTTAAAAATATGAAGGTGCTTAGAAATATTGATTGAATTTTTTACTCTTCATGAAAAAACTTTGTAATACAAAAATTATTATTTACTATTTTTCTCAAATTATTATTTGATTATATTTAAAATATTTAAAATTAAGGAGTTCTAAAATATATGATAAAGAAAAATATATTTTTAAAAATTAAGAAGTCTCAAATATATGAGGAGAGGAAAATATCTGGTAAGAGATATTACAAGAATTAATAATTAAATAATCTAAAATACATAGCGATAGAAAAATAAATTTTAAAAATTAAGGAGTTTTAAAATATATGGTAAAAGAAAATTATTTATGGTAATAGGTATTAGTAGATTAATAATCAAAGAATCCAAATATATGGTAATAAGAAAAAAGTTGAAAATTAAGGAATTCTAAAATATATGATAAGAAAAAACTGTATGGTAAAAGTTTTAAGGTTTTCTCTCATCAAAATGTATGGAGTTTTTTATATTCTTAGGTTATTTGTTATTACACATGATAAAAAATTATATTTTCTTTTACATTCTATTGTTTTTATTTTTAATTATTTCAAGAAATGTCATTCTTCATTAGTATTTTTTTATGTAACACGATTATTTACAAAAGTCAAATTAGATGAAATAGTTAACTCTAAGTTAAATATATCAATGTTTATATATTAAGTACAATGTAAAGACTCTTGGCAGATGACTTTCACTTTTCTTTTGGTGTAACTTCAAGTTGTCATTTTTCGTTTTACCACAGTCATTTTTGTTAATTTTAATTTTTAAAAGTTTTATTTTTAATAATATATTTTACCCACATCAACTTACTACTTTTTATATATATATTATATGTTTGTTACCAATTAATATGACAGACACATAATATAGCAAATAAAATTATCATTTACAATTTTCTTCTAAAATTATTATTTTTTTCTTATAATATTTAAAATTAAGGAATCCTAAAGTATATAGTATGAGAAAAATATAGAGTATGAGATATTAGGTAGAGTTAATAATTAAGGATGGGACTGTATATTGTTGTATATTATTATATATTATTATTGTATTATTATTATATATTATTGTTGTACATTGCTGTCTATTGCTGTATGTTGTTGTATATTATTGTATTACATTGTTGTACATTGTTGTATATTGTTGTATACTTGTTGATTGATAGTTTTTCTTGTTATTTTACTATTTTACTTATATATTCGCTAGATTATATTTTTTTGATCTTTGTAGCTTAGAGAGTTAGTAGTTCTTAGTTTTGTGGCATCAGGATCTCATGGTGGACTAGGGTCATGACATCAGTTGGGGTTAGGGGTTAGGGATAAGGGTGGTAAGAGGGGCACGGGTTTATCCAAGTTAAGGGTAGAGTCGTGGAATATAGGATCACTTACAAGGAAATCTATATTCCATCAATCTCGGATGGAGCCAAAGATTGACTATTTTTTGGCCTTGGGAGTATGATGGAATAAAGCAAAATGGCTCTTTAAACTATCTGCGCTTTTTT